>CM066167.1:28993747-29593747 GCA_033629205.1 Lithocarpus polystachyus | reverse complement strand
TCAGGTATCTAAGAGTACTCTCAACTCTGACCTCAATCTCTAGTCTATAACCCCTCAATATATCAGTCGAAAGGTGAAGATCAAAAGGATCTAGAACCAGTAGATCAACAATGAAGCATGGGTCCTTACTAGCGTTCCACTCTCTAAACTCAGCAATAGACCACTTATGATCGTCTTGGACCCCAAGTTAAGTAGGATAGTCGATAGTCGACTTGCGCTCCTACCAAAAGCCAAAAGCGCGATCTATGATGACTGTTTCAAAATCCTGGAGCCCATAATCACAAGTGATGGTAGAAAGATCACTAAGTCAAGGGACATGTTGATCACCCTTAAACTACCTCAAGGCCATACCTAGAAAGTATCCTGTACAACCCTGGATGCCCAATAAAGGGAAGCCAAGCAAACCAACACAATGGGTCCAACCCTAACACCTAGCAACTCCCCATTTGACTCTCCATGTCTAGTCAGTAGGACCCAAGCCAAAAAAATACCACAACCAATCAGCGGTGTCCCCAATATAAGGAAGATCAAAGGCCACAGTGATCTTAACTCTATTCTTCCTCAAGAATGGAGTAAGTTGTGCCCTGGATATCACACTTAGATGACTATAGAACCATAGCTGCAGCAGATGCACACAACAACCAAGCCTACCATTACCCATCTCATGATAGAAAGAAAGAGACCGAATAGTCTCATAGAGGAGAAAGGGAATAAAAAAAGTGCTATGAGGCAGAGTACTCACCATTGGTAAAACTACAAAGCTGATAAAACCTGGCTGAGAAGGGAATAGCACTAAGCCAAAGAAGGCCACCATGTAGAAAGTCCAATGCTCCTCCAAATCCACAAAGTCTCCTCCGTAAGCAATAGGGCACTCAGATTCACCAATCCAACAAAGCTGAAAATCGAAAGGGATGCTACCTCCCAAACCACTCCCATATCGGGTCTGAGCATCCATAACAGGCGTCTTCAAGCCTAATAGCTCTGCCAACTGCTTACAGAAGCAAGATCAAGTTGGTGGTTGGTAAACCCGACTCGTGGAGGTAGGGAGAGAACGAAAGCGATCATACTCCTCCAAAGTAGGGACCAGGTCCACAGGAATGGTGATGCACCTCAAAGCAAGATCCCAACAAGTAACTATGGCCTCTAGTAAGTGCCAATCCAAAGAAATGCGAAAGAGTGAAGTGGCATCTCCAAGGAACTGCTGGATATAAGCCCGATCCTTAGAAGAGAATGAAGTTCACCATCTCTTGAGCTCCCTCTCATGAAAAGTCTCCTGTTCAAGCTCCACCACAGTATCATAAGTCTTGAGCCCAAGAACAACCATGCTCAGATCTGAAAGAATTCGGTGTTCTGATGCAAATCCGTGCAAAATAACGAAGAAAAATGGTGTTTCTAGGAGTTTTCAGAGAAAAAACAAGGTAGGACAAGACCCCAGAAGTGGCAAACTAGAATTTGGAAGGTCTAGAGAGGCATCCAACCTTTATGCATGCTTCCCGATGCTGGCGCACCATGTAGGGCTACTACCCCTCAGGACATATGCTAGGGTTTTTCAACCCCCTGGCACAAACCCACACCTAGTTAGAGCTTAAATCCAAAGGATTGAGGGTTTTGGATAGCAGCAGAGCAAAGATTCCCTCAGTTTTTGCACTGACAATGGTGCGCAGCAGGTTCAACAACGAACATGTCCTTCAAAATATTTTTCCACACAACCGAGACCGCATAAAGCCTACATTGGGGCAATTTATCTATATGCGTCTTGTCTGGCATCTCAGAATATCTTGAACCTCATTTTCAAAATCTAGTTCAACCCTTATCATCAAGACATGTAATGGGACAATGCTAGGGTCATTCCCAATCACTAATAGCAGTCCATCCAGCATGGTATAAAGATCACAATGATCAGTTCCTTAAGGGAACTTTCTCGAGGCATCTATTGATTCAGTTGATAACCGAGACAATCGGTGCATTCCATCGCACGGCGAGTCTAAAATCCCACTGGGGAAATCCATGATCATCATTAGGTTGTCAAGAAATCCATATCGTCTAGTGCAATTCTAATCCAGCTTCGAGTCGATCGATCAATTTAGAACCACACAAAACCCTACACTGGGGCAGTTTATTTTGTATTATGGTTTAGTCCATTTTTCGCTAATTGATATGCTCAAGAACGAGTCCATCCCGCCAGTAACCTTTCCTTTCATGTTAAGAACTGCATAAAACCTACACTGGGGTAGTTTCATTTTATGTGGTCTCTCCTTTTTTCATATCCCTCAGTGGGTCAATCAATATCAGAATTTATCGGTAAACCCGTGAAAATGCAGTGCGATGCAAAGTGACCACAATGGTGCAACCAGCTCCCAAACGCTATGGTGCTATTGGCAAATACACATGGACCTACCAACAGGCAAAATCTAAAAACATACATGTAATGCCTACCAAGAGGCAATGCCCAATCATACATTCAAGCCTACCAACAGGCGATATCCAAAATCATACATGTAAGGCTACCAAGAGGCAATGTCCATACATACATCAAGAGCCTATTGAGAGGCGATATCATACATTAAGGCCTACTATGGGGCAATATAATACATACATGTCTAAAGCCTACCAAGAGGCAATATAAAAAATATAGTCTTGGCCTACCAAGAGGCAATCTAATATATACATGTCTAGCCCACCAAGGGGCAATGTCTACAAAATACAAAAAAAAAAAAAAAAAAAAAACTAGGGTAAACCCTGGAACCTGAAATGATGCCTGATTAGGGCCCCGCGCCCAATTATCCAAGGGGGTGTATCCCCAACTACAGGCCGGTCCGGGAGGAGTAGGCATATACTCTGACTTATGGTGACGAATAGGAGGATCTTTGCCAAGAATATGAGGTGTAGGAGGTATAGGCATCCTATGCCCCCTTATCTCACCAATCAAAACACCGATGTACCCATGGAGTATGCCTATCTCAACTAAGAGCTAGCCCCTCTCTCTTTATGGCAACGGCATAGGCCTCCCTCTATCTCTCTACCATAGGTCCCTTTCTCAAGCTAGCAACTTGGCAATCTCCTCCACATACCCCTTTCTAGCGGCGGCTGTACTCAAGATCTCTCACCCTAGCCTGTAGGATATCGACATGTAGCCTTAAGTGGACCTCTGAAGCCTGACGAACGCGTGCTATGCTACTGACCACTCTGCCACCACTCACAGGGTAATCATCCATAATGGGTCTGGTCGAGGACTGTAGAAACCAAGTGACATAATCAGTGTCCTCTGTGACGAAATCCTTGTTGGAAAAATACATTTTTGTATCACATACAAAATATACGTAGTTGATAACATGTACTATGTAAGTTTCAGAATTTAAGAACAAGAAAGCGTACCTTGGTGCTGTGAAATTCAAAACAAAAGATTATAAGTACTTGGAAACACTTTCAATCTTCACTCCAATTCCACTTAATGCCCAAGAAGTGCGGTCTCTCAATCAGTTTCCAATGAGAGAATAAGAGAATGTCCAACACTCACATACAAACCATTTCATGTTCTCATGTGAAGATTAAAATTTTTTCATCAAGATTACACAAGGTACGCTTTCTTGTTCTTAAATTTTGAAACTTTCATAGTGCATGTTATCAATTGCGAATGAAGTAGATCCATTAATTTTCTGCTGTGTATGTTTTGTATGTGATACGAACATGTATTTTCCCAACACGTTTGTCTCATCAAGATTCAGATTCAGCCACGTCTGTTTAATCTCACCAAGATTCAGATTCGGTCACAACTGTTTAATCCTAAAAGCCCCTCTTATATATTCAAATTTAACAGTGACTGTTTAATCTCACCAAGATTCAAATTCGGCCGCCACCGTTTAATCCTAATTGCCTCTCTACGGGATTCAAATTCAGCCATGACCGTTTAGTCTCGCTAGGGTTCAGATTCGGCAATCTCCGTTTAATCTTATGTTTTCCAAAACTAGCCTCACTCAAAATCGCATTGTTTCATATTTTCAATCCTCTCAAAATTTTCCATCTTTATCATGCATAGTCACTCATATCTACCTAGCTTTTCTTTTAATTTTGTTTGTGTTTCATGTGTTTACATAGCATTCAACATTTGCAAGCTTGCTTATGCTACTAAAACATGCGAACATATATATTTTCCAACATCATCATGGCATAAATGATAAAAGCAAAAAATAACATATGCAAAAATACAAAAAATATAAAATAAATACTAGCATGCTTTCCTACTTGCTTTGCTACTAACATATTTGCAGGAAATAAAAAGAAAGAGAAAATGGACACTAACCTTAAGTGCAGAACTGAAGACTAAAGTTGTGAACTGAAATTGAAAGTTGGACCCACTAGACCGCGACTTGCTCCAGAGAAAGTTTTAGAAGTGAGAATTTAGAAAAAATAAGTCAAAATGGTTAAAATGGAGCTTTAGGGCCTATTTATAGGCCTTGTATAGCCTGGGCAGCCCGGCGCACCTTGTAGGGCCTCCGGGTCTGCCCGGTGCCCCTATAAGGGCCGTATCAGCGTTGACCTGGTCAACGTTGACTAGTGGACCTTTGACCAAAAAAAAAAAAGGGGGGGCACCAAAGAGAGAGTTTCTTACCTAGAACCAAGCCAAAGAATTTTTCCAAATCAACTACAACAGCTCAACCTTGTCAGGTAAAACCATCCTCGATCCATGAACGGTGTAGTTTTCGCTTGCAATTTTGGGGCAACAAAATGCGGAATCACATTCTTTATTAAAAATGTGGAATCACACTGTATTTTGTTCGCCCTCTATTTGCATGCCGGATCCTGAAAATTCCAAAAATATCATCTTTTCTCTACAGGGCCACAGAAACATCTAGATTGACGTGACATAACCCGTTCGAGCATCGGGGCACTCGAAGTGCCATTTTAGGTCAAATTGACCAAAATGCCTATGGTCAACCATGGGTTGACCAAAAGTCAAAGTTGGTAAAAATCATCCCAAAATAATATTTTTTATGTTTTTACATCAAACCCAAGCTACTCGGTGATTTTTGTTATCTTTGACCAAGTTTGACCCGAGATTGACTCCTAGGGGCACTAGAAACCCTAAATTTGATAGGACTGTCAGAATGGTTAGGGACTAGTGCCATTGTGAATATTATCAAATTCTCTTTCCAACAACTATTCATGAGTCAAAATCGGAGTTAAAATAGTTGAGATATCCAGATTACCGTGCAAAGCATGTTAGCATGCTTCCCAAGGCCATTACTTTTGATCAGGCCGTTAGATTTTCAATTTCTTTAGTGTTCTGGAAACTAGACATTGAGAGAATTCCAGAATCACTAAGATGGGCTCAATCCAAGTCAGGGAAGACCTTCGAATATGCATCAGAATTTGCACTAACAAAAACTCGAAACCGCTGATGTCAATAGGGTGGCCGGCAGCCCTATAAGGTGCGCTGGAAGCCAATGGGTTAGTTTCCAGTATAAATGCCCCCAAACCCCTCATTTTGTAAAAAGAAGAAGATTTTGGGCAGTTTCTATGCTGATTCTCTTTCTCTTCTCTCTAATTTCTCTCCCAAACACATCCAAAGACATCCAAACACCACCAAACACCTCTGATTCTTCTCTTTTTCTCTTTCTTTTTTTCTAAAATCATCAAGGTAGTGTTCTTACGCCCATCTTCCTCTTCTTGGTTCCATACCTTGGATTTGAGGTTTAGGGGTGTGTATGTAGCTTTTTAGTTACAATCCACACCCATTTCTTTTTATAGCTTTTCCTAGCTTTATGTTGCTTAATAAAATGCTTTATTCCTTTTTCTAGCATGTTCTTGCTCCCTAGCATATTTTATAGTTTTTCTAGCTTGTTTCCTTACTTATGCCATAATTTATTGATTTGATGTTGTTGGCCTAGCCTTCTTGGGCTAGGATATGTCTAAATTTAATGCTTGTGCTGAGATCTACAAGCCTATGTGTTCTTTGCCACCCATATGCTTAAATCTATGTGTTTATGTGCTCTGTGCCATGCTTGTGTACTTAGATCTATGTTGGTTGCTTTGTCTAAATTTAATGTTTGTGCTTAGATCTACAAGCCTATGTGTTATATGCTTAGATCTATGTGTTCATGTGCTCCATGCCATGCTTGTGTGCTTAGATCTATGTTGGTTGCTATGCCATGTGCTTCTATAGCCCTCTTGTCCCTTAATATCTCTCTTTCTCGTGTTTTGGCCCTTATTGGTGGGGTGTAGATCTAGATCCTATGGTCTAAGCCTACATCTACACACCTAGGCCTACATCAAAGGGTTAGGATCATTTCCTTTATGCATGTCTATGTTTGCTTGCTCGCTTCTATGCTTTACCTCCATGTTAGCCTCTCTAGATCTAGGTTTTGCCATGCTTTGAGCCCCCCATGGGCTTGCTTGCGTGGATACATCCGTCCCTCCTAGGGTTTGTTTGGATGTAACTGTATACACCACAATTTGTACCTTTTATGACTTGGGCCCCTGTTTCCCAATGATGCTGAATTCTAAGACCCAAGGTTAGTTATGGGCCCAATCAAAAGTTAAATAAACTTGAGAAGTGTTAAAATGAAAAATATAACTCTTAACAAGCAAATAAATCTATTTTTGAAAAATAAGGCCAAAGGAAACCCTCGCTATGTGCATGCAAGAATCAGCCTTCACACGCAGCTTTCTGCATGCGTACGTAGGCCCGATCTTGTGCATGCATAGTGATTTCTAGAAACTTTACAAGGCAAGTTTTCTGCATTAATGTTGAGGTTTGGAACGAATCCCACATCATTTGGGAGTCATTCCAAACTCCCTTTTTTTAGACTATAAGTAACCTTCCATGGTATATTTTCAAAACAGACAGAAATCCCACGTGAAACATTAAGAATCCCTAGAAATAGTGAATTTGAAAAGAAGTTTTTCACAAAACATCCTTAAGTCAATTTTCTTTTTATTAGCGTCTTTTCTGGCCTTCATCTTTTGAGTTTAAGATTACTAATCACTCTTTTATTGGTTTGTGAATAGATTTGACTAAGGGGAACGGTCAAAAATCAAGCTTGAAGAGATTTTCTTTGAGGTATTAGTTTCAAACTTTTCTTTTTCCTTTACTTTCTTTTATGCTTTTTAATTTTTCTGTAGACTTTATTTTTTGTTGTTTTATGCTTTAACGTGTTTATTTAGCTTAGGTTTATATGTTTGCATGTTTTAACCCAACAAGTGGTATCAGAGTAGGCATACTCTAATTAGATTTTAATCTTTACTATGTGATCCATTGACCCTTGTTTGTCATGGATAGAAGACAGTCTCTTATTATACCTCCTTTATTTAATGACACTAACTATGCATACTAGAAAGTATGCATGAGAACTTTCTTGCAATCTTTAAATGAGAAGGTCTAGCAATCTGTGGAAATTGACTGGGTTAAGCCAAAGGAAGCGCCCGCTGATTGGAATGAGGCCAAGATCAAAGCGGCAAACTTCAACAATAGAGCATTGAATGCCCTATTCAGTGCGATGACCAATGAGGAGTTCAAGAAAATATCCTCATTTGAAACTGCAAAGGAAGCATGGACCATCATCTAGACAACTTATAAAGGGACTAAGGCTATCAAGCATTCAAAACTCCAAAGGCTCACGTTTAGCTTTAAGGAGATAAAGATAAAGGAGGATGAGACATTCGATGAGTTCTATGCCAAGTTAAAGGACATAGTGAACTCAACATTCAATCTTGGTGATCATATACCCAAGCCTAAGATTGTAAGAAAGGTATTCAGATTTCTCCTTGAGAGATTTCATGCCAAGATAACAGCGATTGAAGAATAAAAGGACATTGACACCATTCCTTTGACGGAGCTGATTGGCAACTTGCAAACCTATGAATTGGGTTTGACTAGACTTGGGAAAAAACCAAAAGTAAGAATATGGCATTGAAGGCCAAAAGTAATGAGACTATGAGTCTTCAGATGATGAAGATTCCAAGATGAAGTCCTACATCACTAGGCAGTTGAAGAAGTTCATAAAGAATGCCAATGTGAAAGGTTTTGACAAAGTCCATAAGCAACCCAGTTCTTCTCAATTCAAAAGTCAAGATAGAGGGAAGAAGAATGCTATAGATGGTGGTCAATATACTATTCCCTCCGGGCCAAAGTGCTTCAAATGTCAAGATTTTGGACACATGAAACGAGAATCTCCAACATATCTTAAGTCGATTGGGAAAAGCAAGGCTCTTGTTGCTATCTTGAGTAATACCGAGCTTAAGACTAAGTCAGATGACAGTGATGATGAGGGAATTTTGAGTGCTTTCACTGCCACAGTGGATCCTACTGAAAAGAAGTGGATGAAGAAGAGGACTTGATTGAATCCAAGTTCGAGAAGATGGATGAACAGGATGACCTCCACGTAGCCTATGCAAAGTTATACAAGGTATTTGAAAAGCATGAGAAGTTGTATAGGCTGTCTACTAAGAAGCTTAGTGAAGTGGAGCTAGAACGAGAGGTGCTATCCATAAAGGTTGATGAAGCCAATCAAACCATTGGAGCACTGAGATTCGAGAATAACTTCTTGGATGAAAGGACCAAGAAGCTTGAAGCAGAATTGTTCCAAGTTCGAGCTCAGTTGGAGAGGAATTCCAGTGCAAAGCTGGATGAAATGCTGAACCTCTAGAATTCAGATTTTGATGAAACTGGCTTGGGGTATGAACTCTCTAACTCTTCTCATATTGCCTCCTCTAGTAAGACTGTTTTTGTCTCACCTGCTAATAATGAAAATCTTGATAAAAATGAAACTAAAACTGAGATACCCAGTGAGAACAATCTAGATAAAGGCGAATCTATTCTAGGAGCACCCCCTAAGATAAAGAAGAAAGAGACTAAGGCGAATCAATTCTTCACCTTCACCTCTAGAACAAAGGTTCAATTCTAGAAAAGGATCTTCCTCCAAAACCAAAGTTTGGAAAGAAAAAGGGTTAAAGTGATTCAGTCACTTTTCTCTCTCTCCTTTTATGTTTTTGAATTACTTTTTTGTTTTGCTTTCTTGTTTTTAAGTCAATCTAGTTTTATGCTTTGTACATTTACATGTTTTTGTTTGTTTGTTTTTAGTTTTGTTTTACATAAAAATAAAAAAAAAATTTTGAAAAATCAGAAAAATACAAAAATAGTGTGTGTTTGTGTATATTGGTACTTGTGTACCCTAGATGGCCATTGAAACAAAATTTTCTAAACTTGTATCTCTTGTAGCTTGGATGAGCATCTCAATGCACAACTAAGCAAGTGAGCTTCGTGGCTCTTGTTTGTGATGAGTACGATTAAGATTGTCTTTTATATCTCATACTCATATCACTCTTTTTGACGGGAAAAACTAGAAAATCCTAAGAGAAAGGCATAAATAACTATCTCACCACTAAAACCCGCCATTCATTTATAACATCTGTGTGCTTTGGCACAACAAAATTGGGATGTTAAACATACATAATTGGGAATTTTCTTTTCTCTCTCTTATATGCCCATGCATGCTATGCCCAAAAAGAAAAATATACAAAGAATAAAAGCAAAAAGATCAGTATGCTTTTAATATGATTGCAAGCGTGTTTCTAGGAGATATGGGAGTTATAAGATGTACCTGAAAGGTGATAGTCCCCATCAAGTAGATATGATTGTGTGTGAGTTTAATTGATTTTCTCTAGTCTCAAATCTTCTTAATATGAGACACTTATGCATTCTTGCTATGTTTCACACGCAACACGCAAACTCTTTGCTACTTTTGATACATATGCACGTACAATGTGGTTTGGCCATCACAGGAGATACATGTGTTGATAAAACTATCTTGACTTGTTTTTGAAATAAAAAATAGGTTAGACTTGTTTAGTGTGTGTGTGTGTGTGCTTGCATTATTGGATCTATGAATGCTTTGCATCTTGTTTAAGATGAGATTTGAGAGCTTTTTATGTGGCTTGGATGTTTGTTTGAGTAGCTTGTTTGTTGCATTCATCTCTATATGTTTTTCCCTTCATGAAAAACCTTCTTTCTTCAAGCTAGATAGCTTCTCGACACATCCTCAACAGATTCCTTTCTATCGAGCTTTCTTCTTTAAGTCATTTGATCTTCATACACTTGACTTGGAGTCAACGGTACAAGAGTAATTGGTTTATTGTCTTTTACAAAAGAATACCTATTCTTGAACCCATCACGATTGACCTTTCTATCAAATTGCCATGGCCTGCCCAATAAAATGTGACCCACATGCATTAGAACAACATCGCAAAGTACTTCATCCTTGTACATCCCAATTGAAAAAGAAACCAGTACTTACTTATTTACCTTAACCTCTCCACAATCATTCAACCACTTCAAGTTATATGGTCTAGGGTGTTTCAAAGTAGGTAAATTCAATTTTTCAACTAAAGTAGTGCTAGCCACATTAGTACAGCTCCCCCCATCAATAATCATACTACATACCTTACTGTTGACGTGGCATTTAGTATGAAAAATGTTCTCCTTTTGTTGTTCCATATCAATTTCTTTGACTTGGGCACTTAAAGCATGCCTAGCCACAAGTGACTCACCCTCCACTGGATACTCCACATCATCGTCACAAGCATCCTCAAGTGATGGAATCTAGTCATCATCTCCCTCGCTTTCAGTTTCCACCTCTCCATCAATACGTGCAATCATGGTCCTTTTATTTGGGCATTGTGAAGCCATATGACCTACTCCCAAACAACGAAAACTCTTAATATCACGATTACGAGTTTGAGATTCATTTTTACCTTTGTTGACACTGTGACCTTCATCTCTCCTTTTTGGTGATTTGGTTTTGAACTTCAAAACAACCCTTTCATCTTTCCTCCCATTTGACCTCCATGAAGTAGAGAAGCCCGGATTTTGAAATGACCGAGTTCCTTTCCTTTTAAGCTGTCGTTCCACCTTTATTGCAATATGCACCATGTCCTCCAACTCCACATAGTACTGTAACTCCACCACGTTGGCAATGTCCCGATTCAGCCCATTCAAAAACCTTGCCATGGTAGCTTTTCTATCCTCATCTACATTAGCTCTAATCATGGCAATCTCCATCTCCTTATGGTAGTCATCCATGCTCCTATAGCCTTAAGTAAGGCTTTGTAATTTTTAATACAAGTCCCTACAGTAGTGACTAGGGACAAACCGCCTCCTCATGGTGGCCTTTATTTCCTCCCACGTCTCAATAAGCCTCTCACAGTTTCTCCTTCTGTTCATCACAAGTTGATCCTACCATATAATAGCATAGTCAGTAAACTCAATGACAGCTAGTTTTACCTTTTTCTCCTTGGAGTACTTGTGGCACTCAAAGATGAACTCCACCTCCTTCTCCCACTCCAAGTACGCTTCTGAATCATTTTTTCCTTGGAATGATGGTATCTTCATTTTTATGTTTCCTAGGTTTCTGTCATCCACATCTTGCCATCTTGGATCTCTTCGGAATCCTCTACCACGCCTTTCGCCCCTTCACGCAAAATTACCCTCATTGTTCCACGAAACTTAATCCTCTTCATCTTCAAATTCATCTTCTTGGGAGTCATCAAAATCATCCACGCATGCATGCCTTTCTTGCCTTCTAGCATTAAAAGCTCTTTGGAGACGCTCCTCACGCAAATTAGCAATAACAGTATCTTGCCTATCCAACCAATCCCGAATCTCATTAAACACCATGTTCATGCATTCAAAATGTTGTTGCATAGCCTGTAACATGATGGATGACTCCTCTCCTCCTTCTGTAGGAAAATAACATGTTTGTATCGCATATAAAACATACGCAACGGAAAAATTAACAGATCTACTTCATTCGCAATTGATAACATGTGCTGTGTAAATTTCAGAATATATGAACAAGAGAGTGTACCTTGGTATGGTGAATTTCAAAACCGAATGAAGAAAAGCACTTGGAAACACTTTTGATCTTCACTCCAATTCTACTTGATGCCCAAGATGTGTGGTCTCTCAATCAGTTCTATGTGTTTGTTCTAGAGAGAATATGAAGGAGTCTCTCTCTTACATTCATAAACATACAAACCATTTCTTTCTTTTATAAAAATTATGTATGTTTCTCTCCACATAACTGATTATCTAATTGGGCTAGCCTTTTGGGCTTTCCCAATTGGGCTTTAGTGTGTGGCTTAAAGTGGGACCAAAAGGGAACAAATAAGACACTAGCTCTAATGGGCCTTGGGCTTTTCTGTCAACTCTTGACAAATCCAAAGTTACCATTAATTATATTTAACACCATTATATAAATATAATTGCACTCTAGGCCTTATTAATAAATTATATCCCAAGACTTTGTTATATATACAACCCCTTCATAAAATTTTCGTAGTAATACAAAGTCATGAATATAGACTGCCACTTTGTAAATTACTACATCTAAATCTTTGAGTACCCGGTTTAATCCTTTTAAGTTATTCATCATATATTTATGAAATCTAATTTCATAAATATATACTTTAGTCTTACTAAAGTGGTTAGGCCTAACTTTCTGAATAACTAAACCCATTAAACTTATCTCAAGGGAATATTTTATATCTACGTTAAGAGACTATGAATTCCATCTTGAGAATATATGTTCCATCAACACTAAATGTGGCTGCCCAACATACTGAGGTTTTGACCGTTACTTTAGATCTCACTCCTAATATATCAAAGAAACCTACATTTCATGATCAGGTCCATTATTCTCTCAGGATTAAGAGTTCATGTGAATCGAAGTCGTGAGATTTATTATTCAATTGACAGTCATTAGGAGAATATTAAATCTCATAACGGTCCAGTTCAATATGTCTTAACTCTTAAAACATATCAACATATCAACTAGAAGTCTCTACTTCCATGATCAAGACAAATCATCTTAGTTAATATGTTATAGTCTTCGTAGATGAAATGCCCAATTTCATCACTGACTACGAACCAAAATTCTGAGTTTACAAAGAACTTGTGATCTATATCTTCTGTGACTAAATCACATAAATCACATACTATGCATCTCATGGACTATTTGATAATGTCCGAATATTCATGTTACTATTATTTTAGATAATAACAAAACAACTTTATTAATCATAATATTAAGTTATACATCATTTAATACATAATGTCATACATAGTATCATACATGGCGTCAAATAATAGGATTTAAGGGCACTAATCCTAACACCTTCCTTATTTAATGTTTCACCCCTGCAAGACATACTTTTAAAACTACAGAGAAATGTTAAAAATAATTCCTCACAACACTCCCTCACGTGTTTGCACTCAAATTATGTCACTCCCACTCGTGTTTCACTCTTAAATTGGCTTTTTTTTCGATATTAGTCTCATACTCTCTTGCCTTTTCCCACTCGTAGCTTCCTCTTATCAGTTCTGCGTTAAACTAATAAACTTAATCAAGAAATTCAACTTGTAGTATTTAAACAAATACCAACGGCAAGAAAATAAGACAGAAACACTAAATCAAAGAAAAAGGACAAAAGAAAACAACGTTTTGGTCTGAGAGAACTGAAACTAAAAACAAATTTTTTTTTTCTGTTTTCTTTTCTTTTCTGAAGTCTCTTCTTTTCTTTTTCTTTTTCTTTTTTTTTTCTTTTTTCACGTTTTTTTTTTTGGGAACTTGGTGCACGATTTTAACCTAGTGTACGTCACAAAACAAGAACAAGGAACAAAGAATACAAAAGGAACAAGATAGGATGATAATAGGAAACACAAGATAAAAGGATAGAAAACTGATTTTAGAACCTGAGCTCTGATACCAAATGATGCGAACCTCAATCGACACGCTTTGAGACCCAACAAACAATATTGGAATATTTGCCCAAGAAAGCTAAAATTCAGATTTTTGATAGAACCCTGACCCAACATTTATAAGAGAAACGCGAACTAAAGGTATAAGTAACAGACCTCGACCCAATGATTATAATGGAATCACGAACCAAAGGTATAAAGTTTGAACGCCACAAGAAAGAATCCCTGATAAGTTCATAGTTCTTGAAGAACCAAAGAGAAGAGCAAAGCCTCAGCTTTTTCTAATTTTTATTCAATAATCCTCTCTATTACAATAAGTGCATGTTATTTATAAGACATGACTGAATGTAGAAAATATAAAAAGCGTACTAAATAATAAAACCCTAAATAAAAGTTGATTTAGTCTGAAAATAGCAAATCAAAAATAGGAAAATAGCTAAAAAACGTTCTAAATAATAAAAGCCTAAAATTAAGGTAGATCTGGTCTGAAATTAGAAGTTCCAAAATATGAAAAATGTCTATTAACTAATATAGAGCTAGAAAGTCAATCAACCATTAATCTACGCCATAAATAACGCCCAATTAAGTCAGATCAGCCCTCAATAACTTGGATTAAATTTATTATGCCTTTATCTTCCTTTTTGCCCAACTTGGAATGTCCTGCATTAGAATCAGCCCATTAAGTGCTTCTTTGATCTTCATAGATCTTCCTCTAGTAATAGGCCCAATTGGAACATGCAATGGATCCTTGAATACTTGTTGATTCTCATCAGCTTCTCAATCCATCGTGAATTTTTCATGTGCTCTTTGTCTTCTCGACAGATTCTCAACAGATTCTTGATTCATCGAGATTTTTGGGTTATCTCTTGATAGCTTCTCGACAATTTCCTCGATTCATCGAGCGAAATTCTTGTGCTCTATGTCTGCTCGATAGATTCTCGACAGATTGATGCGAACTTCAATCGACACACTTTGAGACCCAACAACCAATATTGGAATATTTGCCCAAGAAAGCTAAAATTCAGATTTTTATAGAACCCTGACCCAACGTTTATAAGAGAAGCGCGAATCAAAAGTATAAGTAACAGATCTTAACCCAATGATTATAATTGAATCACGAACCAAAGGTATAAAGTTTGAATGCCACAAGGAAGAATCCCTGATAAGTTCATAGTTCTTGAAGAACCAAAAAGAAGAGCAAAGGCTCACCTTTTTTTTTTTTTTTAATTTTATTCAATAATCTCTCTTTTACAATAAGTGCATGGTATTTATAAGACATGACTAAAAATAGAAAAAAAAACGTATTAAATAATAAAACCCTAAATAAAAGCTGATTCGATCTGAAATTAGCAAATCCAAAATAGGGAAATAGCTAAAAAAAAACATTCTAAATAATAAAAGCCTAAAATTAAGGTAGATCTAGTCTAAAATTAGAAGATCTAGATTAGGAAAAATATATATTAACTGATATGGAGCTGGAAAGTCAATCAGCCATTAATCCTCCCCATAAATCACGTCCAATTAAGCCAGATCAGCCCTCAATAGCTTGGATTAAATTTGTTACGCCTTTATCTTCCTTTGGGGCAAGCTTTGAATGTCATGTGTTAGAATTAGCCCAAATCTCTTGAATCAGCCCATTAATTGCTTCTTTGATCTTCTTGGATCTTGCTCTAGTAATAGGCCCAACTAGAACATGCAATGGATCCTTGAATGCTTATTGATTCTCATCATAAATCCTCGATCCAACGAGACCTTCCTTTAGCTATCGACAGATTCTCAATAGATCCTCGATAGATTCTCTTCTATCTAGATTTAGTGCTCGACAGATTCTCAATCCATCGAGCTGCTTTTTCTATTTAAGAATGAGACGCAATTCAAAGTTCAATCTTTCTTCTTTCTCTCGATAGATTTCTCTCCTCTCTCGATCCAAACACCTCTCCCTCACTAAAATCCTTCAATCCATCAAGTTTTCGACCCAATCCTCAAACCCTTCTTCTCACTATCTTTTCTTGCATTCATGCATTTAGACCTAGCTTTTTGGTTTTTGAAAGTCTTTTTTTTTTAGGGGGGTTTTGAGTTTGTTATGTATATTCTGGGTTGGATTTTGTGTTATTGATGTTATATGATCATGCATTGCACTCTAAATGCATTATAACAATGTTTCATGCATTATAGACTTGTGTGCTTGATTATCTCTGTGATGAGTGTTGATAGGATTGGATTGGGTATCACCTATGAGGTCTTTATTTTTACATGTCACATGTTCATGCATTCTTCATACATACATTCTTTTCCATCTTTCCTATTCTGAACTTGTGTTATGTTTCTATTCTTTCTTTCTCTCTCTTTCAAATAAAACCTCCTTATGGCACCCAAACATAAGAAATCCACTTCAGCTCGGACCTTCGTCGATACCACTGTACCTCAATTTTTTACTACATTTAGAGGTACATGTATCGTAGTTACTCAGGATCTTATATCCGAGGTACTACGCGTCCCTAGGGTAATGCATCCTGACTACCCTGGCTGTAAGTGTCTCCGAACCATGTCTAGAGACGACCTTCTTTCTCACTTCTGTGAGAAACCCTATCTTTGGGGTGGTGCTCTAGCACCCCTTGCTCAAGCTTCAATAAAGGCCCCGCTTTCTAAACATGGTAACGACATTTGATCTTACTCCTCTGTCACACTATAACTTCATCTCTGAACCTCGTGCTCAATTTCTTTTGTCTCTTATGAAGGGTCTTTCTATAGACTTTCCCTCTCACTTTATAGCATCTATTATAGATGTTTATAGAGACACTACTACCCGTTATAAGCTTATCTTTCCTTCGGTTATCACGCGGAACCTAATCCACTTCTCCATTCCTATTCCTCTCTCTCCTCTCTTCACCATCATGGGCACCATCAGTGCTAGCTCTATTTGGTGGAGTGAGGCTTAGCTTCAATCGAAGCGGCCACGTGCGGAGGCAACCGATCCTACAGCTCCTGCGGCTCCACCTTCTTTGGCTTCATCTTCTTCCACTCCTTCCACTTTTGCAGCTGGTGGTGTGACCCTCGAGGCCATCATGGAGAAGCTTCAATGGATGCAAGCTGAATTTGGTGTTTGTCTTGACTATCTCACTAATGAGATGTGTCAAATGAACACTTGAGTAGGCAGGCTCGCATGGCTAGTCTTGCTCCTTCTCCCTCTCCTTCTCTAGAGGCCTCACCTGATGATGATGATGAAGATGATGCTGACTCTTCTAGTGATGACAAAATGACGACCTCTCAATGATTGCCCTTTGTCATTGGTGACAAAAAAGGGGAGTAGTTTTAGGTTTAAAAAGTCTTGTACTTAGAGGGATAGTTAGTATAGGACATTTTTTGTAAGGGGAATGTATATTAGTTTTGAGGGATGTAGTGAGGTTATGTATATTCTTTTCTTCCTTATTTACATAAGCCTCTTGTATACCATTCTTGTGACCATTTTATTACATACATTGTACTTTATTCTTATATATATGATGATGATATATGTTTTCTTCACCTACCTCTACATGTGTTATTTCTATTCTCTCTTTATACATATGTTTCTTTATGTATGTAATCTTTATTTCTGTTTCACACATGATGCCTTGATGAGTCTTGCTTAAGTGTTTCAGAAAGACAGGTTGTGAAATTCTACAGTGACATGAACTCTCTTCTTGCAAAGTTTTTCAAGAGTTTATGTTAGGGTTAGATTTGTTGTGTAATCCAACAAGTGGTTATGAGTTTAGTGATTTAAGAATTCTCTCATGATTATTTATTTTGTTGTAGTTTTGTCACGAATTGCCAATGGGGGAATTGTTTGAGACATATTATATGTAATTGGCTAATCCTTTGACAAAATACACTTTACTTGTAATTAGGTAGATCTAGAATGGGTTTAGGACTTCAAGAAACATGTTTTTCAAGTTAAATGTTAAAGCCATGAAGATCTGACTAAGAAACAAGTGAATAAAAGCTGTTCATTAAATCTTGACAGCAATCTCGATAGAAAGACTTCTATTAAGGTTTATAGTCGATGCTCAACAAAAGTCCAATTGGGTATTAGGGTTAAGGTTCAACTGTAGGCTGGTATTTCAGGATAGTCCAAAGGGTTTGGTAAGATTCCTTATACTTGTAACCACTTGTGATTGGAGAGTGATGACCTTAAAATGACCCGGTGGGGTTTTGACTCGATAGTTTTCCCCATTCGTAAACAAATCACTTGTGTCAAATTTATTTTCCGCTGCATTTAGATAGTTTGGTGATTTGTTTATGTTACCACGCTATTGCATGAAATTTGATCTAATTAATTAACTTGGGTAATTAATTAGTTAATTGCAAGGGGTCAATTCATTTTAACCCAACAACCATTGTCATCATCATCATCATTGTCGGGATAAGCTAGTCCTTCGAGGCTATACAAGTCCTTTGAATACTGAGTCACCTCTAGCTTGAGATTCCCAGCTAGCCAAACCAACTCCTCTTGCTCCTAAATAGTGGGCTGGAATTTGAAGGAAAACATGTTAGAATGAGCAGTTGAAAGATGCAAGACAAGAAGAAACAAAGAAAGAAGTGGAAGAAAACTCACCCCTTGTGTGCCGTCCAAAAAAGGGTAACTCATGACATTAAACTAGAAGTGGAAGAAAACTCCCCGCTAAATTAGGTGTAGTTTAGCAAAAAAAAAAAAAAAATTCAAAAATCCCCACAGAGTTGCCAAAAGGCTGGAAGTGCAAAGAAAAATTTAAGAAAACATCTAAAAAGGGTAAAAATATCCTAGTGGATCAATATAAATTGAAAGCATCCCTAGTGGATCAAAGCTTCAAGATCATTCCCCAATGGGTTGAAACCATCAAAAATATATCAAGTGGATCAAAAACATCGAGTATCCCTTAGTAAACCAGAAATCATCCTGGACATTCCTCCGTAAATCTGGTATCATAGATGGACTCCCCCGTGGGTCCAAGGCACAGAAGTATCTCCCTTAAGAGTTGCAAAATAAAATTTCTCCAGTAGAGTTTGGTAAAATCTCTTCAAGGGTGAAGACAACATCAATCCGTAGTGATTTATGAGCAAGAATAAGATAATCATTTCCCTAGTGGAAGGAAGTTCCCCAGTAAACAACACACCATCAGAAAGTCCCCAATAAGCTTCCTCATTCTCAGTGAGCCATACAACATCAAGACTTCCTGGCAAGTCGGAATCATCACCCAATGCACTTTTCAATAGAATCATACTCCCCAGTGAGTCCTCCAGCATCCCTAGTGGATCTTTCATCCAAAAATAGTCAAGAAAGTCAGAATGTAAATCTTGTGCACATATCCTACGAGAATTGAACATGCAGGCATAAATTTTGTACAAGTCAAAGTGATGCACATATCCTCGAATATGCAGGCACCAATCCCATGTAACATAGAATTCGAGCAAATATCCTACGGGAATTAAACATGCAGGAACGAAATACCATACAAGTCAGAAAGTCAGAATGCAGATTTTGTGCACATATCCTACTAGAATTGAACATGCAGGCACAGATCTTATACAAGTCAGAATTCGTGCATATATCCTACAGGAATTGAATATGCAAGCATGAAACCCCATACAAGTTAGAAAGTTAGAATGCAGATCTTATGCACGTATCCAACGAGAATTGAATATGAAGGCACAAATCTTATACAAGTCAGAAATTATGCACATATCCTTTGTGAGTTGAACATGTAGGCACATCATTACAAATTTCGTGCACATATCCTATGGGAATTGAACATGCAGGCATGGTAGAAAAGGTAGAGAGAGAGAGAGACCAAGGTCAACCCGAGGCAAAAGCCTCACCCGAACAGGTAGAGATGGACATAGAAGACAAGTACCACCCGAAGAAGTTAACCCCAGATAGACACCACAGATATATATATATATATATATATCCTTTTAAGCCTAATGAGCACCTTTGTTTGATTGTTTGAGCTCGTAAGAGAACCTTTCTTTTTTTTTCTTTTTAATGACTTTAGGATAGTAAGTCACTCACTTTTAGCTTGCAATTGGCAAAACAAGTTCTGGGATAGTGAACCTGTCGTTGCTCGTTTCCCGAGAAACAATGGTGGGAATTCAGACATACAAAATCCCACACAACTCTCTGGAGTTATACCTCGCCCCATGTATGCCTGATGTGTGTCATGTGCATGGGTTGGGCCCGAGTCGTAAGTCGAAACAAAATGTTTTGTCTTATTCTTTTAATTACGTTAGCGAAGCTCACAAATCAAAAGAGGGGCATCTGTAAACACCACATTTTGTAACCCTAATGACTTAGGCTCCCATTCTCCAATGATATTAAATTCTAAGACCCAAGGTTGGTTTAGAGCCCAATCAGAAGTAAAATTGACTTGAGAAGTGGTAAAATTGACTTGAGAAGTGTTAAAATTGAAAATATGTCTTTTAAAGAGCAAATAAATCAAATTTTGAAAAATAAGGTCAAAGGAAACCCTCGCTATACACACGCATGAATCAACCTGCGCACCCAGCTTTCTGCATGCACACGCAGGCCAAATCTTACGCACACATAGTGATTTCTAGAAAACTATACAAGGCAAGTTTTCTGCATTTATGTTGAGGTTTGGAATAAATCCCACATTGTCTGGGGATCATTCCAAACTCCTTTTTTCACACTAAGGTATATTTTCAAAACACACAGAAATCCCACAGGGAAATACTAAGATTCACTTGAAATAGTGAATCAAAAATGGAGTTTTTCACAAAATACCCTCAAGTCAATTTTCTTTTGATTAGGGCCTTTTTTTTGTCCTTGATCTTCGAGTTTAATATTACTAATCACATTCTTACTAGTTTGTGAATGGATTTGACTGAGGAGAACGGTCAAAAATCAAGCTTGAAGAGCTTTTCTTTGAGGTATTAGTTCAAACTTTACTTTTTTCCTTTTCCTTTCTTTCTTATGCTTTAATTCTTTTTGTTTACTTTGTTTGTTTTTTATAAAATGCTTTAATATGTTTTTCTAGTCCAAGTTTACATTGTTGTATGTTTAAAATGCATGTTAGGGTGTTAGATTTAGTGTTTTAGGCTTGGTTATGATTTTAGGGTTTTCTGGGCAAGAACTTGCGTATGCATAATCCTGCTTACGCATGCAGGCTTGTTCTTGCGTGCGCAAGCCACTGCCCAAAAACCCTAAAAAAAATTTCACTTGGTTTTCTTCTACTTTCACATGCCTATTTTTTTTTAGCTTCTTTTTCCATGTTTTTATGCTCTTAAAGTCTATGTTTCACGTTTAATTGCTTGGTTTGTCTCACATGTTAGAATTAGGGTTTATCCTGTGTTTTATTGTTTTGATGCTACGATCATGCATTCACATGCTCATGCATAATGCCATACGTGCTGAGTTGCTGCAAGGTAAGTAAAGGTAAGTTATGCACTGGGAATGTTCATGCATTGTGATATGATCTTGCTTAGGTTTCATGTTTATGTTCGTGATCTTGATGCCTTGGATGATGACATGCTTTGGTTGGCTTTGTTTCTCCTTTTGATCTTTAATGCTCACATGTTTCTACCTTGGTTTAATGTTACATGTTGCTGCCTTAAGTATGATATGATGCTATGCTAGATGAATGCTAGGATTATGTGATGAGATGTATGTAAGGGTTATGCTATGATGTAATATGATGAAGCATGTTTAGATGTATGATTAGGTTTTGTGATATGATGCTATGCTAGATGTATGATAGGGATGCCATGTTAGATGTATGGTAGGCTTTGTTTGCAAGCATGATAGGTGTATGGTTAGGGATGTGTGATGCCATGTAGATTGTTCGATGTATGCTTAGTGTGTGTGTGAGTTAGATGCAAGTATTGAGTATGCCTTTAATAGGGTTAAGACATAAGACACAATGATGGGAAGCCAACCTTAGGGTTGGGCGATTTTAGGTGCCTAACACCTTCCCAAGATTGTACCTTAACTCCGAACCCATATCTATATATCCTATGTCTTAACCTTAATAAAGGCTCATTCAATACTTGTTTGCTCACACTCCACATGGTTCGTTTGTCCCTTAACCTCAGTTGGTGATAAGTAGGAAAATGGAAGGCTCCATTCAAGCCCAAGTCTTTCAAAGTTCATCCCATAACTCACAATGTGTGCCATTGCCTATAATGGGTTTTGAGTACGTTAACAGTTTGCCACCAATCCACAGGGGCCCACTTAGGCCCTTGGTTAGAATCATGGCCTACCTATTTGTAAGTGACCTACTTATCTATCCCTTTAGCCTTAGAGGGACTACCCACACTTAGAGAGGTCCTAGACCCTATCAAATAGTTATGAACAATAGATCTAAGATAATATCAATATGATCAAACATATGAACAAACAATCATGGCATTCTTCATCATGAAATAAGATTCAAAATAAAAAGAAAGAACATATCTAAGATTAATATTCATATGGAAAATCTAATTAGATACACATGCTAACAAGAGAGTAAACATTCATATAGGCATGTTAATAAAATAGTAAAAGTGATACCTGCATCAATTACACGAACAAATTCTGAAAGGGGAATTACTTTAGAGTTAGAGAAAGTGAATCCAAGTACTAAAGAATTTTCACTTAACAAGAAAGAAATTCTTAAAGTCAAACTTTCAGGGTTTCTTTAACATTAAGGGGCAGAGGGGTGATGAATTTTAGATTTTCTCCTCTATTTATAGAGGTGTGTCTACTTAAAAAATAAGCTAGGGTTGCTTAGAAAATCATCAAATACGAATTACGTCAGGTTTTATCCCAAAAAAAATCGAATCTAACAGGCCAAGACCTGAACTAATCATTTCTGGGCCTAATTTACAACCTATGCCAATCTACACTGTGGAAGTGCTGATTGGCACTTCCCAAGTGCCGATTGGGACTGTTGAGGTGCCGATTAGCACTCCTCGGTGCTTGTTCCAATTTCATCTTCTAGTTCATTTTGGACTCATTTTTGGGCATTTTCTAGGCCAGGAATTGTACTTGGACATTTTTTAAACTTGTATTCTTGATCAAATCCATTTTAACTTGATAATTAAGTCCTTTAAAAAATAATTATCTGAAAGATAATTACTCAAGAATCCTAATTATCAACAATTCCCATATTATCAGATTATCAATTTTATTCCTATGCAATTAAACTTATTTTTAATCAAAATCAACAACCAATCATATAAATTATTTAATTAATTTTAATTATTAACCTATCAAAATTAATTTCAATTAATCACACGTGATTAGTATCACCCAACTAAATGCATACAAACCATGAAAACTTGATCTTATGATATCTTTCAATCTAACGGTCTGATTTGGGAACCGGGCATATCATCACGATCGTTAGAATCTTAATATCATTTTTATGATATGGGATGAATGATTTAATGCATGAAATACAATTATGATCTTTTGGGCATTTAAAATAATCATTTCAAACATCTTCCAAGATTAAATTCTAGGTGCAAAATTGAGTGTCTACATCGATGACATAAAAATAAATACAGTTTGCAAGAGCAGGAAGTACATATTTATAAAGCTTCATAAGAAAAGGAAGAGGGTTTAACCTCAAGGAACTTCTAAGGAGCCACCAACTAGCACAGAGTCCCCTGACTAAGTGTGTCTAAGGATGAGTACAGGTAGGCAAGACAAGTTTGGCCCCAATTCGCCTCCCATGCATGTTGAAAGTCACAAAATAGAGCCAATCACCTCAAGGACACCATCTGCCCTTCATTAGCAAAGAGATACGCCCCCCGTATATGCAGTAAGAATGCCCTAGCCATCTGGGCACAATCTTCAGGCGTCGCCTGTGGAAGAGGCTTATAGTCCGCCTCAAGATCAAAGTAGAGGACTGTCTCACTCGTGTATCTATGCCCTAGTAAGTCTATGCTTAGCTGAGTGCCTGACTCACCCCCCAGATCAATGAGGGGCCTAACGCACTGCAAACCGGACATTCAGTGGAAGTCATAGGGAGTCACTATCATCTCTCGATCAATAATGCGAAAGGTGTGAATAGTGTTCCACCACCACTCAGCCAGTTTTTGCACTGGGATGCCGCTAGCAGAACTCTTCAAAAGTAGGCTTATAATAGGCTCGAAGCTAGCTACGCGTATTAAGGCCTTATACCGAGAAGAAATAAGGCTAGTGCTACCCCTACCCGTGAAAGGGCCAAGACCTATAAAAAGGTGAAAAAGAGAGCGTAAGAATCACAATTGGATAAGGAAATAGGTGAAAAAATTCAAGATAATTGAAAAATAATGTTTTTGAGTGCCTGCATGCGCACATAGGACCCATGTATGCATACACAAGATCTCTGCATGCATACGCATGCTAGGGCATACATCCATATTAACTAATGAACATGGAAACGTGCGTATAAAGAGACTATGTGCACACATAAACACTAGCCATGCATGAATGCACAACGCATACACACGCATGGACACAGACTGAGAGTTCTTTGACAATCTCGGCCTATCATTAATCAAAACTCATCCTAAGCGTGTTTCTACCCCTCCTAAGACATCAGGTTTCATCTAGACCCATCCCACAACAAAACCCAAGTATTTACAGGTCCAAAAACATATTGAAATGAAAGATAAGAGCATAACTTTTTAATGAGAAAATTTTGGAAAACTTACCAATCCGGTCCTTGCACCCTTTAAAAGATGGTTTTATGGTCTGTAGATAAGTGGAGGAAATTTTGTTAGCCTTATGGCTCCATCCCAATGTGTGAGGCTAAAGACTTCGCCAAAATTCATGTAAGAGGTTTTCCTGGTTTTGGGTTTGGGTGCCATTGGAGAGGATGAAAGAGTTTGAGAGAGAAATAGAGATTCAGATTGTGAGAGATGAAAAAATGAAAGAGAGGTAGACGCTTTTGTAGAGAGGAAACAAAATTTGAAGAGTTGGAGAAGATGAAGATAATAATAAGAAGAGAAGAAACAGTTGGTAATCGTTGGAGAAAAGTGAAGGGGCGGGAAGGCATCTGATGACTAATCTACATAGGTCTCCCACCAAACTGCGTGTAGTTTAGCAAAAAATATATATATATATATATATATATATATATTAGAATATCCCTAATGGACCCCGGAAGGTGGAAAATGCAAAGAAAAATTCAAAAATGCCCTAAATGAAAGAAATACACTTAGCAGGTTGAAAGACACAAGAATTCTCAAAGCATCCCCATCATATTGGAAAGGTCAAGAACATCCCCTAAAGGATCAGAAATCACTAAGGAAACTTCCCTGTGAGTTAAAATCATCAACCAACTCCCCAACGAGTCACAAAATAGACATGTTTTCCCCAAGAATCACCAAGGGCTCCCCCGTGAGTCTAAAATACCAAGACAACTCCCGCGAGGGTTGTAAGGAAAAGAGCTTTCACGAAAGAGCTGAGAATTATCAAGAAAACACTTATATAAGTAGAACTAGCACAAGCTCCCCGATGAGTCATAAAAGAGAAGAAGAATTTTCCCCAGTGGGTTACACACCATCAAGAGACTTCTAAATAGGTCAAAAAATAACCAAGAAGGCTCCCTCATAAGTCACCAACATACACTCCTCAGTGAGTCATTTATCCCAATGGATCATACATCACCAAAGCTTCCTCATAAGTTAGAACTACCAAGATCGCTACCATACTTGTGCACATATTCCACGAGAATTGAATATGCAGGCATAAACCTTAGACAAGTCAAGAAAAGAAGAATGCAAAACCTTAGTACATATCCTTTTTTGGAATTGAACATGTACATCAGAATTAAGGCAAGATCCACCCAGAAAAGAAGAAATTGAGATAGAGATAGAAGTCTCATAGAGGAAAGAGCTTTGCCAGATTAGAAAAGATTGTGATAGAGACAAAAACAACCCAGAGGAGAAAGCCACCCAGAGAAGTTGAGGCAAAATCCCCAAATGGACACCACAGATACATATCCTTTTAGCTCATAAGAGCACCTAGATGGTTGAGGCCGTTGGCCATGTTTGTTTCTCTTTTTAGTGACTCTAGGATAGTGAGTCACTCACCATTTGATTGCAATTGGCAAAACAGGTTCTTGGATATTGAATCTATCATTGCTCGTTTTTTGAATAACAAAGGTAGGAATTCAAACATACGAATTTCACACGACTCTAAGGAGTTGCACCCTGCCCCATGTATGCTTATTGTTTGCTGTGTGCATGGGTTGGGCACGATGTTAGGATATGTGCCCTTAAATCCTATTGTATGATGCTATGTATAATATTATGTATGACATTATTTGGGAAATGATGTATGACTTAATATTATGTTTAATAAAGTTGTTTTATTCTTATCTAAAGTAATGGTAACATGAATATTCGGACATTATCAAATAGTCCATGAGATGCATAGTATGTGATTTATGTGATTTAGTCATAGAAGATATAGATCACAAGTTCTTTGTAAACTCAGAATTTTGGTTCGTAGTCGGTGATGAAATTGGGCATTTCATCTGCGAAGACTATAACATATTAACTACGATGATTTGTCTTGATCATGGAAGTGGTGACTTCTAGTTACTATGTTGATATGTTTTAAGAGTTAAGACATATTGAACTGGACCGCTGTGAGATTTATTATTCTCCTAATGACTGTCAATTGAATAATAAAACTTACGACTTGTATTCACATGAACTCTTAATCCTGAGAGAATAATGGACCTGATCATGAAATGTAGGTTGCTTTGATATATCAGGAGTGAGATCTAAAGTAACGGTCAAAACCTCAGTATGTTGGGCAGCCACATTTAGTGTTGATGGAACATATATTCTCAAGATGGAATTCATAGTCTCTTAACGGAGATATAAAATATTCCCTTGAGATAATTTTAATGGGTACAGTTATTCAGAGAGTTAGGCCTAACCACTTTAGTAAGACTAAAGTATATATTTGTGAAATTGGATTTCATAAATATATGGTGAATAACTCAAAAGGATTAAACCGGGTACTCAAGGATTAAGATGTAGTAATTTACAAAGTGGCAGTCTATATTCATGACTTTGTATTACTACGAATATTTTATGAAGGGATTGCATGTATGATAAAGTCTTGGGATATAATTTATTAATGAGGCCTAGAGTGCAATTATATTTATATAGTGGTATTAAATATAATTAATGGTAACTTTGGACTTGTCAAGAGTTGACAAAAAAGCCCAAGGCCCATTGGAGCTAGTGTCTTATTTGTTCCCTTTTGGTCCCACTCCAAGCCACACACAAAAGCCCAATTGGGAAGGCCCAAAAGGCTAGCCCAATTAGATAATCAGTTATGTGGAGAGAAACATACAGAATTTTATATATAATAAAATGGTTTGTATGTTTAATTATGGAAATGAAAATAAGGAAGAGAGACACTCTTTCATATTCTCTCTAGAAACATAGAACTGATTGAGAGACCACACATCTTGGGCATCGAGTGGAATTGGAGTGAAGATTGAAAGTATTCCCGAGTACTTCTTCATTCGGTTTTGAAATTCACCGCATCAAGGTACACTCTCTTGTTCTTATATTCTGAAACTTACATAGTGAATGTTATCAATTGCGAATGAAGTAGATCCGTTTATTTTCCGCTGCGTATGTTTTGTATTGGATGCAAACACGATGATTTCCCAACACACGAGACGTACGTCAAAACAAAATGTTTTGTCTTTTATTTTTTTTATTTCGCTAGTTGAACTCATGAATCAAAAGAGGGAAATCTGTAGACACTGCATTTTATACCACTTACAACTCGGGCCCCCATTCCCTAATTATGTAAGAATTCTAAAGCCCAAGGTTGGTTTAAGGCTCGATCAGATGAAAATTGACTTGAGGAAAGTGTTTATGGGAAATATAACTTATTTTTGGACCAAATAAACTATTTTTGGAAAAGAATAGACACTAAAACCCTAGGGCATGCGTACGCATACACATGTATATGCACGCATGCTCAAGATCTGCATATGCATGCTCCATGCATACGTACGCATACACGTGCATGCGTGCGCATGCTATGGTTCCAGAAACTATGAAAGGAAATGTTTTCTACATTAAAACTTGGTTTGGAATGAATCCACATCATATGGGAGTTTCCCCAAACCCTTATTTTTCTACTATATAAAGCCATAAATGGTACATTTTCAAAGGAGGACGAATTCTGGTGGTAAAACACATAAGATTCGCTAGAATATAGTGAACTAAAGAGGGAGTTTTTCACAAAACATCCTCAAGTCAAATTTTATTTGATTGGGACCTTTTCTGGTCTTGATCATTGAGTTCTAAGTTTACTAACTCGCTTTTGAATTGGAAGTGACTAGATTGACTGAGAGGAATAGTCAAAATCAAGATCTAGAGAGTTCTCGTGTTGAGGTAAAGTTTCTAAATTTCACTCTTCGCTTTTCTTTAATTTTCTTTTTTTATGCATGTTTTTATGTAAGTTTATGTGTTAATAACATGTTTTTCTAGTCTAGGTTTACTTTGTGTTTGTGTTTAAAGCATGTTAGGTTGCAAAATTCCTGTTTTGGTGTTTTTATTTTGCAGTTTCTGGGTTTAGGGTTTCGGGTTTGTATGCGTACGCATGCTTTATGCATGCGTACGAATACTTGAAGTGTGTGTACGCATACAATTGGGATGCGCACACATACCCTATGTATACGCACGCATAATCATGCCTAGAAACCCTAGTTCATTTCCTATATGTTGTTTCCTTTATTTTAGTCTTATGTTTTAGCCCCCGTTTAATTTGCTTTACCTATCTGTTGATCTCTATTTCTCTGTTTTGTTTTGTTTTGTTTGTTTTATCTCTTTTATGTCTATTAGGGTTTTGATTTGTTTGAATACCATGAACATTCATATGATTATGAACATGAATTGATGCATAGATGCTGTGATGCAGTGAGGTAAGTCATGCACTCACATGAACATGCATTGGCTGGAAAATTAGCTTGATATGTCTGAATAACATAAACATGTTTGGTTGAATGCCACGTCTATGATGTTTAGATTGTTTAACATGTTTGTATGATTCTGCCACGTGATGTTTCTGCCCTTGGAGATTTGTGTTTTAATGCCATGATAGATGAACGATTAGGTTTGGGGCTGTTATGCCGTGTTATGTGTCTTAAATGCATGCTAGTGTGTGTGTGTATATTAGAATAACATATTAAATTTTCCTTTAATGAGATTAAGATTTGGAACACAATGAGTGAAAGCCAACCCACAGGTTAGGTGAGGTTGGGTGCCTAACACCATCCCATCCCCATACCTAAACTCAGACATATGCACTGGTAAAAAATCAATCCTTGAGCGCTATACTTATGGTTCCTAGACCTAATCTAGGTGGCGACTCCATTTACACCCTCCACCATGGTCCACCCTAAGCCAAGGCGTACTTCCTAATCGCAGGGATGAAACCACGTCGCAGGCGTTTGCGCCCACAGTGTTCATCCAAATATAAGCCTAAATATTCAATCTAAACAAAAGTAAACAAAACATGTTATTCTACTGACCTAAGACCTAATCATGCAAAACCTAACTAAACAGAAGCTAAAGCATGTATTTAAACATAGAAGAAAAGTAAGAACAAACAAATCTGGGTTTCTGGGATAAACTTGCGTATGCATGTGGAAGCCTACATACGCAGGGTCATGGAGGTGCATACACATGCATGAGCCTACATACGCATTGTAGACACTGCATTTTAAGGCCCAAGGTTGGTTTAAGGCCCAATCAGAATACAAATTGACTTGTGAGATGTTAAAATGGAAAAATATAACTTTTTATAAGAAAATAAATCTATTTTTGAAAAATAAAAGGCCAGGGAAACCCTCGGCTTGCGTACGACTTGCCTACACAAGTCTGATGCACGCGTACGCAAGCATGGATCTACGTACACAGCTAGGGTTCTAGAAACAATGAAAGGCAAGTTTTTTTGCATTAATGTTAAGGTTTGGAATGAATCCCACATCGTCTAGGAGTCATTCTAAACCACTATTTTCGCACTATATAAAGTCATATATCCTTTTCAAAAAACATAGAAAATCCTAAGGGAAAACCTAAGATGCACTAGAAATAGTGAATCAAAGAGAGAGTTTTTCACAAAACATCCTCAAGTCAATTTTCTTATGATTAGGACCTTTTCTGGTCTTGATCCTCGAGTTTCAAAGTTTACAAATCATTTTTGTTTGGTTTGTGAATAGATTTGATTGAGGAGAACAATCAAAATCAAGCTAAAGAGCTTATTGTTTTTAGGTATATGTTCTAACCTCTTTTTCTTTCATTTTTGCCATTAATCTCATTTTAAATCACGTTTCCTTGCTTTATTGGTGTTTAGATATGTTTTTTTAGCCTATGTTTTATTTGTTTTCTGTTTAAAGCGTGTTAGGTTGCTAGATTTGTTATTTTTAAGCTTTTGTTCTTATTTTCTGGGCTAGGGTTCTTCAGGGTGTTTTTGCTTATGCATGCTTTCTGCATGCGTACGCATACTCGTGCTCAGAAACCCTAATTCAAGTTTTCTACTTCTGCTTCTTTGTTTCTTTCATATCATATGCCCCTATTTTGTTCCTTTTTATACTGTTTAAGTCTCTATTCCTCTGTTTAATTATTTGTTTTCCTTTAACATGCTAGATTAGGGTTTTCTTTTCTTGCTTTAATACCATGAACATGCATTCACATGTCCATTCATTGATGTATAGCTGCTGAGATGCAGTAAGGTAAGTAAGGTAAGTCATGCATTCCAATGAACATGAATTTTTTAGTTATAAGTGCTTTATCTTCCTTTGATAAACTTGTATATGCAAGTCTATATGCCATATTTTGAACGATAAAATGATTTGTTTACTGCCAATGTTTCTGCTTTGATATATACATGTTTCTTCCTTGGATGTAATGTGTTGATATGTATGGTAGATGTTGCTAGGTTTGATATGATTGCCATGATAGATGTATGTTAGGGTTTGGGAAGAATTGTCATGTTGTATGCTTAGATGTATGCTAGTGTATGTGTGGGTTCAAGATGCAATTTTGAGTGTGCCTTTAATGAGATTAAGATGTAAGACATAATGAGTGAAAGCTAACCCAAGGGTCAGGCAATTTTGGGTGCCTAACCCCTTCCCAAAATTGTACCTAAACTTCGAACCCATACTCTGTTAGTAAGATCAAGTCCTTCCACGTAAGGGCGCTACATATATGGTTCCTAGACCATAAACTAGGTGGTGACTCCCTTTTTTCTCCACTCAATCCACTCGGCCGAGGCGTACTCCCCAAAGGCGACCATGCACGTTGGCGCCCACACGCATGCCTACCTAGAAAAAAAACAACACCAATCAAGATCTAATCGAAACAACATAGCATGCCTTCATATATATTAATTCAACTCCTCATTCAAAATATGGTAAGACACAACAAATCAAATCATATTTCTAAGCATGCATAAAATATAAATCAAATAAGAATAACAAGAACACAAGTTGTAAAACTCCAAATTAAATAAGAGTAATGGAGAGAGACTCACCTTGCATATGGATCACAACTCGATAAATATTTAACTGGCCACTCAGTGCCTACGCAACAATAATCAATGAGATATCAAGGGAATCAAAGAAATCGATGGAACTTTCATTATCACAACTCAAAAATAAAAGATGATCTTAAAATCTTTGAAGAAGGTTTTGAAAAAAGTTTCTCTATCAAAATAGCTCTTAGAGATAGGTTTTATAGATCTGAACCATGGCTTAAAGATGAAATATTTTCTTAAGAAAATAGGATTTCATGAAGAACACAACAAAAAATATTTTTTCTCTAAAGTTGTTTCATAAAGTTTGAAAGCAAGCTTTTTCAAGATCCCTGGAAAATAGTTTCTGCCCTAAGTAAGAAATAGAAACAAGTTTTTGAGAGAGAAAAACATGTTCAGTACCAGGGTTTCAGAAGATTAATGATGAAAGAAAGTTTGGAGAAGAGTGGTGGTGAAACATATTCTCTCTCTAGCTAGCCTTTCAGTTTGGAGACATAAAGTTGTATTTATATCCTTAAATCAAGATTTTCAGAGTCATTTACAAAATTTTGGACGTTCCTAAGAATCTAAGGGTCGGCCCTATAGACACCGCATTTTGTACACCTTACAACTCTGGCCCTCGTTCCCCAATGATGTTCAAACTCCGAGGCCCAAGGCCCATTTAGAACCAAATCAGATATCAAATTGACTTGAGGAGTGTTAAAATGGAAATATAACCATTTAAATTAATAAAAACCTATTTTTGGAAATAAAAGACCAAAGTGGCCCTCCACCCATGTACGTTAGCATCAGCTTGCGTACGTGAGCATCAGCTTGCGTACGTGGGCCAAAGCAGGCATAGGTATGAACATGCATTTAATGGTATATATTGTTGAATGCCTTGCTTTGTGTCTTTCAATTCCAATTATATGCTTTACATGATCTTGTGATTGCCATGATATGTTTGCTATCGTGTTTGGTTTGTTGTCTTGCCTTGAGATGTATGATAGGGTGTTCACATGTTAGATGTATGTTGAGGTTCTTAGCCGTGTTTGGGTTTGGCTTTCTTTTGCTTTAGGTTGATAAATATGATGTTTTGGGATAAAGATGCCATGTTTGCATGTTAGATGTATGTTAGTGTTGTTAGGATATGTGCCCTTAAATCCTATTGTATGATGCTATGTATGATATTATGTATGACATTATGTGAGAAATGATGTATGACTTAATATTGTGTTTAATAAAGTTGTTTTATTCTTATCTAAAATAATGGTAACATGAATATTCGGACATTATCAAATAGTCCATGAGATGCATAGTATGTGATTTAGTCACAGAAGATATAGATCACAAGTTCTTTGAAAACTCAGAATTTTGGTTCGTAGTCGGTGATGAAATTGGGCATTTCATCTGCGAAGACTATAACATATTAACTACGATGATTTGTCTTGATCATGAAAATGGTGACTTCTAGTTAATATGTTGATATGTTTTAAGAGTTAAGACATACTGAACTGGACCGCTGTGAGATTTATTATTCTCCTAACGACTGTCAATTGAATAATAAATCTCACGACTTGTATTCACATGAACTCTTAATCCTGAGAGAATAATGGACCTGATCATGAAATATAGGTTGCTTTGATATATCAGGAGTGAGATCTAAAGTAACGGTCAAAACCTCAATATGTTGAGCAGCCACATTTAGTGTTGATGGAACATATATTCTCAAGATGGAATTCATAGTCTCTTAACGGAGATATAAAATATTCCCTTGAGATAATTTTAATGGGTACAGTTATTCAGAGAGTTAGGCCTAACCACTTTAGTAAGACTAAAGTATATATTTATGAAATTGGATTTTATAAATATATGGTGAATAACTCAAAAGGATTAAACTGGGTACTCAAGGATTAAGATGTTGTAATTTACAAAGTGGCAGTCTATATTCATGACTTTGTATTACTACGAATATTTTATGAAGGGGTTGCATGTATAATAAAGTCTTGGGATATAATTTATTAATGAGGCCTAGAGTGCAATTATATTTATATAGTGGTATTAAATATAATTAATGGTAACTTTGGACTTGTCAAGAGTTGACAGAAAAGCCCAAGGCCCATTGGAGCTAGTGTCTTATTTGTTCCCTTTTGGTCCTACTCCAAGCTACACACTAAAGCCCAATTGGGAAGGCCCAAAAGGCTAGCCCAATTAGATAATCAGTTATGTGGAGAGAAACATACATAATTTTATATAGAATGAAATGGTTTGTATGTGTAAGGATATGAAATCAGGAAGAGAGACACTCTTTCATATTCTCTCTAGAAAATATAGAACTGATTGAGAGACCACACATCTTGGGCATCAAGTGGAATTGGAGTGAAGATTAAAAGTCTTCCCGAGTACTTCTTCATTCGGTTTTGAATTTCACCGCATCAAGGTACACTCTCTTGTTCTTATATCTGAAACCTACATAGTGCATGTTATCAATTGCGAATGACGTAGATCCGTTTATTTTCCGCTGCGTATGTTTTGTATGCGATGCATACATGTATATTTCCTTACAAGTGTGTGTGTGTGTGTGTGTGTGTGAGTTTAGAATGCAAGTGTTGAAATTGTTTTTAATAAGGTTAAGGTGTAAGATACAATGATGGGAGGCCAACCTTAGGGTTGGGCGATCTTGGGTACCTAACACCTTCCCAAGAACGTACCTAAACTCCAAACCCATACTCTGGTAGTAAGATCAAAGGTCCTTCCTCGAAAAGGACGCTATATATATGGTTCCTAGACCATTGCAAAAACCCCCTTGTGTCCACAGTGGCGACTCCGCTTGGGACAGTGAGTTTAATTCCTATGTGTCCTATGTCTTAACCTTAATAAAGACTTATTCAATACTTGTTTACACACACTTCAGATGGTTCATTTGTCCCTTAATTGTAGTTGGTAATGAATAGGAAGATGGAAGGATCCATTTGGGCCCAAATCGAGTTCATCCCACTAACTCATAATCGGTGCCATCGCCTATAATGAGCTTTGAGTACATTAAAGGTTTGCTAACAATCCACTATAGGGTCCACTTAGGCCCTCAGTTGGAATCATAGCCCACCTAGTTATGAGTAACCTACTTATCTAGCCCTTTAGCCTAAGGTAACAAATATGCTATGAACTTGGCATCCAACATCCTTCAAAGCCCTAATTGAAACTCCCTAACCTTGGACCTCTTTGTTGCATGACTAGGCCCAAATTGATGAGAATTTCATAGACTTTGAAAGGAAGGCTACAATATATTCTAGCTAAAGGGCTATTTCAAAAAAGAAAATGAAACAAAATGATAATTAAAGATGAAAAGCCCAAAGGTGATGAATACATTGTAAGCCCACGTTTGAGACAAAGCGTTGAAAATTTCTAAGTGCATTCTAATGAAAGCCCATGAGTGTAAGATGAGAGCTTTATTGTAAATGGACCAAAGCCCAATGAAACAAGGTGCAAAAATCCATGAGAGGGAAAGGAGGGATATTGTAATTGGGCCTTCATTTAAATGAACTTGAAAATTTTCTAACGACATCTAAAAAGGTTAAACCTTTAATTAGGGCATGAACTTAATGAAAAAAGGGGTTCCTTTCAGACATCGCTCCAAACCAAGTCCAATGGAAAGCAAGACATTCGAAGGGGAGGCCCCTTAAGAGGGAAAGATAGACGCTTCAAGTGAAAAGGTCCTCATGCAAAAGATGCTTGTGTGTGTGGAGGCGCAAACTGAAGTCCTTAAGAAGATAATAGGCCACCTCTCCGAGATAGCAAAAGAAAAAGCTGCAAAAGACAAGGCTAACCATGGGCAAAGCAAGCTAACACAAGAGGACACCAACCGCATGATGGCAGAAGGGAAAGTCAGCCTACTTTTACCCAACTTTATGCCACAACTAAAGAATGCTCCTGGACCATGGACTTTCAAGAGGACCCATGTCAATGACTTTTCTGAATCTAGAGACGCAAGACCGTGGGAAGATCATGATTGGCCAAAATGGACCACGAAGGTGGGAGCAACTCAAGTCGCCCCAACTCGCTTCATGCTTGAACGTAACATGGACCCTTCTTCTTACGACAACCAATACCTCATCGTGAACAAAATAGAAGGAGATGATGAAATGGCTAGCTGTTGGAGTAGGGATGATGGCGCTGGTTCTTTGATGAGGTAGGGAGAGACTTCCCCAATAAAGGTGAAGATCTATACGACATAACCGAAGCTATGCAAGTATGGAAACCTTTGACAAGAAGAAGAGTGGCAAGCCTTGAAGAAGAAAGAAGATAGAATTAATCATGCCTATTGTGGGGCCCATTAATAATTGGACTTAGGTTGGGTTTTCTGAAAACATGGGGAAAAAGTTTGGTAATGCAATTTCTAATGTACTTTTCAATATTTTCAATAAGATATACTCTAAGTTGGCTTACTTTGATGTGTCCCGTAACTTTGAAATTCTATACTCAAATGATTCAATTGAATTAAAAAATGAAGTTAATAAACAATTGGAAAGGAAAATTGAACCTATGGAAGCAACTCTTGAAATTATTAATTTTGGCAATGATGAGAATCCACACTTAATTAAAATTGGCTCGACTCTAAATGAAAAAGAAAGAAAAGATCTTCAAGAACTCCTCACGGAATTTCAAGAGGTGTTTGCATGGTCCTATGAAGATATGCCTGGAATTGACCTCGAGATAGCTCAACATCACATTGATACTCATGATCATATGGTGCCCACCAAGCAAAAGTTGAGAAGAATGAAGACTGAATGGCTCTTAAAAATCAAAGAGGAAATCACCAAGCAATTAAAAGTAGGGTTCATCAAACCCGTACACCAAGCTGAATCGATAGCCAATGTCGTGCCCGTGCCTAAGAAAGATGGGAAGGTGAGGATGTGTGTGGATTTAAGGGACTTGAACAAGGCATGCCATAAGGATGACTTTCCTCTCCCTTACATTGATGTCTTAGTGGATAACACGGCGGGAAGTGCCTTGATGTCTTTCTTGGATGGTTTCTTGGGATACAACCAAATCAAGATGGCTCCCAAAGATATGACTCAAAGCACTTTCACTACCAAATGGGGAATCTATTGTTACACGGTGATGCTGTTTGGCCTCAAGAATGCTGGGGCAACCTACCAAAGGATGGCTACGGCCTTGCTACAAGATATGATGCATAATGAGGTAGAGGTGTATGTCGATGATATGATAGTGAAATCTGAGGATAGAGGAAGCCACACCATAAACTTGAGAAATTCTGCAAGGGAATTAAAGAGTATAGGCTAAGATTGAACCCACAAAAGTGTACCATCGGAGTAATCGCCGGAAAATTGCTAGGCTTCTTAATAAGTGATAAGGGGATAGAGGTTGACCTATCCAAGATCGAAGCCATATTGGAGATGCCACCACTTAAAAGTGAGAAAAAGATAAGGGGTTTCTTAGATCGATTACAATACATTAGTCGATTCATTGCCAAGCTCACCTCTACTTGTGAGCCCATCTTCAAAATCCTTAGGAAGAAAGAACCACATACATGGAACGATGAGTGCCAAAAAGCCTTTGAATTTATCAAGGAATATCTCCTCCACCCACCTATCCTAGTGCCTCCACAACATGGAAAACCGTTACTCCTATACCTCTACATCATAAGGGATGCGGTTGGAAGTATGCTTGCACAAGAAGAAAATGACAAGAATGAGAAGGCCATATACAATTTGAGCAAGAGTTTTCAAGATTATGAGACTAGGTACACTCCCATAGAAAAGTCATGCTTTGCACTTGTTTGGGCCGTATAGAAATTGAGACATATCTTCTTACCTTTCCAAATATGGGTATTGAAGTATCTCTTTGAGAAACCTACATTGAATGGAAGATTGTCAAGATGGTTGATCTTAGTGGTAGAATTTGATTTGAAGTATGTGCTTTTTAGGAAAACTATCAAAGGAAGCGTCGTGTCAGATTTTTGCACCAAGAATCCTATAGAGGGGGAAGATGGTAAAGAAGACTTTCCAGATAAGGACATTTTGGATATTGAGTTAAGGGCTGGAAGATGTACTTTGACAAAGCTGTAAATCAATATGGGAATGGGATAGAAATACTCTTGATCACACCTGAGGGATCTCACATACCTTTAGCAATCAAGTAGAACTTTGAAGCAACTAATAACATGGTTGAGTATGAGGCTTGTATTGCTAGAATGGAAGCTCTTCAAGAATTTGGAGTAAAGGAGGCCGAAGTTTTTAGAGATTCAACTTTGGTTATAGCCTAAGCACAAAATTTGTGGAAGGTGAATGAGGAAAACTTGAAGCCTTATCAACAATATTTGGAGGACTTGACCAAGACCCTTAACAGAATTGAATACACAATCATCCCTAGAACCCAAAATCAATTTGCCAATGTCTTAGCTACCTTAACCTTCATGTTTGACAAACTCGAGGGAGTATGGACACAATCCTTGGAGATTGAGCAAAGTTATGAGGAAGTGCACAAAGGGAAGACTGAAGCTTCAATAATGACCATAGAGGAAGAGGAAGTTTTGTGTTACTATGACATCATAGGTTCTTGTAACTAAGGGCATATCCGGATGGTGCAGACAAGAGAGAATGTCGTTCCATTAGGATAATAGCAACACAGTGCATCCTATGTGAAGGACAACTCTATAGAAGATCCTATGATGGCATACACCTTCACTGCTTGAAGAAGGAAGAGGCCGAAAGAATAATGGAAGAAGTTCATCATGGGATTTGTGGTCCTCATATGAATGGGAGAATGTTAGCCAAAAGAATCCTAAGGATAGGGTACTTCTAGAATATAATGGAGACTAATTATGTGGACTATGTGAAGAGTTGCCATGATTGTTAGATGCACGCCAACTTGAACTACGTACCGCCTAGTGAGTTGTATAACATGACTTCTCCATGGCCATTCTTGGTTGGGGGCGTAGATGTGATTGGAAGGATAGCTCCTAAGGCTTCAAATAGGCATGAATACATTTTAGTGGCAATTGACTATTTAACCAAGTGTTGGAAAATCTGGTTTTGTATCTCATACAAAACACACAGCAAAAGCAACAAACATGGATCTATTTCATTCACGATTGATAACATGCACTATGTAAATTTCAGAATTTAAGAACGAGATAGCGTACCTTAGTGTGGTGAAATTCAAAACAAAATATTAGAAATACTTGGGAACACTTTTAATCTTCACTCCAATTCCACTTTACGCCCAAGTGTGGTCTCTCAGCAGCTTTCAAGAGAGAATAATTGAGTGGCTTCACTCACACATACACACCACTTCACAATGATGTGTCTTTTTCTCTAATGAAAAATTCTGTACGTTTCTCCCTTTATAACTAACTAATTATCTAATTGGGCTAACCTATTGGGCCTTTCCAATTGGGTTTTAATGTGTGGCTTGGAGTGGGACCAAAAGGGACTAATAAGACACTAGCTCCAATAGGCCTTGGGCTTTTCTATCAACTCTTGACAAGCCCAAAGTTACCACTAATTATATTTAATACTACTATATAAATATAATTGCACTCTAGGCCTTATTAATAAATTATGTCCCAAGACTTTATTATGTATGCAACCCCTTCATAAAATATTCGTAGTAAAAAAAAATCATGAATGTAGACTGTCACTTTGAAAATTACTACATCTTAATTCTTGAGTATTCAGTTTAATCCTTTAAGTTATTCATCATATATTTATGAAATTTAATTTCATAAATATATACTTTAGTATCTCTTTACTAAAGTGGTTAGGCCTAATACTTCGAATAACCAAACCCATTAAACTTATCCTAAGAGAATATTTTATATCTCAGTTAAGAGATCATGAATTCCATCTTGAGAATATATGTTCCATCAACAGTAAATGTGGCTGCCCAACATACTAAGGTATTGATCATGACTTTAGATCTCACTCCTGATATATCAAAGCAACCTACACCTCATGATCAGGTCCATTATTCTCTTAGGATTAAGAGTTCATGCAAATAGATGTCGTGAGATTTATTATTCATTTGACAGTCGTTAGGAGAATAATAAATCTCACAGCGGTCCAGTTCAATATGTCTTAACTCTTAAAACATATCAACATATCAACTAGAAGTCTCCACTTCCATGATCAAGACAAATCATCTTAGTTGATATGTTATAGTCTTCACAGATGAAATGCCCAATTTCATCATCGTCTACGAACTATAATTCTGAGTTTACAAAGAACTTGTGATCTATATCTTCCGTGACTAAATCACATAAATCACATACTATGCATCTCATGAACTATATGATAATGTCCAAATATTCATGTTACCGTTATATTAGATAATAATAAAACAACTTTATTAATCATACAATAGGATTTAAGGGCATATATCCTAACACCAAGTGGGTGGGGGCAACATCCTACTCCGTATTGAAGGCTAAACATGTGGCTCAATTCATAGAAAACAACATTATATGCCAGTTTATGGTGCCCCAAGAGATCATTTCTGATTACAGTTCCCACATTTTGGGGGAGGTTCGAAGGATCTTGGATTTGTACAACATTGAGCATCATAAGTCTTCACCATATTGACCATAAGCTAATGGTGCCATAGAAGCTACTAATAAGAATGTGAAGAATATCCGAGCCAAGATGGTAGTCGCATACAAAGATTGGGCCGAGAAGCTTCTGTTTGCTTTATGGGGTTATAGTACTTCTATCCGTACATCGACTAGGGCAACACCTTACTCCTTGGTTTATGGTAGTGAGGTGATGCTTCCTATTAAGGTGGATATACAATCTTTAAGGGTATTGGTAGAAACCAAAGTCCTAGAAAAGGATTGGGAAAAGGTGAGATACGAAAAATAGGCGTTGATAGATGAGAAAAGGGCTAGGGCACAATATCATGCACAAGAATACCAAAAAAGGATTGCTAGAGCATTCAACAAGAAAGTGAAACAGTGAAACCCTAAGGAATAGTCCTAAAGGTGCTTAGAGATGAGACTTTTGATCCAAGAGGAAAGATGAAGTCAAGGTAGTTTGGGCCCTTTATCATTAAGAAGACCATGTTTGAAGGTTCTATAAGGATCACAAATTTGGATGGGGAAGAGATGCTTCGCCTAATTAACATGGATAGACTCCGAAAATAAAACAGTTAAACAACAACAAAAAAATAGAAGAAAATGGCCTGCTGGGTTGAAAACCCAAAAAGGTGGCCTAGGAAAAAATTAAGGCAAAGGAACCCCGCTAGATTGAAAACCCAAAAGGGCAGTCTAGGCAAAAATCATGGGAAAAAACCATGGGCATGGAAAAAATTCCCAAAGGGATGTCATGGTCAAAAATTACATGGCAAGGGAAAAAGTAAAGAAAAAATAATAATAATGACAATAAGTAAAGATAAATCAAAAGAGAGTCTCTTATTGCTCAAATTAAAAGATGATAAGATTGTTTTCATAGGGATTTGGAACATTCCAATCCTTTATTAAATTCAAAAACCAAAACATGAGAATCATAAAAGTGCAGAAAACTAAAATATGGGTCCCATCAAGGTGGTCACTCAGTCCTCCTTGCTTTCTTGCTAGTCTTCGTGTAAGTTTTTTCATCCCTTAGAATCCACTTCATGTCATCCTCCATTCATTGCTTTTACCTTGTAGTGGGATAGATGTATTAAGGGGAAACAATGCCTTTCATCACCCTACAGTGTGGCCAAGCCTCACTAATCCTACCCAAGATCCTATTGGTAAACACCACAGTGTGGAAGGCACTTTCATCATAAGGAGCTCCTTGACGCTCTCCAAATTTCCTTAAGATACGACAAGTGGAGTAGTATGAGCAGCAATGAAGTCCAACAAAAGTTACTCAACAGTCCTTGCAGCAACTATGGACCATGCTTGAGATGTGCCACCACTCCACGACCCACTGAATGTCAGTCTCCTTGAAGAGACCCATAAGCTCCATGTATGCCTCGAAACTCATGTCATTTTGATGAAGCCGGCAGTCCCTAAGATGCCTAGGGAGGTAGGTGCTGAGAGGTAGGGCAGAAGGTTGAAGCAACTGAAGTCTCTCTTGTAGCCATATTTGAGAGAGAGAGAAAGAAAGAGAGAGATATGAGGGAGTAAAAAGAAGAGGGAAAACAAAAAGGGGGATAAAAAAAGCATGAGTGAATAAAATAAATGATAAAGGAAAGATGATATAAGGTGCCTCGATGGGTTGAAAACCGAAAGGTGATCCATGCAAAATTAGAAGAATCCCACTAGGTTAAGAACCTAGGCAAAAGTTAGTGATTATACCTAAAGGAGAAGAGGACTTCCCACAAAGAAGCTTGCTTCCTTCCTATGAAAGGCATCTAAACCATTAAGGGTTTCCACCAAGATCAAGCCTATTGGGTTACCTCTTTTTAGCTCATAAGCTACCATGCACATTCGAAGGTCCACACAATACGAATTTTGAACCAAGAAATACCTTGCAAGATCACACAAGGAAAAGGCATGAAGAAAGTATGAACATGGCCTTTCACCCACAGGAAGGGCTGAACCAAAAAAGTACTCAAAAACCAACCTAAGGTTGAGCTTGCCAAAGACACACCACCTATTTTCCATGGTAGGACACCCAACACAACTTGCAATAAGGAGGGGAGATCCCCGCCCATGGTAAGAAAGATGAGATCATCAATCTCCAGTTCACCCACAATGGCACCAAACTCTTCGATAGTAGGACATAATTCTATCCCATTGAAGCAGAAAACATGCCAAGAAGGAACCCAATATTTGGCAGCAGCACGAAGAAGAGATTCATCCACCCTAATTTAATGATATGGACAAACAAAAGAAAGACCATAGGGGGTGATGGAATCCTTGAAATTGGGACCAAGTCTCCTAATCCAAGCCGAGACATCAATTTGGGGACCTCAAAAAAGGGCTCTCTAATTTGAAAATACGATGGTAAGGGTTTTAGACTCAAATGGCTTCTTTTATACTTAAGTAAGTTGATTAGGGTTTTTCTAATTCGCAGCCCATATACCCAAGGTTAACCCTGCATACACAAAGTCAAAGCTGCAGGCCCATCCCCACGTATACATGGCACTTGGTAGAAGCCCATTCTCCCCTGTTTTAATAATAGTTTTCACTTTAAGGAATTCCTAGGGTTCCTACAACCTAAGGGATCATCCAAGGCATATTCCAAGCACAAGATTTCAAGCATCCAAGAAGCAAAGTTGTATAGAAACGTATAATTAGTCATATATTTCGTAAATTAAGTGTTAAGTCCCAATTAAAAGCATAAATGTAAAACGATGTTCTTAAACACAATCATTTGTCTCAAACTAATCAAAATGTTTGCTAAGGGAAATAAAAGAAAAAAATAACCATAAAAGCAAAAAAGAAAAAGCTATGTGTTGTATGCCTATATGTCTTGACTACTAGTAATCAATGGTGTCGCCTCTTCCTTGACTGATAGCTAGGAGTCGCTTCTGAATCCTCCTCATCACCTCCATCGTTATCATCATCACCACTGCCCGAGTGGGCCACTTCTTCAGGACTGTACAAGTGCCTTAAGCAGTTGGTCTCCTCTAGCTTGAGATTCCCAACCAACCACACCAACTCATAATGCTCTTAGATAGTGAGCTGCAGTTTAAAGAGAGAAGGGTTAGTGACCAAAACAAAACAAAAAAAAAAAGTTGGAAAAGAGAGAAAGAACTCATTGCCTGAGTGTTGGGAGGGAAAGGATAGCCCATGACATTAGGATTAAGGGGCACGGCACACTCCTGAGCAAAGCCTTTAGGGCCATAAGCATAGACCGTCCAAAGGAGATATGGAGGATCAATGGGCTCACCAACAATAGGTTCCTCCCGTTACAATTTCCCACATTAGAAGTCATGACAAATAAGGAAAAGGAAAAGATAAGGAGAAGAAGAGACTGAGCATTTACCTAAGTAGTAAAAGAAGGCATAAGACGAGTGATGTTGAACTCCTCATAGTCCAACCCCTCAAGAAGCCACCTTGCATAGGAAACGCCACTTCCCCACGAGTTGTATTCAGCATTAGTCATAGAGTGTGGGGCAAGCATGAACCTAGGAGGGTCCATTGGAATCTATGGGTCATCCCTACCCACCAATTGGCACTGCACCCTCTCTGCCAGATGTAGTGCCCTCAAGCCCGCTACTTTGAAGGGACGGGTAATCTCTGAAGCAATGAGAGCGGCAGGCTCCAAGTCTTGAGAAGCAGGAAGAGGCTGGCTGGCCTATGGAGTCTAATTAACCTATAATGACATAAGATTAGAAGAGGGGGATCCTAAGGGACATGCGTGAAGGAACATGAAAATTGGAACTCTTGAACTTACCTCATTAGAAGTTAACCCAACAAGATGAGCCCTCACTTGAGGAACTCCTTCAAAATTAGGTCGGTGCCTAGGGTTATGAGGCCATACCTGACAACCCACCATTGCCAAAAAGAAGCACAAGCCACAGGTTAGATGCAAGATGACAGTTTGCAAGATAACAGTTTACAAGATGCAAGACAATACAGTTTGCAAGACTACAAGCTACAAAGGGATGCAAGGAATGCAAAAAGAACTAACCTCAATGAGCTTCCAAGGCCCCACAAGCCGCCGCAAAATGCCCTGACTAAGGGTATCAAGGGTGGAGTAAAGATAGGCAAGACATGCTTGCCCCTAGTTGGCCCTCTGTGCCTGTCCAAATCCTGAAAAAGGGTCTACCACCTCAAAGACACCATTTTCCCACCATTGGCAAAGAGGTAAGCTCCTAGCAAGTGTAGAAGGAAGGCCCTAGCCATACAGACATGCTCCTTTATAGTCCTCTATGGGAGAAACATGTAATCCGACACCAAGTTGAAGTAGCAGATGGTCTCAGTGGAGTACTTCCTCTCCAACATGTCAAAACCCAGCTAAATGCCTGACACACCATCCAATCTGATAATGGCCCCTTCGAAGCTAAGGCCGATCATGTGATAGAAGTCATAGGGAGTCACCGTCATCTCCTGCTCAACAATATGAAAGGTGTGGGTAGTATCCCACCACCTCTTAATGAGGCAATACACCAAGGTAGCATTCATAGAATTCTCCGGAAGAAGACCAATGATAGGCTCGAAGCTCGCCTCCTAGATGTAGGCCGTGGTTTTGGGGACAAGAAGGTTGTACCACTCTACCACCTCATTAGTGCTCCCCCTACCAGCATAAGGGGATGATGACTGCAAAAAAAGAAGAAGACATTAAATTCTTGATTCAAGCAGAATTGATGAAGAATGATGTTTTCAATGCACGAATGAAGGTAAAAAGAAGGATACATTGATATTTAGGTGCAAAAATGACAAAAAGAGGTGTTAGGATTGCATATAGAAGTGAAAGTGGGCAAAGTAGGGTTTCTACCAAGCGTCTCATGTACACAAGTCAAAGCCCACGTACGTAGACAGGACTCCAAATACGCAGGCCCATTCCCATGAACGCAGAGCCTCAAAAACAAGCATGTGTATGTAAGAATAGAGTTGTGTACGCATGAGTACAAGCTGCATACGCAGGTCCAAGCCCACACACGCAGAAGCACAAACAAAAGCAGTTCTTCGACATTATCAAGCATACATTATCCAAAATCAATCCTAAACATGTTCCTACTCCTCCTAAGATGTCAAGTTTTCATCTAAACCCATCCCACAACAAAACCCAAGTATTTGCATGGCCAAAAACATATTAAAACGAAAGATCAAAGAGAAACTTGAAAATTTGAAAACTTATAGATTCAGCCATAGGGATGTGATTATCTGGCCGATACGTCAATAGTGGAGACCCCATCAACCTCATTTCCCCACTTCAGCTGGTGAGGTGGAATGCATCAAAAGAAAGGATGTAGGAGGAATTCTAGGCCTTAGGTGCCATTGGAGAAGATGATGAGAGAAAATGAAAGAATGAGAGAGTTTGAGAGAATGAGAGAGTCAAGAAGTGAGGAAAAGAAAGAGGAGAGGGAGGCTTCTGTAGAGAGAAAAAAAGAAAGAAGAATTATGAGGAATGTAAAGAGGCGAGGGAGATGAAGAGAATGAAGAAGAAAAAGAAACAGTTGGTAACTATTGGAGAAAAAAAAATGAAAAGGTGGGAACACACTTGGTGTCTAAGCTACATGTGGTTTAGTCATGAACAGTAAAAAAAAAAATCCTTCTTTCAAAAAAAAAAAAAAAAAAAGAAGAACATCTCAAGATTGCCCCAATTAGGCACAAAATCATCAAAAGACTCCCAATAAGCAGTAAAGAAAGTAGAAGACTCTACCTCCAATGAAGCATATGCATCCCAAAACCATTTCCAATGGATCAAGCATACCAAGAACATCATCCCCATGGAGGGGGCAAAAGATTATTCCCTAATGGATCAAGCGTATCAAGAACACTCTTCAAACACATCAAGCATCATCCCCAGTAAGGAAGCAAAAGATTCTTCCCTAGTGAATATCATCCCCATGGAGGAAGCAGGAGATTCTTCCCCGATGAACCCAAGCACATTTGAACAATCCCCAGTGAGGAAGCAGAAGATTCTTCCCCAGTGAGTCCAATACACCTAAAAAATCCCCCAGCGAGGAAGTAAAGGATTCTTCCTCAAAGTCCTCAGCAAACCATGAAGGAAGCAAAAGATTCTTCCCCAGTGGATCACGCATCTACATTACTCCTCAACGAGTCCATTCCTACTACTCCACAACAAGTTTCTCATCCCTAAGCAAGTCTGGAGAGGCAAAAGATTCCTTCCCATGCACGTCTACTCCTCAGCGAGTTTCTCATCCCCAAGCAAGTCATGAGAGGCAGAAGATTCCTTCCCATGCACGTCTACTCATCAACGAGTTTTTCATCCCCAACCAAGTCATGAGATGTAGAAGATTTCTCCCTATGCACACCTACTCCTTAGCAAGTTTTCACTACTCCAAGTGGATCCAACAATCAAGACTACTCGTGCATATATCCTCAGAGAGTTAAATATGCAGGCACGATAGAAAAGGGTAGAGATAGTGATAGAAAAATAGACCAAGGTTAACTTGAGGCTCCTTACTAGAAAAGGTAGAGAAGGAAGTGAAGAAGAAAAAAGGACAAGCGCCTGGAGAAGTTTTAGGCAAAAGTCTCAGACGAACACCACAGAAACTATACCCTTTTGTTGTTTGCTGGGTTAGCTCGTAAAAGCACCTTTTTTTTTTCTTTTTTTATTTATAAGTAACTTTAGGATCGTAAGTCACTCGTCATTTGCTTACAAGTGGTAAAACAGGCTCTGGGATAGTAAACCTGTTGTTGCTCATTTCCCAAGCAACAAAGGTGGGACTTTGGACATACGAATCCCACACAACTCTTCGGAGTTGCACCCCGCCCCATGTATACGTGATGTGTGTTGTGTGCGTGGGTTGGGCTTAAGCTATACGTCGAAACAAAATGCTTTGTCTCTTATTCTTTTGATTCCATTAGCGAAGCTCACGAATCAAAAGAGGGGCACTGTAGATACCATATTTTGTACCCCTTACGACTCAGGCCCCCGTTCCTCAATGATGCTCAAACTCTGAGGCCCAAGGCCCATTTAGAGCCTAATCAGACATCAAATTGATTTGAGGAGTGTTAAATTGGAAAATTTAACCTTTTAAATAAGCAAAAACCTATTTTTGGAAATAAAATACCAAAGTGGCCCTTAGCCCACATACGTGGGCATCAGCCTACATACACAGGCACATTCCTGTGTACGCAACTAGGGTTTCAGAAGCATGGAAAAGATTATGTTTCTGCAATAATGACTGAGGTTTGAAACACATAAAAAACTTTACATGGTACATTTTCAAAACACATAAAAATCCCCTGAGAAAAAGCTAAGATTCACTTGAAAATAGTGAATCAAAAGGGATTTTTTTACAAAACACCTTCAAGTCAATTTTATTTGATTGGGACATTTTCTACCCCAATCCTCTGAGTTTAAGTTTACTAATTACATGTTTATTAACTATGATAGATTTGACTGAGGGGAACGGTCAAAATCAGAACTTGGGAACTCCTTTTGAGGTATCAAGCTTCAACCCTTTCTCTTTTATTTTTCTATTTTTCGTCTCTGTTTTAATCCTGTTTCTTTATTTAGTTTAGGCTTATTCATGTTTTCTTAGGTTAGTTTTATAGTACTTTTATGTTTTGAGCATGCCTAGTTGTTAGAATTGGGTTTTTCGTTCATGTTCTGTTTCCTACTTCATGTTTCTGGGTTATAGTTCTTAAACAAGTCCCACAAACGCATGTCATGAGCATGCGCACACAGGTTAAGTCCTGCGTACGCAAGTACTTGCCCAGGAACCCTAATTCAGATCTTTTATGTTGTTTGGTTTATTTGTTTCACATGTTTTTGATAGTATTTGCGGAAGTAATATAAAAAAAAATTATATTTTCATTTGCAGATCATTGGACCACACAACCATAGATTCTAAATAGAACAAAATTGCGTACCTCTCTTAGCAACCCAAGTGTGTTGCCTCCCAAGGTATTCACGTCTCTCTCTCTATTTCTTTTTGAGTTTTCAAAAGACTTTAGTATCACTCAGTAGTTCTGATGACCAACCACTAATATGATATATTAAAATCTTATTTTTTATAAGACTTCTAAAACCCAAGAGAGAGATTGGACGTGGGATCCTTAGGGATCCTAATCTTCAACTGTAGGATTCATCAATAACTTTTTGAACGTTATTGACTTATCTTGAAACTCTTTCAAAATTATTCCTTAATTTTCTCAACCATATCAAGAAAATATTTAAACTTCTACAAATTGCAATAATGTCCATCAACACATTGCAATTAACCCCCGAAGATTAGAGAATTACAAATGAGGTCCCATTACTTACAATTTTATATCTATGTTCTTCCACCATACTATATTCCCACAAGCCACTAGGACTGGATTAATATCACTGTCGTGTCCCTAGCTTATGTGACTCTTAATTTCTTGATTTCATAATTTCTATTGGACTCCAAAAAATCTTTAAAAAACTCTTTAAATATATATATATATATACAATATTATATATATATATATATATATGAAAAACATTTTTTGAAAAATGTCACTGGCCGGTTTTGTTTTGAGTCCAACTTCAATATGAAAATCAACTGATTATACTAGCTTCTTTAGAGACTGGTGGATTCATTGTTGAGCATTTATATATTTTACTCATTACACACATAACCCAACGTGTCTGTATATAGTCTTTAAAATTAGCATCACCAGTTAACACTGTCAAAGCTATGTGTATAATAAATAAATATACACAAACCTGTCATGTTTGAGAACAATAGAAAAAAAAAAAAAAACTCTGATAGAACAATCTTTTAATTAACAGTGATCACTCCATAAGGTGTTCTTTATCGGATCCAATTCAGTGTATGTACTTGTTACATTACACCCACTTGTTTGCTTAAAGTCACTACCTCAATGATGGAGTAAATCATCCTATCATATAGCAGCACAACAAGTGTAGGCTTCAATGGTAATATTCAATTAATATCCACAGCCTAGAACAATTTAATAATCTATGAAAAATCATTACTCCCTGTCTTTGGTTCCTTAACTATTAACATGATTTTTCTACAGAGGTGACATCACATGCCACATTTAAACAATAAAATATACCTATAAAAATTATGAATGTGAAAATAAAATTTTTATTATCAAATAAAAATGCATAGTATTGTTTTTGAGAGCAAACAATTCTAATAGTTTTGCCCCTTTTTAAATCCTTTTCTTATGTTCATATGTATCTGAGTCTCTATCTTATATTTTTGTTTGTCTTCAACATGCTTAGATTAGGGTTTTATGTTTGTTTCTTCCTTTTGATTATATGAACACACTTCACATGCCCATTCATGATGTCATAGGTTCTGTTTGCTAAAAGGTAAGTGAAGGTAAGCCATGCATAGGTATGAACATGCATTTGATGGTATATATTGTTGAATGCCTTGCTTTGTGTCTTTCAATTGCAATTATATGCTTTACATGATCTTGTGATTGCCATGATATGTTTGCTGTCATGTTTGGTTTGCTGCCTTGCCTTTAGATGTATGATAAGGTGTTCACTTGTTAGACATACGTTAAGGTTCTTAGATGTGTTTGGTTTTGGCTCTCTTTTGCTTTAGGTTGATATATATGTTGTTTTGGGATAAAGATGTCATTTTTGTATGTTAGATGCATGTTAGTGTGTGTGTGTGTGTGTGTGTGTGTGTGTGTGTGTGTGAGTTTAGAATGCAAGTGTTGAAATCTTTTTTAATACGGTTAAGGTGTAAGACACAATGATGGGAGGCCAACCTTAGGGTTGCGTGACCTTGGGAGCCTAACACCTTCCCAAGAACGTACCTAAACTCCGAACCCATTCTTTGGTAGTAACATCAAAGGTCCTTCCTCGAAAAGGACTCTATATATATGGTTCCTAGACCATTGCAAAAACTAGGCGGCGACTCCCCCCTTGTGTCCATAGTCCCACATCAAAGAAAGATGTTTTAGGCTCCAAAAACTAAAGTTCTAGGCTATTGGAAACAAGGCTACGTACACAGGGCTGCATACACACCCTTACCCCATACATATGCCTGCTTCCCAAGAACCCTAATTTTGACTACAATATTGGTCCAACTTCAAATGGCCATAACTCTCTCAATATAAATCCAAATCATGAAATATTTATGTTAAAATTGAAGCCCAAGATATCTACTTTCCAATGAAATAAACCTCACACAACAATTATTTATGGTTCAAACTTTATGACCAAAATGGTAAGCAAATGTCATTTTTCATCATCGTTTTCAATTTGGAGCACTTCTAAGTTATGATTACTTCCGAACAAGCAAAATAACTTCAATTATAATTTGTAGGCATATGAAACTTATCATTGGGACTGGGAAATAAAGGTTATTAATAGGGTACAAAATGAGGTGTCTACAACTGTAGGTTTTTTTTTTTTTTTTTTTTTTTGGTTGTGGCTGTGGGTTTATTTTGATTGGTTGGGTGGTTGTTGTTGGCTGAATTTGGTGGTTGTGGGTAAGGTGGCCTATGGCGATTGTGGTGATTTTGGGTTATGGTTGAGGTAATCAGTGGTGGTTGGTTATTTTGAGTGGTGATTAATTGATTATGAGTGGTGATTGATTGATTAAGGGTGGTGGTGGGTTTGCAGTAGTGGTGGCTTGTGGCGGTGGGCGATTCAGATCTGGTAGAGGTGGGCTATGGGTGATTATGTATTTTAGATTTATTTATTTTTTTATATTGTGGGTGATGGTGGAGGTTGGTGGTTTTGGGTGGTGGTTGGTGGTGGCAGGTTGGTGGTTGGTTGATTTTGGTGTTTTTGGGTTGTTTTGGTGGTGGTTAATGGTGGCAGGTTTGCAGTGCCGGTAGTGGTGGGCTGTAAATTTACAATTTATTATTATTATTATTTTGAGTTTTTTAAGGTTATTTTAATGTGATGGAATATTAAAATAGAAGATGTAATGTAGGGTGAATAGTAAAGTGATATGTTAAAATAGATAAAGTAGTTTTTTTGTTGTGTGAAAATAGAATTTTTTTTGCAACAGCTGATGTTGATATCAAGCTCATCATTGGGACCGAGAACTAAAGGTTATTGACAGGGTACAAAATAATGTGTCTACAACTATAAGGTTTTTTTTTTTTGGTGGTTGTGGGTTTATTTTGATGGGTGTGGTTGTTGGTTAAATTTGGTGGTTGTGGGTAAGGTGGCTAATGGTGGTTATGGTGATTTTGGGTTATGGTTGAGGTGGTCAGTCGTGGTTGGTTATTTTGAGTGGTGATTAATTGATTATGAGTGGAGATTGATTGATTATGGGTGGTGGTGGGTTTGTAGTAATGGTGGCTTGTGGCAATGGGGGGTTCAAATCCGATGGAGGTGGGCTGTGGGTGATTATGTGTTTTAAATTTATTTATTTATTTATATTGTGGGTGATGGTGGAGGTTGGTTGTTTTGGTGGTGGTTGATGGTGGCAGGTTTGCAATGCCGATGGTGGTGGGCTGTAAACTTACAATTTATTATTATTATTATTATTCCATATGAGTTTTTTAAAGGTTATTTTAATGTGATAGAATATTAGATGTAATGTAGGATGAATAATAAAAGTAATATGTTAAAATAGATAAAGTAGTTTTTTGTTGTGTGAAAACTAAATAAGGTGCCTACAACTGTGGGTTTTTTTTTTTTTTTTTTTTTTGTTGGTGGTTGTGGGTTTATTTTGATGGGTTGGGCAGTGGTTGTTGGTTGAATTTGGTAGTTATGGGTAAGGTGGCCAATAGTGGTTGTGGTGATTTTGGGTTATGGTTGAGGTGGTCAATGGTGGTTGGTTATTTTGAGTGGTGATTAATTGATTATGAGTGGTGATTGATTGATTATGGGTGGTAATGGGTTTGCAGTAGTGGTTGCTTATGGGTAGGGGGTTCAGATCTGGGGGAGGTGGTCTGTGGGTGATTGTGTGTTTTAGATTTTTTTTTTTTTTTTTTTTTTTTGTGGTTGGTGGTGGAGGTTGGTGGTTTTGGGTGGTTGTTGATGGTGGCAAGTTGGTGGTTGGTTTATTTTGGTTTTTTTTGGTTGTTTTGGTGATAGTTGATGGTGGCAATTTTGCAGTGCCAGTGATGGTGGCCTGTAAACTTACAATTTATTATTATTATTATTATTATTATTATTATTATTATTATTATTATTATTATTATTATTATTATTATTATTATTATTATTATACCGTATGAGTTTCTTTAAGGTTATTTTAATGTGATAGAACATTAAAATAAAAGATGTAGTCTAGGGTGAATAGTAAAGTGATATGTTAAAATAGATAAAGTAGTTTTTTGTTGTGTGAAAATAGAATTTTTTTGCACCAGCTGATGTTGATGCTCTAACTCTAATAATACTACTAGTAGTATTAGAGCATTAGCATTGGGGGGGTGTAAACCCCTGTTGCCATTTTAGCAACCCTCTCGCTCATATTGAGCTTTACCTAAGTATGGGTTGTTAAAATTTTTTAGCAACTGTGAACAATAAGTTTGTGTTTATAGAACATATTTGTTCCAATGTTTTAAAGATAAAAGAAAAAAAATATATATATATATATATATATATATTATCATTCTCTCTCTCTCTCTCTCTCTCTCTCTCTCTCTTCTCATAAATATCTATCACACTTTCTCTCTCTTCCTCTCAGTTTTAGACTCTCTCTCTCTCGTTTCTTTTCTCCTCTCTTTCTCCTAGTCTCTCCTTTCTTCCTCTCTTGGTCCCTCTTGCTTTTCTCTCTTAAGATTTTGGTTGGCTGTTTAAGGTGGCTTCAAATCAGCCTTGGTTGTTTCGGGTTTCGAGTTGTGGGTTGCTACTGGGTTATAGGGTGGTGGTGTGGTCATGGTAGTGTGGGATATAAGGTGATGGCATGGGTCATGGTGGGTGTGGGTTGTGGGATGTGTAGGTTTCGGTTTTGATGGGTCATGCGGTGGTGGAGTCCCGTATGTGTGGTGGTGGATTGTGGTGGAGGGCTAGTTTAGTATTGTGGTGGTTGCTGGGTTGGGATTGGTGGTGGGTTTCGGTGGTTGGTTTCGGTAGTGTATTTATTGGCTTAAGTGGTGGTGGGTTCAGTGGTTGCCGGGTTGGTTTATGTGGTGGGCTTCATGGGTGGTCGGTGGTGTTTCGATGGTTGCTGCATTGTTTTAGTTGTTGGGCTTCGGTGGCGGGTTTCGGTGGTGATTGATGGCTGTATGGCGATGGAGGAAAAGAGGGAAGAGAGAGAGAGAGAGAGAGAAATATATATTTATAATCAATTTTTTTTTATATTATTTAATGGTGTAGTTTATATTATTTTAAAGAGTTATATGTAAAAATATAAACTGAGATGTTAGGTAAGTTGTAAAATGGAATGGTAAAATAGATAAAAATAAGTTTTGAGAATGTAAAAAATAGATTTTTTTTTTTTTTTTTTTTTACATTCTGGAATATGAATGCAGTTATTCACTTTGTTATAAAAGCATCCTTGGAAAGAGGGCATTAAAATGTGAGGTGAGCATGTGTGGATTAAATTTTCTACAGCAAGGGAATGTTAGCATGTGCAATGTGGTTTGCACGTGGTGTGTCACAGAGGCAGAAAAGCTAGCTAGCTTGTCTGAGTAAGGACATGCTCTTTTTTATTTTTTTATACAAGATAGAAATTCTACTCTAACCTAATTTATGTGTAAAAGCATGTGAAATTCCCTTCTGGAAACTTGAACCCCGGCCCTTACCCTCACACCCCACAAATACTTATACTTGTGGAGTGATCATCGCGCCAAGAGTGCACAATAGTAAGGACATGCTCTCATTAATATAATATTATTAAAATTAAAAAAAATGATAATTTAATCATCTGAATGTAAAGATTCAAAGGATATTGCCAACTTCACAGCATAACCCAATGCATATTGTATTTTCTTTTACCAGTAGTAACATCCAATAAATTATTTTTGTTGTTAGGAAATAGATCCCTAAAAATGTGGATGGAGCAGTCCCTACAAAGGATGGTCATTTTGGAGTGGGGGTTGTGATTTGGGATTGGGAAAGTCAGATTGTTGCAGCTGTTAGCATGCCTTTACCTGGGAAGTATGCTGTGGAGGAAACAGAGGCCATGGCTATGGAAAAGGTGTTATCCTAGCCATTAAACTAGGCTTGGAAAATGTTATTTTGGAAGTAGACTCTATGCAGGTTTTCTAGGCAGTTAATGATAAAGATTGTAAGGGAATGGTGAGACATATCATCTTTGGTATTGATAAGCATATTTTTAACATAAATGTTTTTTTCTTACACTCTTCCACCCGTCATGATGAAAACAACTCGCGTAATGATTCGTCAGGACAGACATCCTACTCCACCTCCATGAAGACCAGACGGTGCAGTCGCCTTAGGTCAACCATTTGTCAAAAAAACACATGGAAAAATACATTTTTGTATCTCATACAAAAACACGCAACGGAATATAAACGGATCTACTTCATTCATGTGAGGTAACATGCAACATCTAAGTTTTAAAAACAAAGAACAAGAAGGCGTAGCTTAATGCAGTGAAATTCAAAACAAAATAAAGATTAAACTTGGGAAGACTTTCAATCTTCACTCCAATTCTACAATGTGCCTAAGATATGTGGTCTCTCAATCAGTTCTATACTTATTTGTTTAATAGAATAACGAAGTGTCTTGAGAAAACTCTAAACATTTCTCTCTTTTAATCATACATATTTTATATCTGCACTTACGCAATTACTTTATTTAATAACTATTATTAAATAAATAACTGATTATTTAATTGGGTTAGCCTTTTAAGCCAGCCCAATTGAGCTTTAATATGTGGCTTGGAATGTGACCAAAAGGGACAAATAAAGCTCTAGCTCCAATGAGCTTTTGACTTATCTGTCACTCTTGACAAGTCCAAAGTTACCATTAGTTATATTTAATACCTCTAAACATTTCTCTCTTTTAATCATACATATTTTATATCTGCACTTACGCAATTACTTTATTTAATAACTATTATTAAATAAATAACTGATTATTTAATTGGGTTAGCCTTTTAAGCCAGCCCAATTGGGCTTTAATGTGTGACTTGGAATGTGACCAAAAGGAACAAATAAAGCTCTAGCTCTAATGGGCTTTGGACTTATCTGTCACTTTTGACAAGCTCAAAGTTACCATTAATTATATTTAATATCACTATATAAATATAATTGCACTTTAGGCCTTATTAATAAATTATATCCCAAGAATTTATTAAACATTTGACCCATTCATGAATATATTCGTAGTAATACAAAGTCATAATGTGTAACTATCACTTTGAAAATTACTATCCCTTGATCTTTGAGTACCCGGCTTAATCCTTTAAGTTATTCATATATTTTATGAAATCTAATTTCATAAAATATAAACTTTAGTAACTCTTTGTTGAAGGAACACTCAAAATAACCAAACTTATTAAACTTATCTCAATGGAATATTTTATATCTCTATAAAGAGACTATGAATTTCATCTTGAGAATATGTGTTCCTTCAATATTACGTGTGATTGCCCAATATACTGAGATTTTGACCATTTGTCTAGATCTCACTGCTGATATATTAAAACAACTTACATTTCATGATAGGGTTCACTATTCCCTCAAGATTGAGAGTTTAAATAAATGAAAGTCGTGAGATTTGTTATTCATTTCACAGTCGTTAACAGAATAATAAATCTCACAGCGATCCAATTCCACATGTCCTATATACTTAAAACATATGAGCATATCAACTAGAAGTCTTCACTTCCATGATCAAGACAAATCATCTTAATTGACATGTTATAATCTTCACAGATAAGATGCCCAATTTCATCATTGACTACAAACTAAGATTTTAAGTTTACAAAGAACTTGTGATTTATATCTTCTGTGACTAAATCACATAAATTACATACTAGACATCTCAAGGACTATATGATAATGTCCAAATATTCATACTACTAGTATTTTAGATAATAATAAAACAAGTTTATTACATAGAACATAATGTTATACATAGTATACAACAAGATTTTAAGGCACTAATCCTAACACCATTAGCCTCATAAAGATCCGTCAGGTACTTGGCAGTTGGTCCCGACGGGTGGCTGGCGTATAAAAGCCGACGGATGGTTTGAAGTATAGCACAATAGGGGAGATGATGCCTAAACTGACAGATGGATTTGCATGAACTCGGCGGTTGAATATGGTGGGCCCCACAAACCTTTACGTGTCCTCCACTCATAAACCCCTACATTGAAACAACTTGCACACCACGCCCAAAGACCCTATTCCACATTCAAATCTTCCCAATATAGGAAGGAAAGCCCTAGAATCTCAAAGCCTTAACTCTAAAATCTTCTCCATTAGGAAAGATCCCACATTCCAAGGAATCTCAATTAGCTCCACACCACTATATAAGCATCGGACCTCCTCTCTCCCAAGGTACGTGAAATTTCCTAACTCTCACACTTTGGAGTTCTCGGAGATTCTTCTATCACTAATTTAATTTTCGGAGGGTCTTTGACCGGCACCCTATCGGTACTCTTTGTAGGTTCTTCATATTCTTTGTTCTTCAGGTACCTCATTCAACGCGTGTGTGGATGATCAACCCACGGACGATTTTTTGTGCATCATCAGGTATCATCCAAGAAATGTCCAGGTTTCGGATGGCAGAGGTTAGACACATAAATAGGAATGGCAAAAAGATAGCGCATGGTCTTGCTCAACAAGCAAAGAGATATGGGGAACAAAGGAGCTGGACTGGTACAACGCCAGAGATAATTGCTGATCTTCTCTGTATAGATAGTTTCAGCTAAGACCTAAATATGATTGGGTCAGTTTTTTTGCTTTGTGGTCGTTCTTGTTACCTTTTCCTGCTTTTTGTTCTGCCTTGTTGCTTTGCTCTGTATTGCCTGTACTATTTTATTGTTTTGAATGAATTGAATGTTTCAGTTTCAAAAAAAATAAAATAAAATATTCTATCAAACTTAATTTGATGTTTGGCAGAACATATACAAATAGCTATATAATAAAATACTTAAATCTGACTCTGAGATTCAGATTTAACAAGTTATACTTTACTCAAAAAAAAAAAAAATCTAACAAGTTATACATATAATAATTATTGTTTTTTTTAAGGGAAAGGTGCGGTAGCGTCCGATTTTTATTAGGCACAAGCCCATTGCTGTAGCTTGACCATCTTTTTTGGGCCCAAAAAAAAATTTTAAAACTACGTAAGCGTCTAATTGGCTGCTTGCTTTACAAAATTTCAATCACAACACAAGTCAAAGACCAACTTATAGAATATGGAGAAATTTTTTACCACAACCATTTTATTTTCATGAAATATAACACAATATGAAATTACATTTTAGGAAAACATCATTTCTAAAAATTGGCTGAAATGTCAATGATTGGAAATAATTATCTCTTTTAAATATTGGACAACAAATTTGTAGAAGAAAAACCATCCACAATTAAAATGGTAGGGTAGCCGGCAATGAGGATTGAGAGTTATATCCTACCTCTGAGTACAAAATAAACTAGAGTTCTTGTTCATAGCTGTTAATTTATAAAATAAGGGTCAAGTTAATGTATGTCTTTAATAAGAGTGTCAAATAGGTGGATTTGGAGTGAGCATAATTGGGTTGGATATATAAAACTCATTTTCTCATTTATTATCCATTTAACTAATTACTTCTAACCTAAACCCAATCCAATCCAATTATTATAGGTAAATCCAACCCACCCAATTACCTAATAATCAAAATTATCAAAATGCCCCTAAAACTTGAAAATGACCAAGGTACTCTTAAAATCCTTTAAAATTATCAAAATATTCTTTAAACCTAAAAAAAGACTAAATATGATTAGAAACCAATAAAAATTAATAAAATAACCTCGAAACTAAAAATATAAATGAAATACCTCTTAAACTTACAATTGACCAAGTATATATATATATATATATATATATATATATATATATATACTTCTTTAATTATGTTCCTAAAAGATATCATGCAAAAGCTGCAGTAGGTAGGTGGTACATAGCTCCAGCTGGGTTGGTGGGGTTCGGTGAGGGTGTTATTGGAAGTCCAAAAGTCAGTCATAGCTCCATCTGGGTTGGTGGGGTTCGGTGAGGGTGTTATTGGAAGTGGGGGTTCGGTGAGGGTGTTATTGGAAGTCCAAAAGTCAGTCATAGCTCCAGCTGGGTTGGTGGGGTTCGGTGAGGGTGTTATTGGAAGTCCAAACTCTCTTAGACGAGTATATTATCCACCTACTGCAGCTTTTGTATGACATCTTTTAGGAACATAATTAAAGAAGTATATATATATATATATATATATATATATATATATATATATATAGCTATATATACCGGATTTTTTTTCAAAATAACAATAAAACTTTAACTATATAGTTAGTAAACAAAGTTTGAAACAATTTTGGTTTATAACAATTCGAGTCCAATGAGCTCAATTTCACTGTAGCAAATCGAGTCCAAGACACTCGATTTCAGTATGGTAGCAGAGCTGACATGGGAAAATAATCCATGTGGAAATCAAGTCCTTAAGACTCGATTTCACTGTTCATCATCTCCTACCTGGCTTTTTTTTTTTTTTTTTTCCCTCCATATGCCATCCGTCCCAACTTCTTCCCAGACCCAAACCTTCCTCCCGTAGCTGCAGTGAATCTTCCCAGACCCAAACTTCCTCCATCTGCAGTGAATCTTCCCAGACCCAAACCTTCCTCCATCTGCAGTGAAACCCAATCCTTTGTGGGTGATGATAGCATATTGTTTAAAAGGGGTTTACAGTTGTCTTATGTCTTTTGGTGTTTATTCTGGGTTTCACTGCAGCTACGGGAGGAAGGATTGGGTTTGGGAAGAAGTTGGGACGGATGGCAGATGGAGGCAGGACGGCAAATGGAGGGAAAAAAAAAAAAAAAAAAGGAAGGTAGGAGATGATGAACAGTGAAATCGAGTGTCTTGAACTCGATTTGCTACAGTGAAATCGAGTCCAAAGGACTCGAATTGCTATAAACCAAAATTGTTTCAAACCTTAGTTTACTAACGATATAGTTAGGGTTTTATTGTTATTTTGAAAAAAAATCCATATATGCCCAAGAAAAGAGGGTTGGCCTACATAGAAACAGGATATTCAAATACTACATCATAAACTAAACTTGGCTACCGCGACAATCGACATGGCGAAGAGTAAAGACATTTTATCAGAACAAATATCCGAATTCCACATGTCAAAAAAATAAATATTCAATGGGTGTGATTAGATTAACAAGGGCCGTGCCTAGACTAGAGGCATGTCGGATCCAAATAATATTATCACTAGTATTGGGAATTCAAAATAATAAGATATAATATTTACGTAAAAACCATTTTTTTTAAGAAAAAAAATCAAGAAACAAACTCTAAATCAATTCATTATTATCAAAAAAAATTACAATAATTCTAAAATTTATGCCAAACTTGAGATTCATCAAATACAATAATAAATTTACTAGCTAGTGTATGTCTCACGGCTAAAGAAAATCTTTTGTTTTCTTTTTATTCTCACATACACTAATTATTTCTCTCAAATGTGGCAATACTCTGTTCTCTCCTCTTTATTTTCTTCTCCACGTACAGCTCTCTCAAATGTGTCTCCCTCTTAGCTACTCTCTCTTTTCTCTTGTGCAGCTTCCTCTTTCTCTGCTCTCCTTATGCAGCACACCACAGAAAATCTAATAAGAGCATTCTCATCAAGAATTTTTAAAATTTTAGCATTTAGCATCTAAAAATATAATTTTATAGCATTTAACACATCACTTTACAATACTCCTTTTTCCATTTCATTTAAATATTCGTTTTCTATTATTTTTTATTCTCTCTCTCTCTCTCTCTCTCTCTCTCTCTCTCACACACACACACACACACACACACACACACACACACACACACACACAGAGCAGGGGAAAAAAAACCCTCCATCATCAACCCCCAGCCACATCCACCCACCACCACCACAAACCACAATTAAAAAAAAAAAAAAAGAGTCCACCATCGCCCCCACTAGCTAGATCCACATGCAACCACAAACAATAGCAGAAAAAACCAGACCATCGAACCCACAACAACCAAATCCACCTACAACCACCACAAAAAACAATAGCTAGATCCATTGCCCCCACAACCCGATCAAACCCACGACCCACAACCCACTACCATCGACCCACAACCCCATCGAACCCACGACCAACTACACCATGACCCAGGAACCAATCAGTCCACAAGAGAGAAGGAGAGTGAGAAAGAGGACAAAGAATGAGAGGGAGGGTCTAAGAAAGAAAACAAGATTGATGAGAGTGAGTCTGGGTCTAAGTCTAAGGAGAGAGAGAATTAAAAACATTAAAAAATTATAACTTCTTGCTACTGTGCGCTCTTATTTTTTAGAACTCACTGTAGCAAGATGTCAAATTTTTTAGCATATGGCATCTTTGATGAAGTAGGTTTTTGTGGTTTTAGTTGCTAAAAATAGCACTTTAGAATTTATAACACCCTTAATGAGAATGCTCTAAACCTTGTCCTTATATATTAACTTAGCCAACCAAATCCTTCTCCTATTTCAAGTTGAAATAGTATTCTTCATGCTTGGCTACGAAGTAAACTTCTACTTTAGAGTACTCCTATTTCTAATAGGAGTAGTCTCCCACGTGGCCTTTCTTGCCACTAAATATGGGCTAGACCCACAACAATTTTCCCCTCTAGCCCACCAATGGGAGGAGAACTTCAATCTAGCTCTTCAATTCAAATCCATGCCGATCAAGCCGATACAAGGCTCCTTCTTCAATATCTTCACCAACACTGAGACAACCTCATCAATGTCAATACCTTTCATTTTCAAAGAATTAAACTCATCTCAGATTTCCTTAATCTAATCTCTTGGCTCCCCTTAATTAGAAGCCCTATTATTCTTGAAGCTAAAAATTCAACATTCTCCATTAGTCCTCTTCTTGTTAGGTTAATCAATCACTACTAGAGGATATTGATCCTCTTGCTCAAGACCTCGGTCTTTCACTTCATCATCATCCCATGTAACCTTGGCATCTTCATATTCTTCATCACCTATTACTTTCTCATCTAAAGCACTATTAGGCAAAGAGAATTTCACCCTCTTGGCATCATCACCATCAATCTCAACTCTCAATTGTGGAGCATTCTTAAAATCTTTAATCTAATTGAACTTCTTCTTATAGGTCTTCACATGGGTCTAGTACATACCGCAACAAGCATGTCGTCTTGCAACAACCATGTCCTTTTGCAACAACCAATGACCTCTTAGTAAGTTTTCATCTTCCATTAGCAAGATGGTTACAATAGCCAATGTTGAAAACACATACATCCTTAAATTTGGAACATGTCACACATCCTTCAACATCATGGTAACATCATGGTGCTACCAACATTGGTTTTAACACACACATCACCAATTCCCACAATTTTTGAATAATTGGAATTACCCATCTTCACAATACCAGAGTCCCCTTCTTTGTACGTGGTAAACAACCCCCCCTTTCGTAGGGATAAAGGGAGGTTGGCAAATCAACAACCCACTCAACGTCATTATTAACAACATGCTCACACTTTTGCTCTTTAATAGAGAGCACCACAATATCCTCAGCAATCACAACAGCTGTAGTATTTTTCTTACTATCATTCTCTTCATCTTTGCCTCCAATTTTGTTCTTTATTCCAATGCCAATAGTTTCTTCTTATGTGGCCATTTTTTCCACAATAGAAGTATTTTCTAGTTTCCTTAAACTGAGATCAATCTCTTGATTATGGCCTATCATTGAACTTAGCTCAATCATTAATTCCTTTACTTCTACATCTACTCTTGTTTTCCATGACAAAAGTTTAATCTTGTGCATTGTCTATATTCACATCTCTCCTGTGAATCTTCTCACTTAAAATCAAATCTCAAATATCATTATATTTTAGTTTTCTTTTTCCTGCAAAATTACTTACTATCATTCTCATGGTTTCCCAACTATTTGGTAAAGAAGCCAAAATAATCAATGCGCGAACCTCGTCATCATATTCAATTTCCACTGAGGATAATTGATTTGTGATTGTATTGAACTCATTTAGATACTACACTACAGGAGTGCCTTCTACCTTCTTTGGATTAAACAACTTCTTCATCAGATGCAACTTGTTGTTAACTGACGGCTTTTCATACATGCAGGACAAACCCTTCATCACATCCACTGTGGTCTTCTCTTTAGAACATTGTGTGTAACTGATCTTAACAAAGTTAATCGAATAACTCCCAGTACTTGTCTATCTAGAAGATTTCATCATTCATCCTTCATAATATCAGGTTTCTTCCCCAAAAAAGGCAGACCCATGGAGATAATCTTTTATCTACATCCTCCAATGCCCAAAGTCTGTTCTATCAAACTTCTCAATTCTTGAAGCCATTTCTTCTTCTCTGACCATCACTTCTACTTTAACCTTAGCTCTGATACTACTTGTTAGGTCCCAAATAATATTATCACCAATATTAGAAATCCAAAATAACAATCACATATAAGAACATAAATATTTACATGGAAACCTCATTCTCTTTTAGGGGAAAAATCACGAGACAAACTCCGAATCAATTCATTATTATCAAATCAATTATAATAATTCTCAAGTTTATATCTAACATGAGATTCACCAAATACAATAATAAATCCATTAGTATATATCTCACAACTAAAGAAAATTCTTGTATTCTTTGCTCTCACACACTAATTATTTATCTCAAATGCAGCAATACTTTGCTCTCTCTTTTTTTTTTTTTTTTTCTTTTCCACGTACAGCTCTCTCTCTCTACCTTTTTTTTTTTTTTTTTTCCTTTAAGCAACTCCCTCTTGGCTGCTCTCTCTTTTCTCTTATGCAGCCCTCTTTCTTTGCTCTTTATGCGGCATACCACAAAAAACCTAATAAACCTTGTCTTTATATATTAACCCAGCCAACCAAAACTTTCTCCTATTTCAAGTTGAAATGGTATTCTTTGTGCTTGGCTGCCAAGCAAACTTCTACTATAGAGAAATAGGAGTAGTCCACCCCATGGCCTTTCTTGCCACTAAAAATGGGCTAGACCCACAACAAGGCAATGGTTAAGATTGAGTTTTTTTTTTTTTTTTTTTTTTTCAATTGTAATTAATCAATTTTGTGAAGAAGCAGCTGTACATAAATTAGTTATACATATATATATATATATATATATATATATATTTATATTTATATGATTGATTTCCATAAACAAAAGCCATATGTCAATATGGAGGCATGAAAGAGAATTTTTAGGATCGAATCGATGTTTACAAATTGAAAGTAAAGGCACCAACAACAACCACATAGGCTGCCGAAGGACTGTATCGGGATTAAGGAAAGATGTCAGTATCGAGAGGGTTGGTATTTGTCAAAGTGACCAAATTACGTGTCAACAACCCACAAACTTCCAACAGTCCGAGAGCACCACATTATTTATTTTATTTTATTTTATTTTCTTTGTATTAAGTCCAATTCCAAACTACAACGATCATCATCTCCTACCATTTACCAACTCTAACAATGACATAGTGAAGACATCATTCCTTTCAAGAAAAGTTTCTCTTTCTTTTCTTTTGGATAATTAAATTAGAAACACATTATTACTTATTACACGTGTCCGAGACGACCTTCATTAATTATTATTCATTACCTATTAATTGGGCAATTTATATTGCTTCATTATCTGGAGAATTCCCTTTTAGTGAACCCATTGCGAACACCTTGGATGAAAGCTACATACATTTTTGTCTTCGACGCAATTTAATGTGCGTTTGTCAAGCCCAAAATTTTTTTTTTGACTTTTCAGATCTTACTTTGACGGCCCTGCACCAACCCAAAAACAAAAATGAAAACAAAACAAAACATTTACTTTCATTTCTAATGTATTTTCGGTAAACAAGCCATTTTATCAGTAAATAACAGGGATGGCAAACACCCCCCCCCCCCCCCCCCAAAACATCCAACTCGCGGGAATCCAATCTAAGCCAACTCCAATGGGTCAAGTTTTACCCAACCTGTGAAATAATATGGTCAAGTTTGAATTTTAAATATCAAACATGAAGGGGGTTCAGGTCGGGTGCAAGTTTTAGTAATACCTGTCCTGAACCAAAACCTGACCCTAAGGGTCTATTTGGTTAGAGGAGTGGAGAATTGAGATGATAAAAAATGGTGGAAGGGTGGAAAAATAGGAGGATAGAAAATATTTTAATTTTCCTCCTTTTTGTTTGGTTTTTTTTTTTTTTTTTTTTTTTTTTTTTTTTTTTTGAGGAAACAACTTTTTTTGTTTGGTTGGGAATGGAAAAGTACAGGAATAAAAAAAGTATGTTTGTATAAATTTACTCATATAGCCTTATTAAAAAATGATACCCAATTAAAAAAAATGACAATAATAAAAGTAATCACCCAAATTTATTAAAAAATAAAATCATGTCTAGAAAAAAATCATGTCTAAAAAAAAAAAGGAAGAAGAAGAAGAAGAACTGGACGAAGCATGCCCAAAAAAGAAGAAGAAGAAGAAGAAGAGAGAGCAACGTACTAGACAACCCATGTCTGTAAAAACACAAAAAAAAAAAAAAAAAAAAAAACAACAACAACAACAACGTACTAGACAGCCCACATGTTTGTCATTTATCTATCGAACTTCTTCCACTCAATTTTCTTCCTATTTCGGAGACTTTGGTGGGCCCGGAGAGAAAACATTCAGGCCCCACCATCATTTTTCTCTCTCCCTCTCTCAACCAAATACATTCCAAAAAAAATTTTCTCCTCATTTTCTCTCCTTTTTTTCCATCCTCCCTAAAATCCACTCTACCAAACACACTCTCATTTAGCTTTTAACCTCCCCCCTCAGGCCTCACCTTCAAGCACTCTCACCCTCACTCACTCTCACTCTCATTTGTTCCCTCGCCACCAGCCATACCCCACTTGTTCCCAAGCCCTCCCTCATCCCTACATGACCGCCGGTTCATCGTTCTCCATAGGTTCGTCACTTCGTCGTTCTTCACTTTTTTATTTTTGGGTTCGTTAATTTTTATTTATTTATAACTTTGGATTCATTACATTGTTTATGGTTGATGAAATCTTTGGTCAATTTATGCATTAGCAGTCTATGTTGTCTATTGAAGTTTTTTGCCGGTGACATGGATTTTTGGCAATTTGATCCGGGCTTTTTGTTGTTTCTATGTTTCTGCTATAGGTTAGTGTTGAAAATTGGTAATTTTGTACGTCTGCTTTACTGAGATTTTGGCATTTGTTATATGTAACGTTCTAAATGGAGTGTATGTATGATTGATTACATTGGCGATTTGTTAGTTCAACACGAGTTGGCGATATATCTTTGGGGGTCTTGTTTAATGATCAGTGAGATTTATGGGCTTGTGGAATATCTTTTCCTTTCAAATGGAACTGGTATTTCAGCTTGTATATGATTGTTCGTACCAGTACGATTGTATTATATCTTTTTCTTTTTTCTTTTTTCAGTTTCCGTTATTAAAGATTAGGTATTATTGTGCTATAGGCTTGTGCTTAGCAGGTTTTAAATTTGTTGACATTTACAGATTTTATTATTGAAATAGATCATTAGTTTTATTTATATTGTCAATTGTGTGATATTATTGTATATTTGTACCTAAAAGGGAAATGGGAGAAACAAAAGAATTTGGTTCTCCCTCGCAAGGCAGCTCTCCCTTGAGAACCACACATTGTCCCTTGCCAACTATGCGTTCTCCTCTGCCATTCTCACGATCACCCTTACCATTGTCGCCTTTTGCCAGCTCACCCTCACAGATTACCATCACCTTTATGCCCATTAAACTAACTCCAAACTTAGTATGGTGTGTAGACCTTCATAGTTAAAATAGTTTATGGATCTATAACTAGGTGGAAAATCCTTTCAAGCCTTTAAGTTAAAGGCATCAATGTACTCTCGGTTTCATTGCAAATAATGAGCTCAAACCATGATAGGGAGAATTCAAGTGATTTGTACATCCCGCCTACACGATAGAGGGAGTCATAAGACATAGAAAGAGGTACTACTCACATCACTTGTTCAACTCAAGGGTTTTGCTATAAATTGATAGAATTTTTCATTTTAAGCATTTTCCAAAATAAAAAATAAAAAATCTGTTTTGACCGTAGAAAAACCTCGTCAAAGTTAACATTTTTTTTTTTTTTTTGGTCTTTATGGTTTGCCTATAATTTTGTGCTAGGGTTCCTTCGTTCAACAACTCAAATGGATCTTGTAATTTTGAATTTTGAATAAATTCTAAAAGCAAGTCAAATTTGGAAAAGTGTTTTTGGCAGGGGTATGAGATGATGACACACATTATGCTTCAAAATATATGAACAAATCCTATTAGAAATAATGGATAACTGGAAACTCCCCTGTTGTTGCTTATGGTTTTTATTCATATCTTATTATTATGATGACCCATATTAGGTGGACTTGACTAAATAAATGTGTTGTGTGAGTTTATGTTGGGTCTCAAATTGAGTATTGATTGGGTTGAACTAGGTAATATTAGAGATTATAAGGAGTCTCAATCATAATTTGACTAGTTCTTTTAAGATATAAACATAAATGTTGCTAGTGTTTTCCTTGAGTCATTCATTCCACATCTTATCAACATTTTTAGTACAAAAATAATACATTTCTCATTTTTTAAAACTTTTCCTATACTAGTAATCAAAATCAGTTGTCAAAATCGTGCAAACTGTCTCTTTCAAGAACCAAATTAACCTTTTGATTTATAAAATCAATTCATGGAAATGACTTGATTTCATAAAGGTAAGTGTAAACAAACTTAACAACGAATTGTTTTCAAATTTCTTTTTTGGTAGAAATTGTTTTCAAATTTCAAGGACTAAATTAACACACTAAATAATTCAAGAACCAAATTGAATTCTGAAACATTTTCTTTTTCTTATACCTGAGAATTTCACTTTTTAAAATTTACAAAATTCCTAAGGAAAAAAGAAACTCGTTGAAATATGAGACTTATTCAAATATATATTTTTTATTTTTCACAAAGGAAACAACCTTAAAAAAAAAAAAAAAAAAAAAAAAGGTTTTGTATGTGTGCAGGGGCAGAGCCATGTAGTGAGTTGGCTCCCCAAATTTATTTTAAAAAACTCCAATAATAGGTAAAAATAGAATTCAATCAATTTTCCAAATAGCTAGCCCCTCCAAGAACAAAGCTCCCCCCTCCCCCTGTGTTAGGGTCATATTTTTTATGTAATTGGCAAATCCTTTGACAAAACACACTTTACATGTAATTAGGTAGATCTAAGTTGGGATTAATGTATCAAAAAGTGTATTGCTCAAACATATCAAGTGGTATCATTAAAGACATGAAAGTTTATCCAAGAAACAAGTAAAGAAAAACTGTTTCATTAAGTCTCAACAAAATCTCGATAGATGCTACGTTTAATGGAGAAGCACGACACAAGCTCGATTTATAGAGATCTACAATTTCAGAATTTCCAAATCTGAAATTTGGCCCATGATGACTTGGGTGATTAGGGTTTCTTTTCTCTCAACTCTAGTCATATATAAGGACTATTTTAAAAGTCATCATTGACGAAAACAGAGACCTAGAACTCATATACTCTATGTGAAGCTGCTGTATTTGTACGCCTTAGGGTTTTGTAACTAAGTGCATCCTGATCTTCATCGTTTATGAAGTGAAGAACTTTGCAGTAAACAACAATCAATCAAGTTGCTGGAGTTAGTCACGTACTACAATCCGTGCAAAGGAGTTATTCACAGGTTGGAGATTTGTGCAACAAACAAAGGAAAGAAGGCTACTATAAGATCGAGTCCAAATGGGAATTGGAGCAAAGTTTCAATTGTAAGTTGGTATTTTGGGATAGGCTAAAGTAGTGGTAAGATTCCTCATACTTGTAACCGTTTGATTATTGATTAGTGAATTCTTGAGAGTGGTGACCTTAAATTCACTTAGTGGGGTTTTTGCCCTGCGAAGGGTTTTCCCCCATTTTTCAACAAATCACCATATCAATTTAATTTCCACTACATTTAGTTTATTTGGTAATTTGTCGGTGCCTTTACGATTTGCAAGTAATTTGACCTAATTAATCAACTTGGGTAATTGAATTAATTAACTGGGGTCAATTTATCTTAACCCAACACCCCCTTCCCCACCTCCAACACGTCAGCCAAATTTGGCTCCCAAAATGCCAACTTTGAACTTGTTTTGTCATTTTCCATTCCTCAACATCTCATATCTTTGTTTCCAAAAATAAAAAGAGGCATTTTCGTAAATATAATAAAATGTGTAATGGCATTTACAAACAAATCTACCTTCCACGTGAATGTCTACCCCTTTGTAGTTCCACTTTATATTTGTTTATTCTTTTTTTTTTTTTTTTCTCAATAATTCTAGTATCACACATTTTTACACATATTTTATCACAGTTTTCTTATGTTGTAGACTATGAATAGTGGAGAAAAAATGGTGATCCATGTGATAGTAGTAGACAACCATTTAGTCTATCAATAGGACAATCATAGGAACAAACAGTCAATCATAGTCTACTACTTAGGACAATTATGGAAAAGTGTGTGATACATAAATATTGTTGTTTTTGTTGAAAATATTCTTTTTTTCCTTTTCTCAATTCTCAGTACAATTTCTTCTCTTCTCTACCATTACTTCTCTTTCTCGACATCATCTTCTTCTTCTCTTCTTTTTTTTTTTTTTTTTTTTTTTTTTTTTTTTTTTTTTTTTTTTTTCTCTTTCAGAGTACACTTTCTGTAACTTTCACATCTCATCTTTGTCTTTTTCTTTTTTCTTTTTTTACCACCCCTCTCTAACTTTTTCGTCCTGCTTCTTCTTCTTTTTTTTTTTTTTTTTTCTTCTTTTTATTTATTTATACTAATCATTTCTGACACTCCTAATCCCCCTCCTTTGTAAACCCATCACTTTTCTACAGTACTCGCCACCAACAAAACCCACTTTCCATTTGGCTCAAAATCAATATGATAGTTTTACCCCCCCCCCCCCCCACCCCAAAACACATATTCTTGGCTCCGCCCTTGTGTGTGTGTGTGTGTGTGTGTGTGTGTGTGTTTTAAAGTAGAAGTAAAAGTTACGTACAATTCCTTAGGTGCGGTAAATTAGGGTTAACAATTAAATTCAAACACATTGATGCATTGACACTCCCTTTATTTCATTTAAACATGTTTTCAAATGTAAAAAATTTTCAATTGTAAACATTTTTTAGTGAAAACATTTTTAGGAGTTTGGTGTAACTAAAAAATGAAAAAGTGGTAGGTCCATGCGGGTATACACCTCGACCACTCACAACTCACCACGTGATGAGTTGTAACAAAAGTTGTGTAAGTTTTTGTGATCCTAGCATTGCTCTTTGAAAAGTGGTTATGTAAAATAAATTGAAATTATCACACTAAAATAAATAGGAAAATTTGCACAAGCTTATACGAATTCTTTAAGTACGATACAATATCTTTCTCTTTTTTTTCCTTTTTTTTTTTTTTGAAAAAATAAAGAAAAGAAAAGCAGAGCTCTACACGTGGAAAGTGAAGAACCACACCAACACCTCTTAATCTGAGACTACATCAGAAAAAGCAAGTCTGTATTTTTTTTTTTTTTTTCCCTTTAGCTGAAACTAGGGTTTGTTTGGTTGGAGAGATGGAAAAGTGAAAGGATAGAAACTATGAGAGGATGGAAAAGTAAAGGATAGAAGAAATTTAGCTCTCTCATGTGTGTTTGGTTGGGAGGATAGAAAAATGGAGAGATGGAAAACTCATTTGTTTGGTTAAGGAGAAAAGTTGAAAGATGGAAAATATGGTTCGTATAAGTTTGCCCTAATAACCTTACACAAAAACTTTCACAAAAGGCTAGAATTAATTAATTTTTATTAAAAAAATGATGCACATATTATAAATATATATATATAATAAAATAAAATAAAACCCACACACCAAATAAAAACACGCACATACAAAGTAAGCAAACAACCAACGCAATATTTCTCAAAAAAAAAAAAATCCTCTTAAAAAATGACACTCAAAAACACCACTTGCAAATCTGATGAAGAACCATAAGATCCAAAAAATAGAGCTTCAGTTCGATGTCTAGAGAGGATGATGATCTCACTGGAGGACCATTGGTGAAGGTTAAGCGGCACGAGTGAAGACAACGATAAAAAATTTGGTCTGTTCAATTGGGGGATGTATAGGGGAGATCTCTGGGTTTTATGGCATCGGCTTAACCTAAAACTTGTCGTGAATCAACCTTGACTCGGTCGAACTCGTCCTTGACCCAACCATGACTCGATTGTTCTTGTAGGGGTATTTGTATCATTCTATTTAAGAACCTATTTTTGCTTGTCTTTTCTCTATAATTTGGAGAGATTGCCTTTTGGTGAGCTCAGGAAGAAAACACTTGACCCCACCAAAACTCTCCCATTTTCTTCCCAAACCAAACACTCCCTATTTTCTCGACCCTTTATTATGAGGTCTTCACAGTAGTAATTTTCTTTGGCTTTCAAATGTCGCAACAACTCCCAATAAATGAATTATTTCACGAATTCTCTTCAGACTAACCGACTTGATATTGCTATGTATACATGAAGTTTTTGTTGCAAATAATGGGCACACTTTGTATTACGGGGACGTGTATTTCGGCCATATAAAAAAAAAGAGTGGATAACCACTTAAGCTTTAAGTTCTATATACAATCACTTTTAGCTTTCTCTATTTTTTCCACTACTTACTTTTATTCTATAACACGTTATCAGCATAACGTTCTAGCTAAATTCAGAAAAGGAGTTATCATCCTTTTTCCACTTACGTGTTACATAATCCATATAGAATAAGTTTACATATGAATAATGTATACTGTTTTTTTGAGAAGGAACTTGAAATATTTTATTAAGATGCAGCCAAATTGGCTAAATCATTCTGGAAAGTGGAAAACAAAGGTAGTGGAACATCCTCTATCCACACGATATAGTCTAAGACATTAATGGAATGTCTAGCTAAAATATGGAGTTTATTTCCATCTCTTCTGCAATGAGAGAGTATAGTAATTTTGAATACAAACCAGATAAAAGAAGGGCAACTTGAATGAGAAGTTCCACCGAAGCAATAGTGTGACCACCTGCCTACAAAACTTTAATGATAAGTTCGGAATCTCCCTCAAGCACAGCTTTAGCAATTCTAGTTTCCACACCAAACTCAAGGGCACGGGCAGCAACAATGTCCTCAATCTCAAGTGGTTGAAACACATATGGGAGTTGTTGGGCAAGGGAAGCAATTACTAGTCCTTGATGATCTCGAATAACTACTCCTATGCTGCTCTTGTTTTCATTCTTAAAGACTGCTCCGTCAAAATTTATCTTGAACATGCTTGGATTCGGTAGCTTCCAAGCCAGTCTTGGTCTTAGCATCACTGGTAGCTTCGGTGGAAGGGTTGCAAGGAACTCATCCAGTTTTTCTTTGGCCTGAGGTGTAAGCTGGTCAGAAGTGCCATAGGGGATAAGGAGTCGAACCTGGTTTCTTTGATGCCAGATTCCCCAAACTGTCATTGCGAAGAGCTCCGGATTGGCATGGTTTTAAGGATCCAATACAGCAGTTCCTTGAAGTTTAAAAAGCTGGTGTTGAGACGAAACCTCCACTCACCCAAGGAAGACCAGACCATTTCAAGCAGCTCTCTGCAAGACCATAATGCGTGAATTGGAGATTCCACCTCACTGGATCAGCATTCACACAGCGCATTGTCAGTGATATGACATCTCATCAAGTTATCTTTTGTAGGGATAGAATTGTGGTAGGCCCTCCATATGTAATTTCTGGTTTTGTTTGGGATCCGCAAAGCCCAAATGCTTTTCTAAAAACTCCCCTCACATGCTAGAGCTTTATTATCTCCAACCCCATCAAACTCATTCTTCAAGAACCTGTATCCGAATTTGCATGAGTGTTTCCCATTCTGTGTCCACAGCTAGTACAAAGCATCCTCAGTGGAATGTTGTAATAGTGGTCTGCTCTCGATGAGCTCAGCTTCATGTTGCAAAACAGCCCGTCAATCATGCCGGTGTTCCAGGTCCGTGACTGAGCATCAATCAAAAAGTCCATAGTGACTTCCTCCAAGCGATCTAAGACTGGGGATGACACATTGGTTGGATGCTTGATAGGTAACCATGTGTGTTGCCAGATTTTGACTAAATGGCCATCACCTATTCTCCAACAAGTGCCTCGATTAATCACATCACGACCATGTAGCATGCTCTTCCAAGCATATGAGCCATTTCTACAATCGGAGGCCTCCATGATAGTGCAATTTAAGAAGAAACGGGCCATGAAGACTTTCTAAAACAAAGAATTTCTATCTTGCAATAAGCGCCATGCTTGCTTGGCTAAAAGAGAGTTATTGTATAAGGCTAAGTCACGAAAGCCCATTCCACTCGCCACTTTAGATTTGGTCAAATCATCCAATTTTTGCCAATGTATTTTATGTTTATCTCCATGTTGACCCCACCAAAACTTCCTATTCACTTCAATTTCATTACACAACCCTAAAGTTTAAAACATTCCATAGCATAAGTTGGAATAGCTTGAATAACAAACTTAATGAGCACCTCTCTTCCAACTTGGGATAAGAGTTTGCCCTCCCTTCCCTGTAACTTCCATCATATTCTCTCCTTGATGTAATTGAAGCTGGCTATTTTTCCTTTTTCGATCAAAGAAAGCAACCCCAAGTATTTTTCATAGTGTTGGATTTCACGAACCCCCAAAATCCCGTTTATAATTGGTCTAGTAGCTTCCATAATAGCTTTATTGAAGATCAAAGCTATCTTTTCCCTGTTTACTTTTTGCCCAGACACTTCCTTATACACGGATAGGAGATTCATCACCTTGCTACATTCTGCCGAGGTGGCCTTGCACAAGAGAAGGCTATCATCTGCAAAGAACAAATGGATCAATTTAGGGCCTCTCTTGCAAAGATTGAACCTTGTGATATCTCCATTGCTTGATGCTTTTTAAATGAACCCATGTAAGCCCTCATTACATAGGAGGAAGAGGAAAGCGGAAAGAGGATCCCCTTGTCTAAGGCCCCTTGAGGGACAAATCAAACTCTTTGTCTCCCCATTCACTAAGATAGAGTAAGTAATAGTTCTCACACAAACCATGATGAGCCCAATCCATCTTTCACAAAAAACCCATTCTCCTCATTAAATTCTCCAAGAAACCCCATTCAACCTAATCATAGGCTTTACTCATGTCGAGTTTTAGAGCCATAAAACCTGAAGAACCTGATTTGTAATTTTTCATGCAATGCAAGATTTCAAAGGCTACTAGGATGTTATCAGTTATACAACAATCTTTCTCAAAAGTAGATTTATGCTCAATTATAATAGATGGGAGAAATTATTTTAGCTTGTTAGCTAGGACTTTTGAGAAAATTGCATAGAGAACATTGCACAAACTAATGGGGTGATATTCAAACACAAACTAAGGATTTTTCTTTTTAGGGATAAGAGTTATAAAGGTATGATTCACTGGGTGTGGCAAGATACCTGAATTTAGCTAAGACAACACCAATTGAGTTACATAACCTTCAACCATTGGCCAACAATGCTGGTAAGATAAAGGAGGCATTCCATCAAGTCCGGAAGCCTTCATCGATGCCCTTTGCTTCAAAGCTGTTGCCACTTCCCATTCCTCAAAATTGCAAATCAACTGCTGATTCATGTCATTAGATATAACATGAGGGATCTGATCCAATATTGGTGGGGATAGGGTCAAGTTTGATGAGGTAAAGAGCTTTAAATAAAATCCAAGAGTACTCTAGCTATATCATCTAGGTTATCTCTCCAATGGCCAGGAGAATTGTTGATGCCCATGGTCACATTCTTCTTGAACCTGAGAGAAGCTCGACTATGGAAGAATTTGGTATTGCCATCATCACCTTTGCTAAGCTAGAGAAGACAAGAGTGTTGATTCCACATTCTAGTTTCTTGGTCTAGCAAAATGTTGATCTTAATTTTCAGCTCTTTGATTCGTTGATTACTACCACTTCTCATTGCTGCGACTTCCTCAATTAGCAACTGCCACTTTTTGTTGAGTTCTTTACAAATGTTTCCAAAGACATTTTGATTCCACCAAGTCAAATCCTTGCCACATTTATCAATCTTTCTAATTATTGCATTGTCTGAACCCCTAGAGGCACAAGAACACCATGTTGCTTCTACCACTTCCCCACACCGACTATTCGATAGCGACATCCGCTCAAAACGAAATGGTTTCTTACTAGTTAGAGCTTCAATTCCAGTTGGATTAATTAGAAAAAGGCAATGGTCTAATGATAGACAAGGAAGATGATAAACCCATGTGCCAGGTCACCTAAAAAACCAAGAATTGGTAGCTAAACCATGGTCTAACCTCTCCCAAATCGAATGGCCATTATCAAAATGTTTACTCCATGTGAATTTGGGACCAATGAAGCCTAAGTCCATGAATTCACACTCATCAAGGACATCCCGAAATAGCTGCATTTGGTTATGTCCACGTATGGCGCCTCCCAATTCATCTTGTCTTGTAATCTAGTTCAAAATCCCCTGCACACAGCCAGGGAATGCGTGGTTGATCATTTAGGGTTTGAATTTTAACCCATGCTTCATGCCTTTTTGCAGTGATAGGTTTCCCATAGAAACCTGTAAAGCACTGCTCCTAAGGCGTATTTCTCCACAACTATGCTAGGAACAATTCATCTATTTTTTAAATCAAAATTACATAAAGCTTGATCTAGCCTTGCATCATCTACCCATGTCTCAGCGAAAAACATGACAGGGGGATCTTTTACCCAGATGCATTCTCCAATCTCTCTCTCTCTCTCTGTACATGGGTTCCAAGGCCTACGACAATTCCATACTAAGAAACTCATTGTGATTGGCGGGACTGATCAGTAGCCTCCACCAATATAATAGGACTGGTCTCTTCATTAATGGCAACCATACGTTTTTTGATTGGTAAGCCATTAGGACTAGAAAAATCTTCTTGAACCCTTTTTATTGGTAGCACTGTATTCACCAGGCCCACTCTTCCTTCATTACCTCTTATAACATCAGGATTGAAAATTTGTCTCCAAGAACCTTGTTTCTGTGAGGGGGGTTGTTCTTGGTTTTTCGTTTATGTTATCACACTGAGTTGCATGATTTGACTTCCTAAACCCGAGAAACCCTAGTCGAGAGTTGAACCATACCATTGATTGGCTTTTCTAAAGTCATCTGCGTTGGAGAGGCCTGATTTAGTGGACATTCAAATGGGGTTGAAACAGAATTAAATTTGGATAAATCCTCATCAATTTCTGCAAGTTTTGAAAGGAAAGGATCCCTGTGAAACAGCTGACCTGAAATTTTAAGAGTAGTGATGGGAAAGGACTCTTTTTGGGATGGAATTAATTTCGGGCTTTCCATATTGTAATCGTCAACTGTTGAGTTTGAATTTGAGGGAGTAACGAATGGGATTCCAATCCTAAAATTCTTAGGCTCCATAAATGATTGTTCATTACTCCGCGATGACTGAGCACCACTAGTTGCTGCCGTGAACTCATCTCCAGCCACCACATTATCAACCAACACCTTGTCTCTCCATGAGGACTGAGAAAGGTTTTTTTTTTTTTTTTTCATAGAAACCAGGCACTAAGATTACATCTATGCCTGCTGAACAGTATGGAGATGCTCGCAGGTGAGGGCCGAATTGTTGAAGCTTGATAAAGTAACTTTGCTTTGAATCCAGATATTACAGGTCTTGTCATCGTGATCTAGCCTACCACCCCAATAACAAAGATTAGGCAATCGTTCATATGTGAAAAACACCCATTCCTTGTCACCATTCTCTAAAGGTACAACCCTTCCTCGGCACAAAGGGAGTGAAATATCTAAGTAAATTTTGCATGGAGATGCTCACATGTAGACTTAATATTGTACTACCTAATTAAATTTTGCATGTCATAAATGCTTATCTATTTTAATAATTAATATTGTTACAATATATATATATATATATATATATATATATATATAATCTCAAACGTTACAAAACTTGAGTTTGCTGCCCTTGACATATCGGGTAAGAATTATCTATCATGGATCCTAGACACTGAGATCCACCTAGATGCCAAAAGTGGAATCAAAATGAGATCAAACAACAAGAAAATAGTAGAAGTTTGCAAAATAAACCTCCAAAATGCCACGAAAATGTATGTTATAGGAGTGGAATAAAAGGGCAATGGTCAAGTACATGTCATGCGCCTAACCATTTGGCAAGCTTGTACCAAGCCCCATCGAAAGAAAAGGGAAAATGAGTTGAAGTGAACCATGCCGATCTCAGTGATCTAGAAGATCCAATGAATTACCTTGATATCACAAATGAAGTAAATGTTACTCATCTTGAAGTTTCTGACTTTAAATATATAAATAGAGAGGTCCTAATTTTTTTTTTTTTTTTTTATGGGAGAGAGGTTGGAATTTGATTGGTGATCAAAGCGTTCATACCAATAAAATATTTCCTCTAATTGTGTCATGACAATATGCTATGTAAATTATATTGGCATTTAAATTAAAGAAATTGAGTTTACATTTTTAATATATGATCTCATTGATTAATGATAGTAGTCTAGAAAGATCCCATGATTCAAGAAACCCATGAAGTAATTTGTTACACCCAGAAACTTGTTCATTGTTCATGTTAATGGCTTATCAGCCATTCTCACACCGCACTAAGGGAGTAGCAATCAAAAATCAATATTATATAGGATCCTTGTGTAGACACCCAATTTCGTTTTGACCAATATCTAAGCCCCCAGTCCTAATGATGAGAAATCAAATCGCTGCCAAAATGATCAGCATCATGTGTGGAGTCTAGTGACTTAATAGAGCCCAAAATGTGATCCAAGAAACCAATCCTAAGCCCAAAATTTGTTTTCAAGCCCAACATCCGTTTAGAAGCCCATTTTTCAAAAGGCCTACAAAGAGTGCATACGTGTGTGTTTGGACGCATACACACTTAATTAAATGCATACGCACTCTTTTGGTCAGAAGCCTAAAATTGAAAAAAAAAATTTCTTCCCTTTTTGTGGGATTTTTTGTCAATCAATTTGGCCTGTTGATTGATTAAAATGTCCCAACAAATCCTAGCCTCCACTAAGCCTATAAATAACCCAATTTCCACCATTAAAAGGATCCCAACTTTTCACTTATAATGGAAGCTCTACCAAAATCACCCCAAAATACTTAGCGAGTTTGTAAGAGTGTAAGAACATTTTTCATGAGGATTTGATTGAGTTTTCTAACCGCTGATTGTCAGAAAACTAATCTTTTTCTTATGATTTCTTAATTACACTCGTTATCTTTAAGATCCTTCAACCACCATTTTGTTAGTCTTAGGTTTCTTCATCGAAACTCCAATAAGAACCTTTCTCCAAGTTGCAAATCCACACACAAAGCTGTGGTAGTCGATTTCAGTCAAAGGATCGGTCAATCAACATTATTGTGAGCGCTACGATGAGGATATATGGATCTTTTCCATGATCCAAACTCTCCTCCCCAATTTTTTTTAAATCTCTAATATTTTGTTTTTTTTATCATATCATGCTCTATGTTTGTTGTTTACTTTATTTTCTTTATCTTGTTGCAAATTTATCAAAACCCTAACATTTGCCTTTGGGTGCGTATGCATGAGATTAGGTGAATGCACATCATCTTCTCTGCTTTTGCACTCTCTAGCTAGTTAGAGTTCTTGTTCTCGTTTCTTTTCTGGGAATCTGGCTTAAAGCCCACATGCATACTTTAGTAGAAGGATGCATAGGCCAAAAACAAATTGACCCCTTGTGATAAATTAATTGATTAATTAGCTGAGTTTATTAATTAATAAAATTAACATACAAACGCGTGGTAGTACAAACAAATCACCAATTAAACTAAGTATGTAGCGGAAAATAAATTGATACGGTGATTTGTTTACGAATTGGGAAAACCTACACGGCAAAAACCCCATCGTGTGATTTTAAGGTCACCACTCTCAAGAATTCACAATTATCACAACAAGCGGTTACAAGTAAAGGAATCCCAGTACCTTACACCAACCTACAGTTGAACCCTTACCCCAATACCCAATTGGACTTGTTCTGCAGTGACAATCTCTCCTTTTCAATGCACAACACCCAGTACATGACGAACCAATTGTGCGGATCCCAATATGCGACTTGATCACCAACTTAAGAAGGATGTTGATTACAAAGTTCTTCAGTTCATCTAGACGATGAAGATCATGAAGTTGCTTGGTCACAAAACCCTACGGTGTAAAAACACAGCAACTTCTTCACAAGAAAGATGAACTATGGCAAATACTGTCTCCGGTCACAATTTGCATGAACAAACTTTGCCACACGTATGAGCTACCTTTGACGGCCCTTAAAACAATCCTTATATATGTTTAGGGTTGTGAGAAAAGAAAGCCCAAAAATACAATCACAGATTGGAGTCAAAACAAAATTGAAATTTTGTTTTTCATAAACCTCGACAAATGCCCTATCTGTCGAGCTGCTGTCAAGCCATGGGCCTGGGACAATTCTTCAGGCTCGATAGATGGCTAGCTGTCGAGCTTTAATGACAGGCACTTTTCAGACTTGAATCTTGGATAGACTTGCATGGCTTCAACACTTAATCTTGAAACAAAGTTTCTTGACGTATTAAACACATCCTAGATCTACCCAAATACAAGTAAAGTGCGTTTTGTCCAAACAATCTCCCCCTTTGACAATCTGTGACAAAACCACAACAAACAAATGAGATATAAGAGAAGTCATAAATCACTCAACTCATATTCACTTGTTGAATACAATAAAATCTATCCTAACATAAAATCTTGAAAAACTTTGCAAGAAGAGAGTCTATGGCAAGAAAGACTTTGACAACCTGTATTTTTGAAACACTTTAAACAAAACTCATCAAGGCATCTTTGTGTGAAACAAAAAAAATAGATTGCATACAAGATATAAGAAGCATATGTATAAAGAAAGAAAAGAAACAACATATGTAAGGATAGGTGAAAAAACATACATCAATATATATAAACCCAATATAAGTACATGTATGTCAAAATGTTCACAAGACCTAAGGTACATGAACAATGTATCTAAAATAGAAAGAAAAGAAAAGATACAAAATATCCTCACTACATCCCTCAATGCGCACACTCCCCCTAGCAAAAATCACTTATCCTAACCCTCCCCCTAACTATGACTACTCTCATAACCAAACCTACTCCCCCTTTTTGTCATAAGTGACAAAGGGTAAGTGTGTCAAGTAGACATCTCGTCAGAGCTGGAAGAGCTAGCATCTCCATCTCCATCCTCACCATCATCATCGTCATCAGAGTCATCGTCCTCCGATGCCTCGGGAGGAGGAGAGGGAGACTCTACAAAGCCACCAAGGCAGGCCTGCCATCTAGTAATACGGCCGACATAGGTGTTCACCTGACACAACTCATTAGCGAGAGTGTCAAGGCGAGCATCCATGCGCTGAAGCTGTACCATGATCACGTCAAGAGTCACACCTCCCGCTGAAGTAGAGGGAGCGGAGGTGGATGGAGCTAAAGGAGTGGGAGGAGCTGCAAGACCGAACCGCCTCGAATGAAAATGCGCCTCGCTCCGTTTAACGGTAGCGTAGTCAATGGCACACATAACGGAAAAGTGGTGGGAAGAGGGAAAAGGAACAGAAAAATGGCATAAAATCCGCGTGATAGCTGAAGGGAAGATGAACTTATCACGAGTAGCCATGTCTCTATACACATCTATAATAGAAAGAATAAAATGTGAAAGAAAATCTATAGTGAGATGCTCTAAAAGGGAAAGCAAAAATTGAGAAGGCTCTGTGATAGAGTTATAGTGAGAAAGAGGGTGCAAAACAAAAGTCATCACCATGTTCATGAATCTAGGACCTTTAGCAAATGTCAAACATGGTGTAAACTGACGATCACCCCAATTAAAAGGGCGCTCGCAGAAAGCAAAAATCATCTCGTCTTTGGACACAGTCCTCAAACACTCACATTCAGGGTAGTCGTGATGCTCTACCCTCAAGACACGGAGCACATCGGATACCAACTCCGATGTGACCACTATACGCGTACCTCAAACGCGAGTATGAAAGAAAGGTACTAAATAATCAAGTCCATGCATGTTGGAGTAAAACTCCTGAATCAACACGGATGGACATGTGACCAGGACGTCACACAATGACTCCTAACCCCGACTGTGAATGATAATGGGTAGGTCAGTGTCGGAGAAGTCCGACAAAATGACTCGGCGTTCCGAATGAACACCTCGTTGAGAAAAGTTCTCTGAGAAGTCCTGTTGGGCTTACTCATCACGGAACCGAACAATAGAAGGAGTAAGATCGGAGGAAGTGGATGCCAAGGAATGAAAAGGGTTCTAGGATGGAGCAGACTTACGTTTTGGTGCCATTGACGCACTAACGTAAACTAAAGAGTGAGGGGGAAGAAAGAAACACTCAGAAAAGTCCCAAACAATTCAAATATACAGAAATATATTGAATGGAAAGGACGTATGCATGAGCATATGATATGCAATAGTAATTGCATCATGAGCTCAGCCCAATCCAAACCTATCAGCACACAATCAGTTACACACAACTAAATGCATGACAATACCGTTATAATGCTTATGGAATGTAATGTATGAAGTTTGTAAGATCAAATCTTCAAAACCTATCCCAAAAATTTCACAAAACCTCTTTGATTTTGAAAAACCCCAAATTTTGCAAAAATCCCAAAAACTTAGGTTACAAAGTATGAAATGCATGAAAATGAGCGATTAGTGACTTACCAAGTGAAGAAAAACTTGAATAATCTTGAAGAATCCTTGAGGAAGAGGTTTAAGGTGAGTGAGAGAGGTTTTGGGAGTGAGAGAGATACAGACAGATCAAGAGAGATCAAGAAAATAAGGATCAAATCGCGCTGAAACCTATATATAGGTGTTCAGAAATTCTCAACATATAGAGGTGTCGAGAGAGGTGTCGAGATTTAAAAGTTTCGACAGATGCAGCTATCGAGAGGTGTCTAGAGGTGTCCATAGCTAAACGAGTTCCATGGATCGAGGAGGTATTGAGGAGCTATCGAGGGGACAGGGACTTTCTCGCTCGATCCACCTAGCTGTCGAGAAGCTATTGAGGAGACAGGAGATTTCTCGATCGATCCACCTAGTTGTCAAAAGGTGTCGAGATTGCGATAGAATGCAACAGATGAGCTCGATAGATAAGCCAGGTATCGGGAGGTGTCGAGGAGCTGTCGAGATTGCTTAAAAACAGTTTTTCAAAAAGGGAAAAACATAGATATGAATGCAATCAAACATGCAACTCAACCAAAGATTCAAACAACATTTTAAGCTCTCAAAAACATTTCTCAACAATAAAAATGTAATCATATAGATCCCAAAACACACACACACACACACACACACACACACACACATACTAAACAAGTCTAACAAATTTTATATTTCAAAAATAAGTTAAGACAGTTTAGTGAGCATACATTAACACATGTAAATCTTGTGATGGCCAAATCACATTGTACCTGCACATGTATCAAGAGCAGTAAAGAATATTGCGTGTTGTGTGTTAAAAACATTGCAAGATTGCATAAGTGTATACATGTTATGAAGATTTGAGATATGAGAAAATCACTTTAACTCACACACAATCATAACTATTTGATGGAGACTATCACCTTCGAGGTACATCCTATAACTCCCACATCTCTTAGAATACACGCTTGCAATCATATAAAGTATTTTTTTTTTCTTTTTGCTTTTTATTTTTCTTTGCATATATTTTTTTTATTGTTAAGCATATGATGCATGGGCATATAAAAGAGAGAAAAGAAATACCCAATGATGTTAAACATTTGACATTGCACTTTTGTTATGCCAAAGCATACAGATGTCATATTATGATTGGCGGGTAACAGTGGTGAGATGGTTATTTATGCCTTTTTCTTAGGATTTTCTAGTCCAACCCGTCAAAAAGAGTAATACGAGTGTTAAGTACAAGAGACTACTTAATCTTACTCATCACAAGCACGAGCCACAAAGCTCACTTGCTTAGTTGTGCATAGAGATGATCATCTAAGCTACAAAAGATTCAAAGTTTAGAAAAACATGTTCAATGGCCATCCAAGGTACATAAGTACCAATGTACACAAACACACATTGTTTTTGTATTTTTCTGATTTTTCAATTTTTTTATTTTTATTTGAAAAAAAAAAAACAAAGTAAAACTGAAAAATAACCAAACAAAAACAAGTTAAACAAAACACAGCAATGCATAACACTAGACTGACTTAAAAACACAAAAGCAAAACACACAAGTAATGTAATCAAAAACAGAGAGAGAGAGAGAGAAGTGACTAAATCACCTCAAGCCTTTTTCCTTCCACACCTTTGAAGAACCTTTCCTTTGAGTGAACCCTTGAACCTGTAGCGAGGGAGAAGAATTGAAATCATTCAAGTTCGAAAGGAACATGAGGGCTTTGAGAAGATCTCCAATGGAAGCAAAAGAAGGTGGAAACTAATTCTGGTTTCCTGATGCAATCATGTCATTGCTCTGTTGAGTGGCTAACCACTTATAGCAATTTAGTCGAGTATGACCGGCTGCTCCACAGTGATGACAGAGATGCTACTTCTTCTATTTAGGCTTTTGAGATTTAGCCTTTTTAGCCCTAGAGTTTTTAGTCTCATTCTTAGCAAGTTTAGGGGGTGCTACTAAGATAGACCTACCCTTGTCTATATCCTCACTAACTAAGTCAATTTTAACATCATTGTTCTCAGTTTCAATATTATTAGTAGGAGGAACAAAAACAGCAGTACTGGAAGAGGCAATATTAGAGGAAGAGAAATCATACCCTAAACCAGTTCAATCCAAAGCAGATTTTTGAAAACTGAGCATTTCATCAAGCTTGGCGCTTGAAGTCCATTCTGGCTGAGCTCTGACTTGGAAAAATTCTGTCTCAAGCTTCTTGGTTTTCTTAACCAAGAAGTTATTCTCAAACTTCAGTACTCTAATAGTCTGATTGGATTCATCAAACTTTGTGGAAAGCTCTTCACGCTTAAGCTCCACATCACTAAGCTTCTTGGTGGTCAACCTATACAACCTCTCATGTTTTTCTGAGACCTTGTATAACTTTACATAGGCTGTGTGGATATCATCTTGTTCATCCATCTTCTCAAACTTGGACTCTTCCATTTCTTCTTCTTCTTCATCCACATCTTCAACAATCCCTTCAGTAGGATTGACTGTGGCAATGAAAGCATTTAGGATTCCGTCATCCTCATTTTTGGAATCATCCTCAGGCTTCGTGTCACTCAATGTAGCAGCAAGTGCCTTACTCTTCCCAATGGTCTTAAGATATGTAGGGCACTCCTATTTCGTATGTCCGAAGCCTTGACACCCAAAGCACTTTAGTCCTGAGGGAACAGTGTACTGACCGCCATCCCTTGAATCCTTCTTCCCTTTGTCTTGACTCTTAGACTAAGAAGAACTTAACTGTCTACGGTCCTTGTCGAAGCCCTTTGCATTAGCATTCTTCATGAACTTCTTGAATTGCCTTGTAATGTAGAACTTCATCTTAGAATCCTCATCATCTGAAGACTCATCAGTATCACTGCTCTTGGCCTTCAATGCCATGCTCTTGCTCTTGCTCTTGCTCTTGCTCGACTTCCCGATCCTAGACAAACCTAACTCATAGGTCTGCAGATTTCCAACTAGCTCTGTCAAAGGGATTTTGTCAATATCCTTTGATTCAATTGCAGTGATCTTGGCATGGAATCTCTCGGGTAGAGATATAAGCACCTTTCTCACAATCTTGGGTTTAGGAATGGTTTCCCCAAGATTAAAAGCTGAGTTCACTATGTCCTTGAGCTTGGCATAGAACTCATCAAATGACTCATCCTCCTCCGTCTTGATCTCTTCGAAGCTAGTAGTGAGCCTTTGAAGCTTCGAGTTCTTTGCAGCCTTGGTTCCCTCATAGATTGTCTAGAGAATGGTCTATGCTTCCTTTGCAGTTTCAGTGAAGGATATCTTCTTGAACTCTTCATTGGTGACTGCACTGAATAAGGCATTCAATGCTTTGCTATTGAAGTTTGCCACCTTGAACTTAGCATCATCCCAATAGGTTGGCGCTTCCTTTGGCTTGGTCCAGCCAATCTCTATAACTTGCCATACCTTTTCATCTAGAGGCTGCAAGAAAGCTCTCATGCGTACTTTCCAGTATGTATAGTTAGTGCTATTAAACAAAGGAGGTATGATAAGAGACTATCCTCTATCCATGACAAACAGGGGTCAATGGATCAACACAACATAGATTAATCCTAATTAGAAGGTGCCTGCTCTGATACCACTTAATAGACCAAAAACGAATTAACCCCTTGTGATAAATTAATTGATTAATTAGCCAAGTTTATTAATTAATCAAATTAACATACAAACGCATGGTAGCACAAATAAATCACCAATTAAACTAAGTATGTAATGGAAAATAAATTGACACAATGATTTGTTTACGAATGGGGAAAACCTACACGACACTGGGTGATTTTAAGGTCACCACTCCCGAGAATCCACCATTATCACAACAAGCGGTTACAAGTAAAGGAATCCCAGTGCCTTATATCAACCTACAGTTGAACCCTTATCCCAATACCCAATTGGACTTGTTATGTAGTGACAATCTCTCTTTTTCAATGCATGGCTCCTAGTATGTGACTAACCAATTGCTCAGATCCCAATACGCGACTTAATCACCAACTTAAGAAAGATGTTGGATGCAAAGTTCTTCAGTTCATCCAGACGATGAAGATCACGAAGTTACTTGACCACAAAACCCTACGGTGTACAAACACAGCAACTTCTTTACAAGAAATATGAACTAGGGCAAATACTGTCTCCGGTCACAATTTGCATGAACAAACTTTGCCACACGTATGAGCTACCTTTGACGGCCCTTAAAAAAATCCTTATTTATGTTTAGGGTTATGAGAAAAGAAAGCCCAAAAATACAATCACGGATTGGAGTCAAAACAAAACTGAAATTCTGTTTTTCATAAACCTCAACAGATGCCCTATCTATCGAGCTGCTATCGAGCCACGGGGCTGGAACAGTTCTTCAGGCTCAATAGATGGCTAGCTGTTGAGCTTTAATGACAAGCACTTTTCAGACTTGATCTTGGACAGACTTGCATGGCTTCAACACTTGATCTTGAAACAAAGTTTCTTGACGTATTAAACACATTCTAGATCTACCTAAATACAAATAAAGTGCATTTTGTCAAAGGATTAGCCAATTACATAAAATAATGACATATGTTCCTAACAAGTGAATCACATATGTCCTAACAATCTCCCCCTTTAGCAATCCGTGACAAAACCACAACAAACAAATGAGATATGAGAGAAGTCATAAATCACTCAACTCATATTCACTTGTTGAATACAATAAAATCTATCCTAACACAAACTCTTGAAAAACTTTGCAAGAAGAGAGTCTATGGTAAGAAAGACTTTGACAACCTGTATTTCTGAAACACTTTAAATAGAACTCATCATTGAGATACAACAACAATGGCTACATCTAAGGAGAATCATCATCTTTAACGGCATCATCAGTAAAACGCCCAGTGCTGCCGTCATCGGCATCATCACCCATAGTGGGACGGACCTGTAAAAGGATAGGCTCAATCTGTCGGAGAATCTAGGGCATATCCCGAAGCAGGGCCCCATGCCCAATCATCTAAGGGGGCATATCCCCAACTACCGGCTGGTCCGAGAAGAGCAAGCTTATACTCTGAATCATGTCGACAAATAGAAGGATCCCTACCAGGAATATGAGGCATAAGAGGTACAGGCATCCTTTGCCCTCTCATCTTGCCAATCAAAATGCCGATGTACCCACAAATCAGGCCTATATCAACCTGGAGCTAACCCCTCTTATAGCTGAAGAGTACAAATATGTGCTTACTCAACCATGTCCTAGCTTTCCTTCATTAGATACTCCTCTTGAGAAAAAATAGCGATATGATCGTTGGTAGAAATCTAATGAAATGGCTAAGTGCTATATCTTAGCGTCCATCTCAAATGTTCTACAGCATCAAATGCAAGATATATAACTAGCTACGGACATTATGTTAAGTCTAAAGGAGATGTTTGGTGACCAAGGCCGGTCTGCAAGGCAAGAAACCATAAGGCAAATTTATAACACCAAAATGGCTGAAGGTAGTTCAGTGAGAGAGCATTGTCTTACAATGATCTCTAATTTGAACACATTGGAAGTTTTAGGTGCCGATATTGATGAAGAATCCCAAGTGGATATGATACTCCAGTCACTACCAGAATTATTCAAAGAATTCAGACTCAATTATAACATGAACAAGAAGATTTATTCTTTTTCTGAATTAATGAATGAGTTGGTAGCGCTGGAAGGCATCCTTGGTACTTATAGTGTTGAAGCCAATATAGGTGAAGCTTCTACTTCTCAACCTAAGTCAAAAGGCAAGGGTAAGAAGAAGAAGAAGAAGGACTTCACCAAGCAAGAGGGTTAACAAATTGCCTTAGGGGTTGCTGACAAAGGAAAGAAGATCAAAGGAAAATGTTTCCATTGTGGTGAGAAAGGACATTGGAAGAGGAATTGTCCAAAATTCAAGGCTGCCAATAATAAAGGTATGAAAAGTTCAATCCTCCTTGAAATATGTTTAGTACAAAATCACACGGATTCTTGGTGTGTGGATTCAGGTTGTACTAATCATATCTGCAATTCTTTGTAGGGGTTCCAAGAGACCAGAAAGCTTAATGAAAGGGAACTGTTTCTAACCTTGGCCAATGGGACTAGGATTCCAATTGTAGCTATTGGGGTGTTTAATTTATGCTTTAAATCTATAGTTTTAATATTGGAAGACCGTTTGTATGTACCTAATGTTCGTAGAAATTTAATTTCTGCAACTTATTTGGGTAAACATGGATATTGTGTTATCCTTAAAGACAATGTTGTAATAAAGAAGGATAAAATGTTTATCTGTTCTAGCATCATTGTTGATGGTCTTTATATTTTAACTCCTGATAAGCATGAATTATATAATTCTAAATTAGATAATGGCTCTCATGTAAAATCACTAAAGAGAAAGTTTCCTTCTACTAATGATGCATATCTTTAGCACTTGCATTTAGGTCATATTAATCCAAACAAAATTCAAAGACTGATCAAAGATGGTCTCTTAGAGCCATTGGACTTTGATAAATTTCCAGTTTGTGAATCTAGGTTGGAAGGCAAAATAACCAAACGACGTTTTAATGCAAAAGGTAGAAGAGTCCAAGAGTTGCTTGAATTAGTTCATACGGATGTATGTGGTTCTATGTCAACCCAAGCAAAAGGAGGTTATGAGTACTTCATCACTTTTATCGATGATTACTCTAGATATGATTATGTGTACCTAATGAAACAGAAGACCGAAGCCTTTGAAAAGTTCAAAGAGTTTAAGGCTGAAGTTGAGAATCAATTAGGTAAACGCATAAAGGCCATTCGATCTGATCATGGTGGTGAATACCTTCTTGGAGATTTCAAGGATTACTTAACTCAAAATGGGTTTGTATCCCAACTGACTGCACCTGGAACTCCCCAACAGAATGGTGTAGCAGATAGAAGGAATAGGACTCTTTTGAAATTAGTTAGGTCCATGATAAGTTACTCAACTTTACCAATTTCTTTTTGGGGTTATGCCTTAAATACAGCAATACATCTTTTGAATTTAGTTCCATCAAAATCTGTTCCCAAAACACCCATGGAATTGTGGAGTGGGCATAAGCCTAGCATGAAATATCTCCACATTTGGGGTTATCCAGCACATATGTTAAAAGGGAAACCTGATAAATAGGAACCAAAATCAGAAGTGTGTTTGCTTGTGGGTTATCCAAAAGAAACTAGGGGTTATTTATTCTATAGTCATAAAGATAATAAAGTCTTTGTTAGTACAAATGCTAAATTCTTGGAAAATGACTATATGAATAATTTTACTCCTAGAAGTAGAGTTGTGTTGGCTGCAATGAATGAACCTGTAAGTGAAAAACCAATGGATGAAACTAGGGATGATGTGGCTGTATTAGACACACCACAAAATACTACTCATGAGATGTCTAGTATACAGGTGCCTCGTCGTAGTGAGAGGAATGTTAGGCCACCTATAAGATTTATAGGTTTCGGAGAGACTTATGAAGCTATCTCAGAGGAGGCCGAAACTAGTCCTTACACTTATGAAGAAATAATAAATGATATAAATGCACATCATTGGGTCAAAGCTATGAAATCTAAATTAGATTCCATGTATTCCAATCAAGTTTGGGATCTTATAGAGGCGCCTAACAGCATTAAAACAGTTGGTTGCAAATGGGTTTACAAGAGGAAGAGGGGGATAAATGGAAAGGTTGAAACCTTTAAAGCAAGGCTAGTGGCGAAAGGGTATACACAAAAAGAAGGTATTGATTATGAAGAAACCTTTTCACCAGTAGCAATGCGTAAATCTATCAGAATTCTCTTATCCATTGCTACTCATTATGATTATGAGATTTGAAAAATGGATGTCAAGACTGCATTTCTCAATGGCAATCTTGAAGAAGAAATCTATATGATGCAATTGGAAGGTTTCATAGCAAAGAACCAAGAGCATATGGTATGCAAGTTGAATAGGTTCATTTATGCACTTAAGCAAGCATCTAGATCATGGAACATCAGATTTAATCAAGCAATCAAGTCATTTCATTTTGAAAAAAATCTTGATGAACTATGTGTATACAAAAGAGATCGTTATAAAGTAGAAATGTTCTTAGTGCTTTATGTTGATGATATTCTACTCATTGGAAATGATGTAAGTGTCATGTCATCAATAAAGGTTTGGTTGTCAAGACAATTTGATATGAAGGACTTGGGTGAGGCTAACTTTATTCTAGGGATCAAGTTTTGACGAAATTGTAAAAATAAGATGTTAGACTTATCACAAGCTGGATATATAGATAAGGTTCTAGAATGGATTAGCATGCAAAACTCCAGGAAAGGATTACTTCCTTTCAGATATTGAGTTCCTCTATCTGATGACCAAAGGCCTAAGACCCAAGAGGAAGAAAATATGATAAGACAAGTTCCTTATGCTTCTGCAGTGGGAAGTCTCATGTACGTCATGCTTTGTACTAGAACAGATATTTGTTATTCAATTGGCATGGTCAGCCGATATCAATCAAATCCAGGACCAAAACATTGGCAAGCAGTAAAGCATATTCTCATGTATCTACGAAGAATGAGAGATTATATGCTTGTTTACCGGTGTGAGGATTTGATTCCAATTGGCTATACAGATTCAGATTTTCAATCAGATCTAGATTTCAGAAAGTCCACTTCAAGTTGTGTGTTCACCTTGGGAAGTGGAGCCATAAGTTGGAGGAGTGTTAAGCAATCTTGTGCTACAAACTCCACCATAGAAGCTGAGTATGTTGCTGCTTATGAAGCGGCAAAAGAAGCTGTCTGGCTCAAGAAATTCCTTTCTGATCTTGGTGTAGTAAGAATGGAGCAAATTCCTATTACATTGTATTGCGACAATAGTGGAACGGTTGCACAATCCAAAGATCCAAGGAATCATAAGAAAGGAAAGCACATTGAGAGAAAGTACCAGACTATTCGAGACATTGTTGCTCATGGAGATGTAGTAGTTGCAAAGATTGAAAGTGCAAATAATCTAGCAAATCTCTTTACCATAGCCTTGCCTCAAAAGACTTTCAAGTCACATTTGGAGGGAATGAGAGTTAGATTAGTGCACAATAGTCATTAGGGCAAGTGGGAGATTGTTAGGATTAGTGCCCTTAAATCCTATTGTACGATGCTATGTATGATATTAAGTATGACATCATGTATGACTTAATATTGTGATTGATAAATTTCTTTTATTATTATCTAAAATAATGGTAATATGAATATTCGGACATTATCATATAGTCCATGAGATTCATAGTATGTGATTTATGTGATTTAGTCACAGAAGATATAAGTCACAAGTTCTTTGTAAACTCAGAATTTTAGTTCGTAGTCAGTGATGAAATTGGGCATTTCATTTGCAAAGACTATAACATATCAACTAAGATGATTTGTCTTGATCATGGAAGTGGAGACTTCTAGTTGATATGTTGATATGTTTTAAGAATTAAGACATATTGAACTAGACCGCTGTGAGATTTATTATTCTCCTAACGACTGTCAAATGAATAATAAACCTCACGACTTCTATTTGCATGAACTCTTAATCCTGAAAGAATAATAGACCTGATCATGAAGTGTAGGTTGCTTTAATATATCAGGAGTGAGATCTAAAATAACGATCAAAACCTCAGTATGTTAGGCAGCCACATTTAGTCTTGATGGAACATATATTCTCAAGATGGAATTCGTAATCTCTTAATGAAGATATAAAATATTCTTTTGAAATTAGTTTAATGGGTTTGGTTATTCAGAGAGTTAGGCCTAACCACTTTAGTAAGAAATTACTAAAGTATATATATTTATGAAATTGGATTTCATAAATATATGATGAATAACATTAAAGGTTTAAACCGGGTACTCAAGGATTAAAATGTAGTAATTTACAAAGTGGCAATCTTTATTCATGACTTTGTATTACTACAAATATTTTATGAAGGGGTTGCATGTACAATAAAGTCATGGGATATAATTCATTAATAAGGCCTAGAGTGTAATTACATTTATATATTGGTACTAAATATAATTAATGATAACTTTGGACTTGTCAAGAGTTGACAGAAAAGCCCAAGGCCCATTGGAGCTAGAGTTTTATTTGTTCCCTTTTGGTCCCACTCCAAGCCACATACTAGAGCCCAATTAGAAAGGCCCAAAAGCTAGCCCAATTAGATAATTAGTTATAAGGAGAGAAACATACAGAATTTTGTAAGAACTAACAAGAAAATGAAGTAGTATGTATATGAGTGTTAGACACTCTTTCATTCTCCCTTGAAAAAATTCATAGAAACTGATTAAAAGACCACACTTCCTAGGCGTTAGTAGAATTGGAGTGGAGAATAAAAGTATTCACGAGTACTTCTGATATTTGTTTTGAAATTCACCGCACCAAAGTACACTCTCTTAATTCTATATTCTGAAACTTACATAGTGCATGTTATCAATTGCGAATGAAGTAAATCCGTTAATTTTCCGCTGTGTATGTTTTGTATGTGATACAAACATGTTGTTTTCCATTACACCTACCACCACTCACAGGGCAACCATCCATGATAGGTCTGGCTGAGGACTGTAGGAACCAAGTGAAGTAATTAGTGTCCTCCGTGACAATATACTTAGAGGAGTCTGTTGTATAGTCGGGGTCATGCAAAATCACCTCGAAACATGAAAGCTCCTGAGGTGGGTCCCTAGATCCTTTGAAGACCGGGATAACCTAATGGTAAGTCCTCTCAACTAAGAAGAACTCTCAGCTTAACAAAGCCCAGAACCAGTGCCGCACCTGTGACTCAGCCATAGCTTGGGTGACCTCACGCCTGGCCAACAACTACCCATTATAGGGGCAGTTGAGTATCTTGCCCCAGGTGACACAATCTAACGCAGCATCGACAATGGACTATTGTGTCAAAACAACTCTGGAAATTGTACAGAGGGATCAAGCATATGCCCTAGGATATATCTCCGAAGAAAGGTCAAAATACTGTGGGCACAGGGCCAGGATATACTCATATGCCCACCATGTCAGAATCTGCCAACAACCTTTTAGGCTTCTAAAGCCCTGTCACGAAGCTTGCCTCAGGAAAGCGATAAAGAATCCATAAGGACCAACAATCATAGGCCCCTATATCTGACACTACTCTCATGGCTCCTAGTAGCCTACAAGTCAGAACCAACCAGTTGTTGCCAAACAGGCAACTACCGATGAAGTAAAAGAAAAAGCGCCTGAGAGTGATGTCGTCTGGCTCCGCCTCCCAGGGTATGCTTACCCTTGGCCACTCCATACGGCTTAGAGGCTCGTCGGTCGATCCAAAATACTGTCTCCTCGTCGAAGTAAGGGGATAGCAAATGCCCAAAAGCTCACTCACAACATCAATACCTACAAAATTGGTCGTGACCGGATACCCACAGAATCTAGCGCCCAGAATGGTCGTCCAATCGAGGGGAAGGACTGCATACTCCCCACAACTCAGATGAAAGGTCCCAGTCTCTACATGGAATCGCTGCACCAAAGTCTCCGATATCACATGGCTCATGGAATAAGGGGGAATCCTTAGGAACTCCTCAAAGCCCTACTCAATCAAAAAGCTGCGATAGTGCGCATTCATTTCAGGGTTGAACAAGTAGAGAAGGAATGAAGACTAGGCTCCCCGATCGCAAATCTTCTCATTGACCTGCGCTCGAATTAGAAAAGCTACTAGTTAGCGTGCATATCTACACATTTAGATTTGACAAGTGCAAGAGAAAAAATGAACATATCTGAGCCTTCCGAATCTGAGCATAAGGATGCCTCTTTAAACCATGCTGAAGATGAGTATCGTCTATACTGTCATAGATATCTCTATTATAGGCCTCAGCCCCAGCCAAAAAAGGTGGAAACCTCGGTCTACGACTACGACGCCTCAGAGCACCTGAACCTGGCTCGGCCCTATCATTGGCCTCCAAGTTAGCACCTATTTCAAACATGAGCTTCTCATCTAGCTCCTCGCCCCTTAGGCCTCCGCCCCCCTCGGTCCGAGGGAACTGTGAAGAACGGCCTCCCAAACCAGTGCGGGAATGAAACAAGGCACTGGTCATCTCCACCGAACATCGAATCCTAGTGCGATGTGCTATATGTATGCCCCTAGGGAGCGCAGGGTCATCACCACTGCGGTCAAAGCGCTGCTAAAGGGTCCACGTGACCTGTACACTAGCAAACACAGTATCATCATTGCTACTAGACAAGTTAGCCCGGGATGGAACAATGGTAGAAGCCTTTCTATGAGCATCGCCGGCTCTCTTACATCAAGAAATACTTGCGGAAGCAAATTCAAGATTGATTACTAAGCCCAAAAACATTTGGCAATGCAAGTAAACAGGTAAATATGTCTAAACCTACTGCCTAACATATATCATGCATGTTCATACCAAGATGTCATGTTTTCTCAAAATATCAAGGTTTTTAAAATACCTCTCTCAGGTTCTAATTCGGCAACGACTATTTAATCCTATCTCTTTTTATCTCAAAAATGTCAAGTTTAAAAATACCTCCCTCTTGGAATTCAAATTCGGCAGTGACCATTTAATCCTATCTCTTTTTATCTCAAAAAAGTCAAGTTTTCAAAATACCTTTCTTGGGATTCAGATTCGGCAGCGACCGTTTAATCCTATCTCCTTTTATCTCAAAATTGTCAATTTTTCAAAATGCCTTCTATGAGATTTAGAGGCAGTGGCCGTTTAGTCTCACCAGGATTTAGATTCAACAATGACCATATAGTCCTATGCATCCTATGCATCCATCAGGATTCAGATTCGACAGCGACCGTTTAGTCCTAGGCATCCTATGCCTTGTTCGAGATTCAGATTCGGCAATGACCGTTTAGTCCGATGCATCCTCTAGGTTCAAATTTGGCAACAACCATTTAGTCTTAGGCATCCTATGCCTTCTTCGAGATTCAGATTCGGCAACGTCCATTTAGTCTCACTAGGATTCAGATTCAGTAATGACCATTTTGTCCTATGCATCCTATACATCCTCCAAGATTCAAATTTGCTAGCGACCATTTAGTCCTAAGCATCTTATGCCTTCTTCAAGATTCAGAGTTGGTAATGATCGTTTAGTCTCATTGAGATTCAGATTCGGCAACGACTGTTCAGTCCTATGCAATCTTCAAGATTCAGATTCGATAACGATCGTTTAGTCTCATTGAGATTCAGATTCGGCAACGACCGTTTAGTCTCATTGAGATTCAGATTCAACAACGACCGTTTAGAATCAAGATTCAGATTCAGCAACGACCGTTTAGTCCTATGCATCCTATGTATCCATCAAGATTCAGATTCAGCAGCGACCATTTAGTCCTAGGCATCCTATGCCTTCTTCAAGATTCAGATTCAACAGCGACCGTTTAGTCTCACCAGGATTCAGATTCGGCAACGACCGTTTAGTCCTAGGCATCCTATGCCTTCTTCGAGATTTAGATTCGGCAGCGACCGTTTAGTCTCATCAAGATTTAGATTCAACAACGACCGTTTAGTCTCATTAGGATTTAGATTCGGCAATGATTGTTTAGTCCTATGCATCCTATACCTTCTCCTAGATTTAGATTCAGCAACGACCGTTTAGTCTCACCAGGATTCAAATTCGGCAGCGACCATTTAATCCTATGCTTTCTAGCACTACCCTTACTCAAAATCACATTGTTTTCACATTTTCAATCCTCTCAAATTTTTCCGTCTTTATATCTTCCTAGCTATTCTTTTAGTTTTGTTAGTGTTTCATGTGTTTTCATAGCATCCAACTTATGCAAGTTTTCCTTTGCTACTTAAACACGTGAACAAATATATTTTCTGTCATCATCATGGCATAAATGATGAAAACAAAAAAACATATATGCAAAAATACTAAAAAATGAAATAAGTGCTAGCATGCTTTCCAACTTGCTTTGCTACTAACATACTTGCTAAAAATAAAAAGAAAGAGAAAATAGACATAGACCTTAAGTGCATGTAGACACCCAGCCCCGATCGGCTAATGGAAAAACTACTGCCGTCGTGCCTTCGTTAGACCACCCGCCGTGGCGATAACTCCCACGCACGCAGGGCCCCGTTGGAGGGCCCCTCTGATGATCGGTGTGTGTGTGTGTGTGTTCACGCGGAGCTTTGAGTGCTCTTTCTCTCTTGGTGGAGGAAGGTAGGTCTACCTTTGGCGTTATTGCAGGAAGCTGGGCCAATTTTTAGGTGATTACCAAAGGTGAGTGGAGTCGCTACCAATCATTGGGTTTTTCTAAGGTGTGATCAGTCACTTGTTTCTAGTTGATTTTATTACCAATCATAGGCTAAGAAAAAGGGCATTTTTCCTAATCTAATATGGATGACAAAAAATCTTGATTCTTAGGTCTGGAAGTTTGATTACGTGTGGGGAAGGTGTTAGGCACCCCATAACGCCTGTCTAAGGACAGTCCTTTGTTTTGATAAAATCTTAATTTTCGGAGATTGGCAAGAAAAACATGATTTTAGCATTGGCTATCAGGGTTTGCATGCATGGGGGCTTTGAGGTTTGGCTTTTGAAAGGGCATGGTCCCAATCTTTGCTTTCCTATGGCATTCGAGCTGAGTACTAGATTTCCATAGTGAAAATCTGGTGACGTGTCACCTTACTTTCGCAGTGGAAATTAGGCATCGCTTTGCCTTAGGTGACATGAACTGTGACAATCACACTGAAAAGGGGGAGCAGGTATATATACATACATCATACACAATGCAAGCACACAGAGCAGGAAAGTAAATGCCTACATACCTAGAGCATGGCCCAAAATATAAGTGCAGGAAAGTAAACAGGGGTCACCATGCTCTAGAGATGAGGACGAATGGTATAAGGTATGATATACCTAATACAAACCATTTAAGACAGAAAGGGAGGGGGAAGGAAGGGGTTTAAAAGAGTACATAACCAAAGGGAAAATCTAAACTCCTAAACCTATTGAGCACAACAGCTTAACTTATCTACATGCTTACGTCTACATCTGTTTTGCTTGCGCCTAGGAGACCCTCTCTCCATGTGTGTACATGCAAAGACAAATAAACCATGAAAAGGCATAAAACAAATGAGCGTGATAGACATGGCAAGCATTGCAAGAAAGCAAGCAACAAGAGAAAAAGCAAACAAGCAAGAAAACAAACAAAAGGTGGTGTCCGTGAGGGACAAATGTAGGTTTGGATCGAATTTCTATAACTTCATTGTGTTAAAGCGTGGACGACACACTAGCAAGCAAAACTCATGCTTGGACGTGTAAGCAAGCATGTAAAGATGCATATAAAGCCAACGGGTGGCACAAACAAGCATGGCAAGCATATCATCGCATGAAGCGGAAAAAGGGAAAGGTATGCACGACGCAACCAACATCATAGCAATGCGTCCCCAGTGGTTGCATCCAAACAGGGCCTTATGGGCGTCAGATGTAACCACACAACCACACGCCCGTTAAGGGCGTCATGCATGGCAAAGCCTAGAACAAGAGAGGCAATCACAAGCATAATGCATAGAATAAAGAAAACATATACATGCAAATAGGATGATCCAAACCCTTTTATGTGGGCCAAGGTGCATAGACAATGGCAAAGACCATAGGGACTAGATCGGGTCTAAACCAATAGGCTAAAATACAAGAAATAAAGATAAAGCGACAAAAGAGCTACAATAGCACATGGCATGACAAACATAGCCTAAGTCTAGGCACACAAACATGGCATGGAATGCACAAGCACCCGAAGAACAACATGAAATGCGTAGAGCATAGATCCAAGCACACAAACACGTATCTAGGCATAGGAATGGCAACACGTGTGTGAACATGTGAAAGCTTAGCAAGCATATAGACATATACGGATGTAGATCTAAGCATGAAACATGGCAAAAAGCACATAAATACATAGATCCAAGCAAGACATAACCAACAACATCAAACGGGCATGTGAGCATGTAACCCTAATATCAACAAAGAGCAAAAAGAGGAACAAAATAAAGGAAAGCATGGCATAAAACCCTAACCACGTAGACTTAAACATACAAGCGTGTAGAAACATAGATCTAAGCATAACAACATGGCACAAGACAACAAAACCTAGAGAACTAAGCTAGCAGCACAAATAAAACAACAAATATGCTAAGGAAAGCAATAAAACATGTTATTCAAGCAAAAATAGCAAGATAAATTCTAGAAAAAAATTTAGAAGGTTAGGGGTGTGGATGATAGCTAGAAAAGCTACATCCACACCCCTAAACCCCAAATCCAAAGCATAGAACCAAGGAAAGAAGATTGGGTATAAGAACAACACCTTGTGGTGTTGGTGAAGAGAAAAGAATCAAGAGGCTTTGATGTGTTTTTTTTTTTTTTTTGGGTGTATTGTGTGTCTCTTGGTGTTTGGAAGGGAGAAAAACGTGTAGTGAAGCTAGGTAGAGAGCAGTAAATCAGAAGAAAAAAAAAATGTGGTCTCTTTAGTCTAAGGGGTGCCTAGGGCAATTTATAGCCTCGACACGCATTACGAGGCAGCGGCCCTTATAGGGCCACCCCTAAAAAGATCTTGACTTCTTTTTTCCAAAAAGGTATGGATCTTGAAAATCTAACAGTCGAATCAAAAGTTATGGCTCTTAAAAGTTTGTGGTGTATCAATCGATGTGTCATCCCAGTTTTCATGATATCTCAGCCGTTCTAACTCCGATTTCGACCCATGAACAGTCCTTGGAATGAGAATTTTATAATCTTCACAATGGCATTGGTTTCAACCCGTTCTAATAGTTGGATCAAAATTAGGGTTTTTGGGCCCACCTAGGATCAACTTCGAGTCAAACTTAGTCAAACTTGGTTAAAATTGTTAAAAATATCTAAGAAGCTTGGGTTTGGTGTAAAATTATGAAAAACTTTGTTTTATGAGAGTTTGGACCTTGTTTGTCCTTCGGTCGAACCTAGGGCTGACTAGGGGCATTTTGGTCATTTTAGCTAAAAAATGCACTTCAGGTGCTCCGATGCCTAAACGGGTTGTGCCATGTCCTTCTGGATGCTCTCGTGGACCCATGGAGAGAAAATGATATTCTTGGATTTTTCAGGGTCCAACACACAAATCGAGGGCAAATAAAGTATGGTATTAACAATGTAGAACTGGAGACTAAAGCTATGAACTAAAGTTGAAAGCTGGACCCACTAGACTGCAACTTACTCCAGAGAACTTTTTAGAAGTGAGAATTCAGAAAAATAGAAGCAAAATGATCGAAATAAGGCCTTTGGGCCCCTATATAAGGCCTTGTACGGCTTAGGTTGCATGGCACACCTTATAGGGTTGCTGGGTTTGCCCAGGGCACCTACTAGGGCCACCGGTCAGCGTTGACCTAGTCAACGTTAACCGGTTGACCTTTGACCAAAAAAAAAAAAAACAGAGTTTCTTACCTAGTTCGAGGACCAAGTAAGAGAATTTTTCCGGAACAGCTGCAACAATTCAACCTTATCAAGTAAAATCGGTCTCGATCCATGAATAGAGCAGTTTTTGCACGCAATTTTGTGGCAACAAAATGCGAAATCACGTTTTTTATCTGACACCTCTCATTGCACTTGAGATGTCAGATAAAGAAGGGGCAACTGTAGACACTGTATTTTGTTTACCCTCAATTTGCGTCCCGATCCCCAAAAATTCCAAAAATATTATCTTTTCTCCATTGGGCCACAAAAGCATCTAGATTGACGTGGCGTAACCCGTTCGAGCATCGAGGCACTCGAAGTGCCATTTCAGGTCAAATTGACCAAAGTGCCGTTGTTCAACACTAGGTTGACTGAAAGTCAAAGTCAATCAAAATCATCCCAAAACAATATTTTTCATGTTTCTACATCCAACCCAAGCTACTATGTGATTTTTGTCAACTTTGACCAAGTTTAACACGAGGTTGACTCTTGAGGACACTAAAAATCCTAATATTGATCTGATTGTCAAAACGGTTTGGGACCAGTGCCATTGCGAAGATTATCAAATTCCATTTCCAATGACTATTCATGGGGTGAAATCGTAGTTAAAAATAGTTGAGATATTTAGAAAACCGTGAAAAGCACACAGCACGCTTCCTAAGGCCATAACTTCTGACCCGACCGTTGGATTTTTAATTTCTTTAGTGTTCTAGAAACTATACATCCAGGGCTTTCTTGGGAAATCAAGATCAACTCAATCTAAGTCCAGTAAAACCTTCAAATATGTATCTGAAGTTGAACAAGGAAAAGGCCAAAACTGCTGACGTCAAGAGGGTGCGCCGACGGCTGAAGAGTCACATTTTTACTATAAAGGCCCCCAGGCCCCTCATTTTACCCCCAAAAAAAGAAGGTTTTGGGCAGTTTCTAGGCAAATTCTCTCTCTTTTCCCTCTCTAGTTTCTCTCCCAAACACATCAAAACACCCTTAAACCCCTTAGATTCTCATCTTTTCTCCACAATCGTCAAGGTAGTGTTATTGCACTCAGTCTTCCTCACCTTGGTTACATACCTTGGATTTGAGGTTTAAGGGTGTGGATGTAGCTTTTAAGCTACAATCCACACCATTTTCTCTTTATAGCTTTTCTTAGCTTTATCTTGCTTAATAAAATGCTTTTTTTGCTTTTCCTAGCATGTTCTTGCTTCCTAGCATGTCTTTATAGTTATCATCCACACCTTGCTTTTTATGCCATGTTCTTGCTTTCTAGCATGTCGTTAGCCTAGCCTTCTTGGGCTAAGATATGTATAAATTTAATGTTTATGCTTAGATCTACATGTTTCTAGGCTCATTGCTGTGTTTACACTTAGATCTACATGCTTATGTGTTTTTTGCCATGTTTTTGCTTAGATCAACATGTTAGTGCTTAAATCTATGTCCGTATGCTTAGATCAATGTGTTTATGTGCTCTGTGCCATGCTTGTGTGCTCAGATCTACGTTGGTTGCTATGCCATGTGCTACTTTAGCCCTTTTTGTCTCTTGATATCTCTCTTTCTTGTGTTTTGGTCCTCTGGCAGGATGTAGATCTAGATCTTGTGATCGAGGTTTACATCCATACACCTAGGCCTATATTAAAGAGTTTGGATCATTTTCTTCACATGTCTATGTTTACTTGCTTGCTTCTATGCTTTATCTCCATTCTTGCCTCTCTAGATCTAGGCTTTGTCATGCTTTATGCCCTCCATGGGCTTGTGCTCGTGTGGTCGCATCCATCCCTCCTAGGGATTGATTAGGTGTGACCACTTGTGAGATACTCCTCCGTGTTGGTATGCTTGACACACACCTTTCTCCACTCCGTACGATGTTGATATGCTTGTCTTGCTTGCTTTGTGCCACCAAACAGCTTTCCTTGCTTCTATGCTTTCTTTTTGCATGCTTGCCTACATCTTCATGCATGAGTCTGTGTGTCGTCCTTACTCCAATCCAATGGAACTATGGACACTCGATCCAAACCTACATCTATCCTTCTAGGACACCCCCTTTTGTTTGATAACATGCATCTTTACCTCTTCATGTGCTTCATATGTTTGTTTACCCCTCATTTGGCATTTTCCCAGCTTGTTAGCATGCTTTTCCTTTTATTTGCTTCTTTGCTTGTCTACTAGCTTGTTTCTTTTGTCTTTGCATGTATACATATGGAGCACAAACACTTGGAGAAAGGATGCAAACTCCTAGGCATGAGCAAAAAGGGCAAGGATGCAAGCAAGAAGACGCAAGGCCACAAAGGGCAATGTTCCATAGATAGGGGGCCTAGCCCCTCTAGAGTGGTTTTCTCTTTCCCTCTCTCTAAGACTCTTCTCTAGAGCATGTATTAGGGTCCCCTTCCATGTACCCCCTTTTATCTTTCTGCTTCTTGCTTAGGCCACGTTCCCTGGGTATGGCAATGTCTGTTTTACCTTTCCTGTACCTTGCTAGGCCATACCCTTGGAATGTTGGCAATGTCTGATTTACTTTTCTGCTCTATGTGGTTGCATTGTGCATGATGTATGTATATATATATATATATGCCTGCGCATGTGTGGGTGATTGTGCACTTTGCATAATGGACTCTCATGGCTACATGAGTGACCCTCTTTAGTCATAAGAGCTCTTGACTTTGTAGTGTGGGTATGCGCTCAAGGTGATTGCCGTAGGTGCATATTCATGTAATATTGTGTGCACGATCACCGCGGTGTGATTGTCTCGATCTATGTCACCAAGTGACATTGGTTTCCTCATGTATGCGACACGCATCAACATACTTGATGCTTTGAAGGGCTTTGGCTCATCATAATACGAGTATGTTGATACACGCCATATATACAAACATAAAACCCTGCCAACACACCAAACACAAAACTCTGCCGAATTTTCACCATGAAAATGAGGCATCCCCATTGCCATATTCTCACATTGAAAGCTTGTTGAGAATAGTGTTTTACGTGCTATGACACATTTAAGGCGAAGCGCTGCCAGGTTTCTGCCACAAAAATAAGGCAAAATGTTGCCAGATTTTCGTTGTGGAAATCAAGCACCGATTCCAAAAAAACTTGGGAAGCATCAATCAAAACCATACCCATTCCGAAAGCCCAATACGTTTAAAGCCCTGAATGCTAATGCCAATAGCTTGTTTTCAATTGCCAATGTCTAAAAATTACGATTTTACCAAAACAAATGACTGTCTACGAACAGGCGTTGTAGGATGCCTAACACCTTTCCAACAAGTAACCAGACTTCCACACTCTAGAATCAAGATTTTTCACCCATCCACATTAGATTAGGAAAAGCGACCTTTTTCTTAGCCTAGACTCAGTACTAAAATCAAATAGATTCAGGTGACCAATCACACCTAGAAAAATCCAATGCTTGGTGGCGACTTCACTTACCCTTGGTAATATCCATAAAACCGGCTTAGATTCTAATCACACACCCAAGGTACGACATACCTCCATATCCACAACCAAGTCTCAAGTCGAGAGAGGTAGAAAGGCGCGCGAGCATCACCGCGATGGGTGGTTCAGCAGCCGTGAGGCATTGACATTTTAGATTTTATGACCACTTTGATTAACGCTAGAAGTTAAAAAGGAAAGAAGACTATTTACAGGATTTTTGGTAATTTTGGTATTTTGAATATATTACATGTGATACAAAAGGAAACAATATATAAATGTATAAAATATGCACTTAAATCAAATAAAACAAATAACGAAAGATAATAAAACAAGCATTAGAAATTGATAAAGCAAAAAAGGAAAGAAATCTAGGTTTTCACCCAGAATGGCGTACACTGTAAGAAGAGTGCATACTCATCCTTCTACCGGTGTACACATCTAAACTTCAAATCAGATTTTTAGGTAAACAACCAAGAACAAGAACCTTAGCCGTCTAAAAAGTAAGTACGTCGGGATATGGGTGCGTACACATCTTATCCCATGCGTACGCATCTTAAGGCAGATTAGGGTTCATCACAGATTTGCAGATTAATCAAAGAAAGAAATAAAAACAACCACAAAGCATGATATGATAAAGAAACAACATATTAAATAATTAAAAACAAGATGATGTAGGACATAATTTACTATTTAATTATTGTAATTTTTATTTTTGGTATTTTTATGTAAAAAACGTTATTTTAGGTTTAGGTGATTTATTTCCTTGTTTTTAGGTGCATTTAATGTTTTTTAGGTCAAATTTGATTCCTGATATAATTAGGTATCAATTAGGAGTTATTTTAAAATATATTTTCTTGTCTGTCAAGTTTTATGGAGCCCTTAAATAGGCCTCTAAGTCTGTAAACGTTTTTGATAGATTACTGAATAAAAAATCAGAAAAATGCGAGGCTTTACTCTTCTCTTTGGTTCTTCAAGAGCTGTGAACTTATCAGGGATTCTTCCTTGTGGCGTTCAAACTTTATACCTTCAGTTCGTAATTCCATTATAATCATTGAGTCAAAGGTCTGTTACTTATACTTTTGGTTCGCGTTTCTCTTATAAACATTGGGTCAAGGTTCTATAAAAAATCTGATTTTTAGCTTTCTTGGGAAAATATTCCATTATTATTTGTTAGGTCTCAAAGCGTGTCAATTGAGATTCGCATCATTTGGTATCAGAGCTCAGGTTCTAAAATCAATTTTACAATCTCTTTCCCCCCCCCCCTTGTTATCATCCTATCTTGTTCCTTTTTGTCCTTTATTTCTCGTTCTCATTTGGTATCAGAGCACAAGTTCTAAAATCAGGTTAAAATCGAGCACCAAGCTCAAAAAAAAAAGTGAAAAAAGAGTGATGGTAATTATTGAGAACATTGTGAAAATTCAATTGAGGTCAAATATGAGGATGAGTCCACAACTCACTATCCTCAAGTCTCAATTGATTTGTTGAAGATGACAATACAATATGTTAATTTTCTTGGAGTAGAAAATTTTAATTTTATTATTAGCCCTTTGTTGATTGATGTTGCAAATAAATTGAAAGTAGATGAGAAGAAATTTTATGCTACCCTTTATAAAGGATTCAAGTTTCAGAACCGGATCAAGTTATTAAAGCATTCGAAGTATTTGTTTATTTGGTGCGGAAGATTTCAGATTTTAAAGATCAACTCGAGAACGAGTTTGTTTCAAGTGGAGGGGCTTGATGTAGGACACAATTTACTATTTAATTATTGTATTTTTTATTTTTGGTACTTTTAAGTAAAAAATGTTATTTTAGGTTTAGGTGATTTATTTCCTTGTTTTTAGGTGCATTTAATGTTTTTTAGGTCAAATTTGATTCCTGATATGGTTAGGTATCAATTATGAGTTATTTTAGAATGTATTTTCTTGTCTGTCAAGTTTAATGGAGCCCGTTAATAGGCCCCTAAGTCTGTAAACGTTTTTAATAGATTATTGAATAAAAATCTGAAAAAGGTGAGGCTTTGCTCTTCTTTTTGGTTCTTCAGAAACTGTGAACTTATCAAGAATTCTTCCTTTTGGTGTTCAAACTTTATACCTTTGGTTCGTGATTCAATTATAATCATTGGGTCAAGGTCTGATACTTATACTTTTGGTTTGTGTTTCACTTATAAACGTTGGGTCAGGGTTCTATCAAAATTTGATTTTTAGTTTCTTGGGAAAATATTCCAGTATTATTTGTTGGGTCTCAAAGCGTGTTGATTGAGGTTCGCATCACAAAAAGGAACATAAAAGAAACAAGAAGTCGAGGAGGAGAATGTGGATCATGGAAAATATCCACATCTCCTCCTCTTGTCACTCACAGTGATGTTGATTGACTGGTCCCTAGGCTAAAATTGACTACCACAGCATTGTGTGTGGATTAACAACTTTGATAAAGGTTTGTTTTGGGTATATGGTTAAGAAACCTAAAACTAATGGAAAGATGGCTATAGGATCACAAAAAGGTTAGTGTGATTAAGAAATCATGAAAAAAAGATTAGTTTTTTGACCAAAAAGGAAAAATCAATTTTAGACTTCTGACCAAAAGAGTGCATATGCACTCTTTGTAAACCTTTTGGAAATTGGGCTTAAAAATAGATTTTGGGCTTAGAAATGGATTTTGGGCTTAGGATTATTTTACCTAAAAGGATCAAATCCATAGTTAGTTGGATATGCAGATGCATGTTCTCCTTTTTACCCACATAAATATTGATCACAAATAGGATATTTATTCACTTGTGAAACACCGACATATCATAGAGATCTGTCAAACAAACATTATATGCTACTATGAGAGACCATGCCCCCGACCTATTTTGGTTTTGGGGCAAACCTATGTGTTGTTATTGCCTCTCAAAATAGAGGTTCAATTATATTTTTCCCTTTAGATTAAGAGTTTTACAATGAAGTCACCACATATTTAATTATTGGAAAAATAAGAAAACCATAATTGAAAATTTCATCATTTTATTAATTTGAAACTGAATTTACATTGATCAAAGGAAATTACATGGATTTGGTCCTAGATATAATCAAAGATAAAGTACATGGCTTTGTTTCCTAATTACAATCTAGGAATTGAAATTACATGGATAAGCATTGATCTATTGACCCTTGATCTAAAATTGGAGGCTATGTTACAAGATGAGAAGGTGTTAGGTACCCACCTCGCCCGGTGAAACCAGTCTTCTAGACTATAGTGGCCAACATTCATATTATATCATCCAAATTAAGCAATTGCATGTTGAAGTTAATGTATATGCATGTGATAAACCCTAATTCTGTTTATTAATCATTGCATTTCGATTGAAAAAATATATTCTAGGATTTGAGAGAATTATGAAACTAACAAGTTTTTCATATTTTGTATGTGGATTTAGGATCAAAACTAGTGTCATGCATAAACATGTGATGAACAACCAAGAACCTGTGAAGAACGCATGCATATGAATATTTAAGAATATAAAGAACATTCAAACATATTCAAGGAATACAAATAATCACCTGCATGCTCTAATCTTAAATTCTCATCATAACAACATAAAAGAAATAAAAAATAAAAATAAAAGGACAAGTTAGGGAGGGAGATTGTACCTACATGCAAGATCTACACAGTAGGGGAGGAGGCTCTTGGTGGAGGTCCTAAGGGTGGACTAGAGTGTTGGGGTTTATGCCCTAAAATCCAATTTATTGGCATGTCATAAATAATTAAATTATTTAATTATATGAGACTATCTATAAATGAACTAATGGGACATTATCTTAGTCCATGAGATGCATAGTATGCGATTTATGTGAAAAGTCACAGAAAATATAAATTGCAAGTTCTTTGTAAACTCAGAATGTAGTTTGTAGTCGGTGATGAAATTGGGTGTTTCATCTGCGAAGACTATAACATATCAACTAAGATGATTTGTCTTGATCATGGAAATGAAAGATTTCTAGTTGGTATGTTGATATGTTTTAAGAGTTAAGACATATTGAACTGGACCGCTGTGAGATTTATTATTCTCCTAACGACTGTCAATTGAATAATAAATCTCATGACTTCTATTTACATTAACTCTAAATCCTGAGAAAATAATGGACCTAATCATAAGATGTAAGTTGCTTTGATATATCAGGAGTGAGATCTATAAGTTACGGTCAAAACCTCAGTATGTTGGGCAGCCGCATTGAGTGTTGATGGAACATATATTCTCAAGATGGAATTTATAATCCCTTAACGGAGATATAAAATATTCCCTTGAGATAAGTTTATTGAGATTGGTTATTCAGAGAGTTGGGCTCAACCACTTTAGTAAGAAGTTACTAAAGTATATATTTATGGAATTGGATTTCATAAATATATGATGAATAACATTAAGGATTAAACCGGGTACTCAAGGATTAAGATGTAGTAATCTTCAAAGTGGCAGTCTATATTTATGACTTTGTATTACTACGAATATTTTAATGAAGGGGTTGCATGTATAATAAAGTCTTGAGATATAATTTATTAATAAGGCCTAAAGTGCAATTATATTCATATAGTGGTATTAAATATAATTAATGGTAACTTTGGACTTGTCAAGAGTTGACAGAAAAGCCCAAGGCCTATTGGAGCTAGAGTCTTATTTGTTCCCTTTTGGTCTCACTCCAAGCCACACACTAGAGCCCAATTGGAATGGCCCAAAAGGCTAGCCTAATTAGATAATCAGTTGTATATAAGGAGAGAAACATACAGAATTTCATAAGACTTTTGATGAGTCCTTTCATAAGTGTTTTTCATCAAGATTACACAAGGAATGAAATGGTTTGTATGTGAGTGTTGGACACTCCCTTGTTCTCTCCTTGGAAACTGATTGAGAGACCACACATCTTCGGCATTAAGTGGAATTGGAGTGAAGATTAAAAGTCCTCCCAAGAACTTCTGATCTTTGGTTTTGAATTTCACCGCACCAAGGTACGCTTTCTTTTTCTTAAATTCTGAAACTTACATGGTACATGTTATCAATTGCGAATAAAGTGGATCTGTTAATTTTCTGCTGCGTATGTTTTGTATGTGATACGAACATGTATTTTCCCAACAATTGGTATCAGAGCGGTCTTCAACTCGAATCTGAATAACATGTTTTGTGAGTTTTAGAATTAGAGATAATAGTTTCATGATGTTAGAAAGTTATATATGCATTTAATTTTCTGCATGGGTGTTGAAACTATATTTTGATAAAAACTGATATTGATATTATGATGTTGTTTAAATCTGAATTTAAGTATGTTAAATTCATCTTTAAGGCTATAGTATCAATGGGATTCAGTTTTGATATCAAATTCTGCATATCATGTTCATATGGTAGTTGTTTGTTCATGAAAAATCGTTGAAAACTGCTTGCAACTGCTCTGGAAAAACTGAAAACACGAGTTTTTCGTGGGTTAGCTTCCCGCGAAGTTACTCGCAAAAAATGATTCTGAAGACAAAAACTTTTCGCTGGTAAGCTTTACTGGCGAACTAGTCGCGAGACAGTAGCGAAAGTTTCTGTCTAATTTTTTGTGTTTTCAATTTTTTGCTTTAACTCCTTTTCGCAGGAAGTGCTTAGTCGCGTGATACCCGCAAGACAGTAGCGAAAGTTTCTGTCTGCATTTTTCGCGAGAAGAGCTTAGTCGCAAGATTCTCGCGAAAATACATTTGTAGGGAATTTTGAATATTTTCTAAATGTTTTCAAATGTATAAAGTGTAAGGAAATGTGTGATGAGATTACACATGGTTCTAACTAAAAGACCTAATGAGATCAAAGATATTAGTTAAATAGAACTCTTAGTCCTAAATAGTTTAGGACTTGTCTTTTAAGAAACATTCTAATGAGATTGGAATTGTTGTATGATTAAAAGTCCTTAATTTATTTTAATTAGAAGTTTTAATGAGATTAAAGCTTAATTAAAAGGTATATATATTTTCTAATGAGATTAGAACTTTTTATTTAGTAAATTAAGGATAGAGTTCTATATAACTAATTTTTTATTCATTAGTGTTTAAGGAATCCTAAATAGTTTAGGACTTCCATTTTAGTTAGTGATTCTAATAAGATTAAAGTCTTCAACAAGTGCAAGATTATTTAGTTGTGATGGGATCACAATAATTAAAGAAAAACCCAAATAATGAGTGGGAGTGCTGAAATAACCCTTTTGTTAAGTTTATTGTAATGTGAATAGATACCTTGTCTTGACTTCGAGTCTTGCATTCCATGCGGAGGGTATTTACTTTACGAATTACAAGGTTAAACTTCTTTGTGATTGCGCGAATGTTCGTTACGCTATAGTAACGTGACTTAATAACATCACATTGAATTTAAACAATTAAACACATTTGATGTGTAGGATTAAAATTGTGATTAAATCATAATAATTTCATGGCAATCCACTTGTTTTAAAATTTCTAGTGAGAGAGAGACACAAAGGGTTGGATCTCACGGCCTCTATTGTCGGTTCATAGTGGTGTGGGGTAAACATCTCGTCTTGGCCTCGAGCCTTGCGTTCCATGCGGAGGATGTTTATTTCATGGTACTACAAGAATGAATTTCCTGGTTTATAGTGGTTTGATCAAACACCTTGTCTTAGCTTCGAGCTTTGCATTCTATGCGGAGGGTGTTTTATCATGGTACTACAAAATAAACCTGTTAAAGGGATGAAATGTGGCTACACATGATTCTCGACAATGGTGTACACTAGACTAAGTTTAATAGTATCCTCTATGCTGAGTTCTTGCTATTATTACTTAGAGGCCAAAGGAAAAGCGGCAAATTATTTTTGTTTGGTAAGAGTTACCATGATGTATTAATAATGAGAATAATTCTCGCCTGATCATAGTGATTGGTATGACCTCGTTTCCGAGGAATATTAATTGCGGGATTAGGTTGTCGTTGCACCTAGTATAGTATTTTTTGGGTTTCATACTATATGGTTATGGATGCAAAATATAATGTCCCTGTAATTATGTTCATAGTCTCAAAATAAAGTTGTCATAAATGTTGTTCTCTAGCTACTATTTTAAGTGAATCACATTAACTAAGAAATAATTTTGGACATGGTGCTTAAAGGAGTTGAAGTACATAAATATGTTTTGATTCAGCATTGTCATAATTTCCTATTCATGATGCATTGATGGAAGATAGCTTATGATTTGATCATAGTCTCCATTTAAATGCTAAAATGTTACATTGGCTTCTATCTCAAGTGTGCTGCAGCATGAGATACAAGAGTTAGTACTAGACTTAGACTTTATATTAAGTCTAAATGAGATGTTTGGTATGAATCATATTGAATGCTAAGAAAGGCTTGAGGAGTTCCAATACTATATCATTTTATAAAAATGTTTTAATTTTAAAAAACTTAATTGGAATTCTTGGATGTAGAGATTAAATGTTAATCTCATATGAATATGATCCACAAGTCCTTGTTAGAATCATTTGATCAATTCAGATTGTTTTCAAAATAAATTATTTTTATATTATCTGAATTGATGAGTGAGTTCTATGCAACAGAAGACATCCTAGAAGCTAAAGCTAGGATCAATGTGATTTAATTCAAATTCTTAGCCTGAATCGAAAGGTAAAGGTAGTAAGAAGAGGAATTATAATACCAAACACTTGGACAAGCAAGTTGTCCTAGTAGTTGCCAAAAGGAAATTAGACTCAAAAACATGACCAAAAGGAAAGTGTTTATGTCTTGGTAAGGCTAAGCATTGTCCATGATTATTTTCTAGATGAAAATTTACATGTTTTACTTTTTAAAGAGAAAGTTTCCGTCCTTTGTTATTGTATGTATTTGGCACTTATGCCTAAATCTTATTAATCTCAATGATATTCAAGATTGATGAAAGATAGGCTTTTAGAACCATTATTTTGTTATATTCTCAGTCTATGAATTCTATTTAGAGGATAATAAGATCTAGGGCTCCTTTATTGTAAAGGAATAAAGTTCCACTGACTTCGTTAAGTCGGTACATACATGAAGGAGGAATAAGACTCTTTTAGAAATAGTAAAGTACATGATAAGTATTTCCATTTGCTTATTTCCTTTGGAGATATACTCAAATAGTTACTATACATTTTCTAAAGTTGATTTCAAAAGTTTGTTCCTATGACATATGTCAAATCGTGGATTGGGTGAAAACCTAGTATATGATACTTCTACTTTGAGAGATGTCCAGCACTTGTGCTAGAAAGGAAGTCTGACAAATTGAAATAAAAAAGGTAGAAAAATGTGTTTTTATGATGAGTATCCAAAAGGAATGGTATAAGATTATTTTGGTAGCCATAAAGAAAACAAGATGTTTGTAAAGTACTATTACAAAGTTCTTGATGATGATTATGTGAATAATCTTAAAGCAAAATGTATAATTGTTCTAGAAGAAAGATGTCAGAATTTGTTGAAAGACAACTGTAAAATACATTTAGAAATGAGTTGGTTGTATTAGATACACCACAAGGTATTATTCTAGATATATAGCTAGTACACCGGTACAATATCGTAGTGGGAGGATTATTAATTACCAAGTAAGTTCATACTTTTGGGATAACTTTTGAAATTATTCCACAAGGATATGAATTTGATCCTCGGTCCTACATAGAGGCAATAGATGATTTGAATATGGGTTACTGGATCAAGGTTATGTGAATAGAATTAGATTCTATTTGAAGTCTAGAACTTGTAGAGGTGCCTAATGGCATTAAGCCTATTGTTCTCAAATAGGTCTACAAGTAAATGAGATTGATAGATTTGAAGGTGCAAACCTTCAAAGTCAAGACTAGTGGCGAAAAGATTTGTTCAGAAAGAAATGGTTCAATTATGAAAAGATTTTTTCACCAATAGTCAAGATTGACTCTATCTAGATTCTCTTATCCATTATATTTCATTTGGATGAAATATGGCAGTGGATATCAAGAAAGCTTCTTTTAGTAGCGATCTTGAGGAAGATATCTATATGATGTAACTAGACTTGTACATAGCAAAGAAACAGTAGTGTTTGGTATGCAAGTTGCTTAAATTCCATTTCTGGACTAAAGCAAGCATCTGAATCATAAAATATCATCATTGATCAAGCAATCAATTTGTTTGATTTTGATCAAGTATTAAAAGGCCTTATGTGTGTGAAAGCTATATAGAATAATAAATTTCTTAATGTATGTTGATGACATTCTAATCATTTAGAATGATGTAGAGATATTGTCATCAATAAAGTTTTTTGTTGTCTAATCCAGTTTGATATAAAGTACTTGGGAAAGACTAGTCATATCCTAAGAATTTAAACTTTATTACAATTCAAAAATTAGGATATTGGCATGTCATAAATAATTAAATTGTTTAATCATATGAGACTATCTATAAATGAACTAATGGGACATTATCTTAGTCCATGAAATGCATAGTATGCGATTTATGTGAAAAGTCACAGAAGATATAAATTGCAAGTTCTTTGTAAACTTAGAATGTAGTTCGTAGTCGGTGATAAAATTGGGCGTTTCATCTGCGAATACTATAACATATCAACTAAGATGATTTGTCTTGATTACGGAAATGGAAGATTTCTAGTTGGTATGTTGATATGTTTTAAGAGTTAAGACATATTGAACTGGACCGCTGTGAGATTTATTATTCTCCTAACGACTGTCAATTGAATAATAAATCTCACGACTTCTATTTACATCAACTCTAAATCCTGAGAGAATAATAGACCTGATCATGAGATGTAGGTTGATTTGATATATCAGAAGTGAGATCTATAAGTTACGGTCAAAATCTCAGTATGTTGGGCAGTCGCATTGAGTGTTGATGGAACATATATTCTCAAGATGGAATTCATAATCTCTTAACGGAGATATAAAATATTCCCTTGAGATAAGTTTAATGAGATTGGTTATTCAGAAAGTTGGGCCCAACCACTTTAATAAGGAGTTACTAAAGTATGTATTTATGGAATTGGATTTCATAAATATATGATGAATAACATTAAGGATTAAACCGGGTACTCAAGGATTAAGATGTAGTAATCTTCAAAGTGGTAGTCTATATTCATGACTTTGTATTACTATGAATATTTTAATGAAGGGGTTGCATGTATAATAAAGTCTTGAGATATAATTTATTAATAAGGCCTAGAGTGCAATTATATTCATATAGTAGTATTGAATATAATTAATGGTAACTTTGGACTTGTCAAGAGTTGACAGAAAAGCCCAAAGCCCATTGGAGCTAGAGCCTTATTTGTTCCCTTTTGGTCCCACTCCAAGCCACACACTAGAGCCCAATTGGAATGGCCCAAAAGGCTAGCCCAATTAGATAATCAGTTGTATATAAGGAGAGAAACATACAGAATTTTATAAGACTGTTGATGAGTCCTTTCATAAGTGTTTTTCATCAAGATTACACAAGGAATGAAATGGTTTGTATGTGAGTGTTGGACACTCCCTTGTTCTCTCCTTGGAAACTGATTGAGAGACCACACATCTTGGGCATTAAGTGGAATTGGAGTGAAGATTAAAAGTCCTCCCAAGAACTTTTGATTTTTGGTTTTGAATTTCACCGCACCAAGGTACGCTTTCTTGTTCTTAAATTCTGAAACTTACATGGTACATGTTATCAATTGTGAATGAAGTAAATCCGTTAATTTTCCGCTGCGTATGTTTTGTATGTGATACGAACATGTATTTTCCCAACATAGAGAAGAAGAATTAGAAGAGGGAGAGCGAGGCTTACTCAATACCTTAAGTCTTAAGAAGACCAAGATATGACAAGACAAACTCTACTTCACTAGAACTCAAAATGGGAGAAGAGAGGATGTTTCTCTGTCTTTGGGAATGGAGGAGAATGGGCTTTATATAATATTGGTGAAGAAAATATGAATGGAAAAGCATTCAATGAGTGTTGACAAAGGATCAAAGAGAATCATAAACCTAGACCCTACTTCAATATTTAGAGAAATATGATGCATTAAATTTGAAGGTTGGTGGGAGTGATGAGCAAGCAAAATGCCTAAAACCTAGAACTCAAGATGGGAGAAGAGAGGATGTTTCTCTGTCTTTTGGAATGGAGGAGAATGGGCTTTATATAATAGTGGTGGAGAAAATATGAATGGAAAAGCATTCAATGAGTGTTGACAAAGGATCAAAGAGAATCATAAACTTTTTTTTTTTTTTTTGAAATTCATAAACCTAGACCCTACCTCAATATTTAGAGAAATATGGTGCATTAAATTTGGAGGTTGGTGGGAGTGATGAGCAAGCAAAATGCCTAAAACCTAGGTTTTTCTTGTAGCTCTTGTAACTATTTTTAGAGCTAATTTCAAAAAAATCATATCTTTCTTAATTCTAATCGGAATTGTCTCATTTTTGTACTTAGATTGATGCCCCAGATGTCTAGTTTCTAGTAAAATTAATCTCACTCATAAATTCAAAGTATTTTGAGAGATGTCAATGAAATAGTGAGCAAAGGTCATTTAATGGAAAATAGCTTCAGTTAGGCCCCAAATTAACTTCCAACATTAATAGGCTCCAATTACTTCCATTTCAGAATTAATCAATCACAAATTTACCCTGATTAAAAAAAAATTACACAAATTACTCATTGAATAATTAATATTTAACTATCTAGTTAATAAAGTGTGCGCGCGCAACCTTACCATAAGTTATAGTCCTAGCCAATCAAATTATGACACATTATTAATTCTTGTGATAGTGCATGTCGGCCATTAAAACTTGATTTGATGATAACTTTTAACATGATGATTCGATTAAGGCTTATGACCAATCAATTTGATTGTTACAACATCAAGATCACTTTGATGAAATGAAATTAAGGATCTAATGGCCACAATTAAGATGCCTATTTCCAAGGTAAAATTACTCATTTACCCTCCATGTGAGGTTAAATGCGGGTTGCAAAATGAGGTGTTAACAGCTACCTACTCAAATTGTAAGTTCGTTTAGACCCCTTAAACCCAAACAGATTAACCTAAAGAATTAACCAAGTGATTATTTAACCTAGCTATCCTCAAGGTAAAACAAATTCACTATGAAAGAATCGAAGTTTACACAATAGAGACTTAGACCACTAACATCCTATTACTACCTGCCTGTAGGAAACTTACTACCATGACCACGTGACAGCTCCGAGATGCACGGACTCCTTCTTTCCTTGAATTCTTTAGCAAAGCCCAAGCAACACCTGTTTGTATATCTTGAAACTCTTTTGTTCTGCAACTGTATGATTTACCAACCTCTTGACATGAATCTTGAGTTTGGAAACCCTAAGTGTATGTGAAGGTAAACACCTCTAGATCTAACAAATAGATTCATAAACACAGCATTCAGAACTCTAAAAACGTGGCTAGTGTTTTCCCTTATATATTTAAGGCAAAACATAAAACCCTATACATTAAATGGGCTAGGGCTGAGTTGGAAAAATTCTGCAGAAAAACGTTCTGCACGATTTTCGATCGATCGAGTCTAATTCTCGATCGATCGAGTCAGGCAGAAAGTGCACAGTAATTCTGCAGTCAACTCGATTCCAACTTTACATAAAAAGTCATACTTTGAGCAAGTCTAACACACAACTTAAAGAATGTTTTGATCATGGTTTGCCAACATTACAAATTGAAGTTCTAATACATTAGTTCCTAATTCTTAGAACCTAACAAACTCCCCCTTTGGCAATTCGTGACAAAACACAGACTTAACAAAAAGCTCAAAGTTTACAAATTGAAACAGCCCATTACAAAATTAAAAAGCCACTAAACAATTCAACCTAACTACTATCTAATAGTTGCAAAGTAGACAGCAGCACGACTAAATCAACCTGTATATTCCTGTAACACTTAATAAACACATAAACGCATGTGTGGAAAATACAAGGAATATAAAAAAATAACTTCTTGATTTCACATAACACAAAATAAAGACATATATCATGAATAACATCATAAATATAAATCAATAAGTAATGTAGCATAGTGAAACAAGAAACAAATACATAAAAAAGTATCCCAAAAATATATATCTCCACTATCATGAGCCAAAAAAGTAAATACACAGTGAAGCACCTAGATACAATCTAATAACTCCACAAGCTCAACAGTATCACAATAAGGTACAAAAACTCCCCCTAAAACAAAAATCTTCTCTACAAGATATGAACTCCTCAATAGAATGCACTCCCTCTTTTTGTGACGAATTTCCAAAGGGCAGTCACTCATCATCAAAAGGAGGCGGCGGAGGAGAACGATGAAAACTCGCCAAATCCGCTCTCAAAGCTAGAAGCTCATCAAGGACATCCACCAGAAGCTAACCATGAGCCGCCTGAATGGTCATGACAGTGTCCAGAGCCCGACGAATATCAGAAACATCCGAAGGAGAAGGTGGAGGAGCATCATCAGCAGCAGCAGTAGGACCAGCAGACGTCACAGCTGCAGGAGCATCTGTAGAAGAAGAAAGAGATGGAGTGACACCAGAAGGCTCTACCCTAGGATGCTTAGAGCTAGCTCGAAGTTGAGCAGCCCTTTGCCTCAAAAAAGTAGCACCTATAAGAGCAATAACGTGTACGAGCTTAGAAGCAGTAAAATCACCTAAACCTAGGTGAAGGAGAATCCTATGAATAAAAACAGGAAAGAATAAAGCATGAGCCGTAGAACTAGACCAATGTACCTCGTTCAAAGAACGAAGGAACAAATGAGGAAAACTGATAGGGGCATCAGTAACAAATGCATACAAAAACACACATCGCTCAAGAGGGATGGTGTGGAGATGAGAAATGGGCCACAAGGAATGACACGCTATCCTGAAGAAGAGATAATGAAGCTCGGAAAGCTCAGCAGATGTGATCTGAGAATCAGAACCCCACTGGATAGAAGACCCAGTGATGTATGACATAACATCATCTAGAGGCAGAGACTCATCATAAGGAAAGACGGGATGATCAACAGCAGGCACCCTAAGAGCATCAGACACTATCGAAGGGGTAATGCGATACTCCACACCTCGTAACCAAACCTTAACCAAGGTGTTGTTATCATAGAGGTGGATAGAGAGGTTCGAATAGAACTCTCTAATCAAGGTAGCAGGAGGAGGATGCTCAAAATCTAGCAAAGATAACCAACCCCGACGCTCAAAGTTACGTCTCACCTCAGGATCAACCTCATCTAGAATGACCCTACGCTCAGCCCAAATATGACGCCTAAGATTAAGGGTCTCATATGTCTCTTGGTTCTTCTCACTAGGGAACCGATCACTATCAAAGGAAGGTGAAGGGTCAGAAGTCTTATGGGCTCTAGTTTTCCTAGGCATGGTACTAAGGAAAGAAAAGAGAGACACAGAAAGAGAAGAGCAAAAACAAAAAACCAAGGGCAGACTGCAAGTTAGCACAGCAAAAAAAAAATAGAAAAACCAATCTATATGATGCATGAACAAAATATGCAAATGATGCATGAACTAATGCAGTGACGTAGTTCAAATATAATCCAAATTCACAAAATTGGCTTGAGTCAAGAAACTTTATCAAAAATACCCAATTTTGAAAAACCTAATTTTTCAAAACACAACAAATTGATAAATTGAGCAACACAACAGTCATATAACTCAATATAATGATTAAATTAATCAATCGAACAAGCCAATTTCATCAATTTATATCAATTTGAACAAAATCCCCAAATTCATCAATTTCAAGCCCTAGATTTTCAAATTGTCCACAAAACTCCAAAATAATCAAATTAAACCACATGGCATACTTGTAAATGGTGTCCCCACAGAAACCCATGATTAATTTGAAAGAAAAGGAGTTAGAATTAAATCCTAAAATATCAAAACTCTAAATGCCGAAAATACCCAAAAATGCATGAAAATTATGCATGAAACATGAAAATTAAATCAAAAGAAGGGGCAAAAGAGTCTTACCGGCTTTGGGAGAGAGGATTGATGCAAAAAGAACGGACAAAAACGACAAGAACAGAAAAAAATTGCTTTGACCGGTTGGTAGTGAGAAAAAAGGTATTTGAAAAGATTTTGAAAAGTGAAGAATCACGTGAGGAAAAACCTTTTTAAAAACACTCAGCCCGATTTTCGATCAATCGAAAATTACATTCGATCGGTCGAAAATCCTTCGATTAATCCAATACCAATCGAGGACTGATCGAAACAGCCAGAGACTTTTCTGAGATTTTAAAAACATTTTCGATCGGTCAAAAAATACTTTCGATCGATCGAAATTATGGAAAAAACAGATTTTTCAAAAAACAAGTAATTTCAATGCTGAAAATCCTCAAAGCATTAGGTTTTATGAATAGAATGCATGAGTATGAGATGAAATGTTTTCCAAAAACCCATGTTTTTAACCCAGATCTCTCAAAGCAAGATTTTCTCTTAATATCCCTCAACCATTTAAACAAGCAAACATGTTCTGCATTAATTTCCAGAAATATTCAAACTTGGTTGGTCAGACCAAAAACACACACAATAACATGTACACAGTTTAGCAAAGAATAACTTGTGTAGTGTGTGCAACTAGCATAAACTTGAGAGACATGTGAGGTGATATGCACATAGTAATCAATCACTATTTCTACAAAATCCATCACATGAATTTGAAAGAGACTATTACCTAAAGAGTTACATCATATAACTCTCACATCTCCTAGAATAAAAGCTTGCAATCATATAAGTTTCTTGATTTGCCTCAAAATTAATATTCAATTTAATTGATTAGAAACTTAATAATAGCTGGGATAATGTACACACCAATTTTATTTGAATTGTGAAATTATTATAGCCTAATAATGTACACACCAATTTTATTTAGAGGCTACACCTTATGTTCTTTTTGTGCATGTGCTACACTTTCTCGAGCACAAAATCTTACGATATGCGCTAAGGTGTTCATGATTGGCTAGTAAACAGTGGTGAGATGGTTATTTATGCCTTTCTCAAAAAGTTCAAGTCCGTCAATCAAACACATAGGACTTCAAGATCAAGATCATGCGATCAACAAATATAACATCTTCCCACACAACATGCACAACAAAACTTCAGCTAGTAAAGTGCAATAGAAATAAGTACATCAAAGTTAAACAAGGTACATAAACATGTTATGCAAAATTTGATTGACCAACCTTGTCTTCAAGTTCAAGAAAAAAATAGCAAAAACACAATTTGCAAAATATTTATTTTATATATATAAAAGAAATAAACATCCTAGAATGAAATGCATGAATGTTATGCAATGTAAATCCTAGAAATAAAGGTCACAAAAGATAGAGCAATGAAGCACAAGGACCATGTCAGATAGACTCAATTAGGTCGAGCCTTTTGCATCCAAAACTTTTTAGATGCAACTCTTGTATTGGAGTTATGATTTACATTAGAATTCTGAGCAACTCTAGGATTGAAAAAAATGTTTAACGCCTTTACTAATTCACCAATAAGTACCATAGGATCATGTGCTTGGGGCACAGGTACTTTAGGTTTATTTGCTCGCTTTGCAGCATGCAACTTAAAACAATTTGGACGAATGTGTCCAGACTTTCCACAAAAATGACAAACCCATGCAGGCTTATCATGCAACTTGCCCTTAGTAGAAGTAGAAGCTCTAGAATGAGACTCTTGGAGATCAACCCTAATCTTCCTAGGTGGAGTAACATCTACAGATTTAGTAGGTTCACTCACCAAAGGTTTGACAATCTCACTCTTAGGAGGTTTAGAAGAGGGAACAAAGTTTGTGGAATGAGATTCAAGCACAGAGATGCTTTCCACAAAACCTAAGCCAGTCTTGTCAAAAGGAGACTTTTGAACACTCAACATGTGATCATGTTTGGAGCTTGCAGACCTATTAGTTTGTTCTCTAGCAACAGATAATTCAAGTTCCAAACATTTAACTTTATCAAGTAAAAGCATGTTCTCAGTTTTCACATTATTCAAAAGCTCATTTGCATCAAACAATTTCACAAGTAAATTCTTCTTATCAAGTTCAAGGGATGCAATTTTCTTTAAGCCTAAATCAACATTCATGGCATCCTTTGTGGCAACTTTGCAAAGTTTATTATAAGCTTCCTGTAAATCTGCATCTTCAGAGAGTTCCCCATCAGAAGGGTTCTCTTCAATAGACACGCTTTCATTAACTACAGTAGTAGCAGTGAAAGCAATGAAGTTTCCATCCTCATCACTAGCAGATTCATTGTTAGAAACTTCATCATCACTAAGGGTTACAGCCATAGCCTTACCCTTAGACTTCAAGTATGTAAGACATTCAGATTTTATATGACCATACCCTTGACATCCATAACATTGTTGTCCCAAAGAATTATTAGAAGGTTGACCTACTTTCTCTTTAGGTTTTTCAGTGTTATTAACCTTTGTAGGATCATTCCTCCTAAAATTTCTAGGGTCAACAGTGTTCTTACCTCTTGCCCTTCTGTTATTATTCCTAAGAAAGTTTCTAAAGTTCTTAACAAGATAGGCAATCTCTGTAGCAGAGAGTTCATCATCAAATCCATCATCCTCAACATCATCAACAGACTTAAAAGCCATTGATTTAGATTTGTTTATCTTGGATAGGTCCAACTCATAAGACTGAAGAGATCCTACAAGTTCATCAACAGGGATGGAGTCCACATCCTTGCTTTCAGTGATAGCAGTCACTTTGGGTCTAAAATCCTCAGTTAAAGATCTAAGAATCTTCCTAACAATTTTAGGTTGATCATAGATTTCACCCAAATTATATGCAGAATTAACAATTTCATTCAGTTTAGCATAGAACTCATCAAAAGATTCATCATCATTCATTCTAATGCTTTCAAATCTAGTAGTTAATTGCTGCAATTTATTTATTTTAACTGTCTTTGTGCCTTCATACACAGTCTGGAGGATATTCCAAGTAGTATGAGCAACCTCAACATTAGAGATTCTCTTAAATTCCTCCATAGAGACAACATTGAAAATAGCATTCATAGCTTTGCTATTGAAAGCAACTACCTCCTTTTGAGAATTTTGCCACTCACTTACGAGAGTAGTGGGCTTCTCCCATCCGTACTCAACGGAGTTCCAGACTCTCTCATCAATGGATTTCAGGAATGCTTTCATCCTTACTTTCCAATAAGCATAATTGTTCCCATCAAAATGAGGTGGAACAACAAGAGAGTGTTCATGTTCCATGACAACAGGGGTCAAGGATCAGCTTAAAGATCAAAGGATCAAAAACAAAAGCTACCCGCTCTGATACCACTTGTAAGTTCGTTTAGACCCCTTAAACCCAAATAGATTAACTTAGAGAATTAGCCAAGTGATTAACTTAGGTAATTTAAACAGATCTAGGCTAACACAAATATATCAAATCATGTAAAAGTGCGGAATAATAAAGAACACATGATATGATGACCCAGGAAAATCAAACCGGTAAAAAACCTGGGGAGGATTTAACCTAGCTATCCTCAAGGTAAAACGAATTCACAATGAAAGAATCGAAGTTTACACAATAGAGACTTAGACCACTAACATCCTATTGCTACCTGCCTGTAAGAAACTTTCATCCTTACTTTCCAATAAGCATAATTGTTCCCATCAAAATGAGGTGGAACAACAAGAGAGTGTCCATGTTCCATGACAACAGGGGTCAAGGATCAGCTTAAAGATCAAAGGATCAAAAACAAAAGCTACCCGCTTTGATACCACTTGTAAGTTCGTTTAGATCCCTTAAACCCAAACAGATTAACCTAGAGAATTAGCCAAGTGATTAACTTAGGTAATTTAAACAGATCTAAGTTAACACAAATATATCAAATCATGTAAAAGTGCGGAATAATAAAGAACACATGATATGATGACCCAGGAAAACCAAAACGGTAAAAAACCTGGGGAGGATTTAACCTAGCTATCCTCAAGGTAAAACGAATTCACAATGAAAGAATCGAAGTTTACACAATAGAGACTTAGACCACTAACATCCTATTGCTACCTGGCTGTAGGAAACTTTCATCCTTACTTTCCAATAAGCATAATTGTTCCCATCAAAATGAGGTGGAACAACAAGAGAGTGTCCGTGTTCCATGACAACAGGAGTCAAGGATCAGCTTAAAGATCAAAGGATCAAAAACAAAAGCTACCCGCTCTGATACCACTTGTAAGTTCGTTTAGACCCCTTAAACTCAAACAGATTAACCTAGAGAATTAGCCAAGTGATTAACTTAGGTAATTTAAATAGATCTAGGTTAACACAAATATATCAAATCATGTAAAAGTACGGAATAATAAAGAACACATGATATAATGACCCAGGAAAACCAAACCGGTAAAAAACCTGGAGAGGATTTAACCTAGCTATCCTCAAGGTAAAACGAATTCATAATGAAAGAATCGAAGTTTACACAATAGAGACTTAGACCACTAACATCCTATTGCTACCTGCCTGTAGGAAACTTACTACGACGACCACGTAACAGCTCCGAGATCCACGGACTCCTTCTTTCCTTGAATTCTTCAGCAAAGCCCAAGCAACACCTGCTTGTATATCTTGAAGCTCTTTTGTTCTGCAACTGTATAATTTACCAACCTCTTGACATGAATCTTGAGTTTGGAAACCCTAAGTGTATGTGAAGGTAAACACCTCTAGATCTAATAAATAGATTCACAAACACAGCATTCAGAATTCTAAAAACGTGGCTAGGGTTTTCCCTTATATATTTAGGACAAAACATAAAACCCTATACATTAAATGGGCTAGGGCTGAGTTGGAAAAAGTCTACAGAAAAACGTTCTGCACGATTTTCGATCGATCGAGTCTAATTCTCGATCCATCAAGTCAGGCAGAAAGTGCACAATAATTCTGCAGTCAACTCGATTCCAACTTTACATAAAAAGCCATACTTTGAGCAAGTCTAACACACAACTTAAAGAATGTTTTGATCATGGTTTGCCAACATTACAAATTGAAGTTCTAATACATTAGTTCCTAATTCTTAGAACCTAACACAAATCACTCAGAAAATTATCACAATCCATAAAGCAAGTTATGAGTGCATTTGGCTGAGATTGGTAATCCAACATATTCGAGACAAATGTGGATTATCATTAATCAAAGATACCCACACAATCTTATATGAAGATAATGTTGCCGATATTGCTCAGATTAGAGGAGACTATATAAAAGTAGACATAACTAAACATATTTCACCAAAATTCTTTTATACACGTGAGCTTCAGAAGAATGGTGAAATAGATATTAGGCAAAATACGAACAAGTAACAATTTGACAAATATATTCTCCAAGTCATTATCAATTGCAACATTTGAGAAGATAGTGAATAATATTAGCATGCATTGACTTAAAGATTTTTTCATTAAAGACAATTGAAGCTCCCTGTCCTCCTAAGGGGGAGTAAAAACTAAACGGGATGTGTGCTAATTTTACTCTTTTTCCTTCACTTAGGTTTTCTCCCACTGGGTTTTCCTTTGCAAAATGGGGCAATCAAAAGACACTAAAAGGAATGCAAGAATACTGTTGTAATACCCATAAAAAATAAATAAATAAAAATAAAAGAAAGGGTATTTAAGTAAATCTTTTATGGGGTCAATTTTATAATCTATAATTATAAGGGAGTTTTAAAAAATAAGGTTGAAACCCTAGCTATATATAAGCTTATTATGTCAACATATATGGAGAAATATTTCGAGAGAGGAGACTACCCAAATTACTCAAGTAGAGAAGGTTTGACTACATAATTGAGGTGATATCTAAAGATTTTAGAGGAATTGTTAAGGAAAAGTTTCTTTTGGAATAGCTTTTAGAGGTAAGTAACCTTATCCTAATTGGTTTTATTTTGCGTATTTTAAAGACTGAAAATTGTTTACAATTGTTACAATTTTATTTCTATTGTATTACTGATTTCAAGTAAAGAATTATCACAAATATATCTAGTTACTGAATATATTATATATTTTATTTAATTGTTTTTAGCTATACTGATTTAAAGTAAAGAATAAAGAATTTTCACAAATACATATGAGTATTAAATATAAGATTTATTTTATTTAATTGTTTTATAGCTATATTGATTTAAAGTAAATAATAAGGAAATATCACAAATAGATTTGAATATTGAATATATGATTATATATATGTATTTGAATAAGATATATTTTTGTTAGAAACTATGATTTCATATATACGATTATAGACAATCTGACAATGAATTGATTCTGATACTCAAACCAATGGAGGTTGTTTATTGGTACTCTGATACCCAAACCAATGGGGGTTATTCATTGGTACTCTGATACCTAACCAATGAGAATTATTCATTGGTACTCTAATACCCAGCCAATAGGGGTTATTCATTGATACTCTGATGCCCAGTCACGGGGATATAGTGTGACCATAGTCATAAGATTGTTAAGAATATGAATTACGTTTGAGTATTTAAACTATTTTGAGTCATTAAAACTGCTTATGTATTTTTGGAACCTATTGTAAGATATAGTTTTTGATTTATGAAAAACTGATTATTTTCTAAACCATCTATAATATATTCGTAAGATTAAAGTATGTGATCTACGAGCAACTATTATTTTAAGACTACGAAACTGCTTCAGTTATTTTGAAAACACTTAGTATATTATAACTTTGAAAACACATATTACACCTTTTCTTTTACAGATCTATTACTTGATAAAACTTATTAGGATTTTGATTACTTATTGAGTTGTCAGCTCACCCCTTTTTCCCCTTCAATTTCAAATTGTGAAGAATAACAAGTTTTGGGAGTTTTGATGTTGTGTTGTGAGCAGGAAAAGAAGCTTAGTGATTTTGGGTTTGATGGTCTTCTAATATTTTTATGTTTATTGGCTAATTGGTATTATGTACATGAGGTTTGGATTTTATTCCTATTAAATTATTGAAGATCTATTCATAAAGAAATTGTTAAGGTATTTTGGATTTATTTTATTTAATTTTTAAGGATCAATTTTAGTTGCTAAAAAGACCTTGCACACTTGTAGGGTGCTTACTTTACAAGCGTGAGGCAGTTGTCACGTGTCTATCTTTATAGTTGGGTTCGGGGTGTGACAACTGTACTCTTTTTCCCTTTACCATTGGTTTTTTTTTTTCCCAATTGGGGTTTTCCTTGGCAATGTTTTTAATGAGATACTGTATATTCTTAGCAAGTGGTCATCTAAGAGGGAGTGCTGGAAATTGATACCTTTGACAGATTGCCCAACTTGCAATTTTGGCCCTTTGCTATGCGGCATTCAACAGTAATTTTCTTCCACCTTCAAATACCACAACAAGTCCCAATCAAAATGAATTACTTCACTAATATACATGAAGTTGTTGCAAATAGTGACACACTTTCTATCAGAGAGATCACTACTAATACTACCTACTTTTATTTTATAACAAAATGCAATTATTTGTGCTTAAAAAAAAAAAAAGCGTAAACACTATTTTGATCCCTACATTTTGGGGTCACAATCAATTTAGTCCTTACATTTTGGTAGCAGTCAATTTGATCCCTATTATTTTCAACTTGCAAACAATTTGGTCTCTACCATTAACTCACTAACGAAAAATGACTATATGGCAAAAAGTGTACACAATTGGCACACATGTGACTAATAAAATAAAATAAAAACATTTAATTGCTATTAAAAAAAAGACACAGCAACATTTTTTTTTAAATCCACATCAACAATTTTATTTAAACAAGAAAAACATGCCAAAAAAATAAAATAAAAATTTTGAAGAGTGAATTATAAATTTTAAAATTAAAATTAAAAAAAAAACTCCAACTTTTCTTACACTTTCTTGGCAACCAAACACAACCCTAAAAACACAAAAATTAAACTAACAATCACCCATCACGGACTAAAAGATTGTACTAGATTTCCATAGCCAAATTCGTTGGTCTCTCTCTCTCTCTCTCTCTCTCTCTCTCTGTCTCTCTCAAACATAGAAAAGAAACAAAACAAATCTTAAGTTGGGTTTTGAATCTAACGCTAAGTCCAAAATTGCATTTTGTAATTGCATTCCAAAATCAAATGGAGATAGATGAAATTATTATAGAAAAGGGAATCACTTACCTTTGTTCATTGAGAAAATTTATCAAACACCATAAAGGCTAACAGCAACCGATGAATACAACAATTAAAACCATATTACATTATACTACAAAAGAGTATACACATTGAAGCAACCCAAAATTCCATTACATTGGGGGGAAAAACCAAGACTAAAGCAGTAAAAAGTAATATAACAACTAAGAATCTAAACCCCTCTTTGTAGTCTGACTACCATTACACCTACCCATTTCGCAAAAACCAAGGATGAACCCAAAGAACTTGCAAACTAGGGTGGTGTTTGGATTTTGCCAAACTCTGTTAACAAAACTGAGTTTTGTTAACTCATAACCCAAAAATCATGGGCCCCACATGCATAATGTTTGTTTGGCTGATTTTTAGGGTGTTAACTCAGTTAACAAAACTGAGTTTTTTGGATTTTGAGTTAACAAATTCGGAAACAGCTCAGGCTTGTTTTCAAGTTATGAATTTGTTAACTCAGTGGCCAAAGTGTAATTATAGGGCACTGGTGGCCCCCAATGGCAGTGTATTGTCACATCTACTTATTACCGTTGGCTTTTATTCCTTTCTTTTTCTTTGTTTCTTTCCTTTTTCATTTTCAGACCTTCTCCTCTACTTCAGTTCTTCTTCTTTTTCTTTTTCTTTTTCCTTTACTCTTCCATAAACTTCTTTCTTCCTCCTTTCACTTCTCTTCCTCTCAAAAATTTGCTACATCCGAAACATTTGGCTAGCCGAAGAGAGCCCATCCAGCTAAGGAAGTTGCTAACTGAAGAGAGGCTTGATCAAAGGGAGGCTTGATCTGTGGCCGGCAGGGCTCTCTCTCTCAAAACTCTGTGATTTCTTTTCCTTCTTTATTTTTTCTCTCTGTTAAAAAAGGCTGAAGCTTGAAAGCTTTGGTTTTTTTGACTTATGGGTTTAAAATGAGGTCAAGATTAGATCAAAGAAGATCTTAATGGTCAAAAATTTTTCGAATTTTAGTATTGAGATATGGCCGAAGCTGCTGGGTTTTGCCTTTTTTTTTTCTTTTTTTTTTTCCCATGTTCCTCCATTTCTTCACCGTGAATGCTTGGTTAAGAACAACTAGTCAGTATAGCAACTCATGTATTTACTTTATATACATCAAAGTAAAGTGGGTGACATAATGGAAGACACAAGAACTTAAAGTAGCTTGCAAGAAGCACACACGAGTCCCCTACATATTTGGTTTTGTTTTTGGAGAACTGAAGAAATAAACAGCACAAGAGAAAAAGGTGTCAATGAAAAAACAAAAAGACAGTAATGCAAGTGTTAAAGAAAGGCAATACAAGCTTAAAAAATGGAAAGAGAAAACAGATTTGGGTGGTCTTTTGGGTTTGGGGTTTGAGAGGTGAAGACAGAGGCTACTGGAAATAAATGGGAAACCAAAAAAAAAAAAAAAAAGAAATGGAAACCTAATACTGAAATAGCAACGCGGGTAGCAGTTCTATGCCCTCTACAAGATGGACAGTAAATGGGTCCCACAAAAGGTGAGTTTTTTGTGTTTTTAAGAAGGAAAAGTTAACCGGGTTTAGTTGCCAAGCAGTCTTGGGTTTGTTTTGGGAATTATTGGGTGATGAGTGATGAGTAAAGATATTTGGATGACGAGTGATGCTGCAACCAAACAAGGCTTGGGTCTTTCATGGAGAAGAAAGAAAGGGGTTGAGTGTTAAACCATTACACCTACCCATTTCGTAAAAACCAAGGATGAACCCAAAGAACTTGCAAACTGGGTCTTTCATGGAGAAGAAAGAAAGGGGCTGAGTGTTAAAAGAGAGAGAGGGCCATAGCTGTTGTCTTTGGATTTATAACCACTTGAGAGCATCTAGGGTTGTCTACTCTGACATGTGAATTGGTGGCTATCAAAATGGTGACTCCATCTCCACTGAATAAGCCTTTGTGTGACTCGCGGGTCAGCTTGGATGTTGAAACCTTCAACCCAAACTCACGTCTAACGTCACCATGGTTTTCTTCTTGTCGCTAACGAAACATTATAGAGGATGAAGTATCACAGTTATGGAACTAAAAATTTAGTTGTTGGCACCATAAAAAATTATTTTATCTATTTTACCTTATCACATGCTGCAGCAGAGAATCTATTTTAGCTTTCAACACAATAAAATAATATATTCACTACAATAAATAATATATCCACTACAATAAACAACAATCACAACCACCCACACTGCTACCGCTGCCACTACCGCCGCCGCCGCCACCGACTCGTCCACCGCCATCGCAATCGCTACCACTGCCATTACCGCCGCCACCATCGCTGCCGCAACCGAAAAAAATGTAAACTTCTCTGCACACAGAAAATTTTCAAACTAACATTTATATCAAAACTTAAAATACTTAGAATTATAACAATATAACATGATTATGCATAAATACTTAATTTGACATGTAGCTTAATCCCACTGATAAAGAAAATAACAAATTCATTTTTGAGCATCTCAAAACTAAACTAACAATTTTTCATTAAAATGACCACAAGAAATCCTTTTTGTGTGCTTCTGTTTCTAGTTTTGTGCAACAAAACATAAAACTAGGACAAGAACTTCTATTACAAGAAAACTACACAACAAATTCCTGCAAACTAAAAATTCCCAATGCATTCCAATACAAATACATTCTGTCCATTCATGGATGCTTTGAATCAAAACGAATCAAAATAAATGGATGCTCTGAAATCAAATGACACAACTTTTCATTGAGCAAGAACAGCAAAAAAATTATTGCATCTAAAATAAAAATAAACTGAGAGAACAAGAAAAAGAAATCATTGACCATATTCTTTGATGTTATACCCAAATCAAAAATCTCAAGCATCCACATGAAGAAGACAGAGACAACTGACCTGAAGTGGATTGACAGAAGAGAAGTGGGTCTGAGGCTGATTAGCGACTTGGGACGGCTGGTGGGTCAATGACATCGAGCTTCGGTGGCGGCAATGTTAAGGATAAGTCGGGCCACTGGCGGCAAAACAGAGAGGTGAGAGTTTGAGAGAGTGAGCTTAAGAGAGTTTTGAGGGATGAGAGCTTCAAATGAGAGTGACACCGAGAGAGAGGCACAGTGAGAATAAAAGCATGTAAAAAAAATGAACCAACGTATATTATTTTAATCCGGGCTGGAAATATATATATATATATATATATATATATATATTTTAGCTCTTCGCTATAGTGCACAGCCATAGATAACTGTGCACTGTAGCAATGAAAGTAAAAAAAAATATATCTTTAGCTCCACTGCTGTATGATTGATTTTTGTGTTTTGGTGGAGCTAAGATAGCTATATATTTATATATAGCTATTTTATCTTCACTGCTACAAGTGCTCTTAGGTGGTTTAATAGTTTAGTCTATGATGCATGATTGTTAAGTTTTATTTTTGTGTTTCTGATTGTGTTTGGTTGGCATGAAAGTACAAGAAAATTTGAATTAATTCACCCTTCAAATTTTTTTTTTTTGACATGTAATTTTTTTTTAATCGTTGATGTAGCTTTTTTTTTTTTAATGATTGACGTGGCTTTTTAATAGCAATTAAATTTTTTATTTTATTTTATTAACTACGTGTGTGCTAGCTGTGAATACCGTTTACCATATAGTCATTTTTCATTAGTGAGTTAATGGTAGAGATCAAATTGACTGCAAGTTAAATACAATAAAAACTAAATTAACTGTTACCAAAATGTAAGAATTAAATTAATCGTAAACTTAAAATATAGAGGCCAAAATAATATTTAAAAAAAAAAAAAAAAGAGCAATTTCTTACCTGTGAAATTGCGGGCCAAAGCCAGACGAACCTTGGGAAAAATAAATTAAAAAAAGAAAAGGAAAAATAGATATGTATAGAAACGTTGTGAGATGTGAGGTGTGGATTACACTACAGGGCTACCACCTACCACAACTACAACACCCACCAAGAAAATAGTATAAATAAAAAGAAGATTTTTTTTTTTTTTTTTGTTTGGAGAAACATAAAAGAAGAAGATTTTTAAGGAAGGGTATTGTAGTACTTTGGCAAACAAATAAACTCCTTCAAATAGCCCCTACAGATTCAACGCAGAACTCGCTGCATTTCATTTCATAAATTCTTCATTTCTGCTCTCCTCTCTGTTTGTTCTCAGTCCATAAAAATGGATCCCGTGAACGCTTGGGGAAACACACCTCTGAAAGCAGTGGACCCTGATATCCACGATCTAATCGAGAAGGAGAAGCGTCGTCAATGCCGTGGCATCGAGCTCATCGCTTCCGAGAACTTCACCTCCTTCGCTGTCATTGAAGCCTTAGGCAGTGCCCTGACCAACAAATACTCAGAAGGCATGCCGGGTAACCGATACTACGGAGGTAACGAATTCATCGACGAGATCGAGAATCTCTGCCGATCTCGAGCCCTCCAAACCTACCGTCTTGACCCAACCCAATGGGGTGTCAATGTACAGCCATATTCAGGTTCACCAGCTAACTTCGCTGCCTACACCGCTGTGCTTCAACCACATGATCGTATCATGGGTTTGGATCTTCCATCTGGTGGTCATTTGACACATGGGTATTACACCTCTGGTGGGAAGAAGATCTCTGCTACCTCCATTTACTTCGAGAGTTTGCCTTATAAGGTGAATTCCACAACTGGGTATATCGATTATGATAAGTTAGAGGAGAAGGCCTTGGATTTCAGGCCAAGGTTGATCATTTGTGGTGGGAGTGCATATCCAAGGGACTGGGATTATGCTAGGTTCCGTTCTATTGCTGACAAATGTGGAGCCCTTTTGCTTTGTGACATGGCTCACATTAGTGGTCTTGTTGCTGCTCAGGTATATATCTTTCTTTTTTTTCTTTTTCTTTTACATAGATCTACATGCATCTCAGTCATTCTACATCTGGGATTCCTTTTAAAATTAATTTTTTTGATCTTTATGGAATTTTTTATGTTTAACTTCCTTCAAATTGTAACTTGGTAGCTCACCCAGTAAATTTTTCCTTGTTTGTCTAATAAGAGATCTGGGTTTCAATCCCAACTATACCAAAAACCAATTCTTCTCTGCTAAAGAAAAGTATCATGGAGTCATAGGATTAGGTTCAAATAAAAAACACAAAACAAAAGTTGTTACTTCAATCACAATTGAGTCTCAGAATATCTATTTTTAATCTTCCGTACTTATAAGACTGCCTCAAAATTTCATTGTTCAGATCTTACATGCAAAGGAATTTCTGCATGCTAATAATTCCATGTGATTTAGGTGTTTGGTGGATTTGGCCTATGTAATTTAGTTAAATATGATTTTTTTTTTTCTTTTTAAATCTGTGGAAATATGTTTCTAGATGCGTGGTTGATATTAGTTTCATGCAAAATATGCTAATGATCTTATGATTGTGTCTGACTCTATAACAAGAGGAACAGGGGATCCTCTCCATTTTCACGGTTAAGGTTTTATTTTCTGCATCTAACAATCTCATTTGAGTCTCAGAATGTCAATTTTTTTTTTTTTTTTCTTAATCTTACGTGTTTATAATGCTTTGGCTTAATTCAATGTTCAGATCTAACATGCAAAGAAAAGCATCTCTGGATTGCAAATCTAATATTGGGTTTATTTTTAAAGATCCAAATAATTACATTTGTTGTTGGGTGTAGGAAGCTGCAAACCCCTTTGAGTACTGTGACATAGTGACAACCACAACCCACAAGAGCTTGAGGGGTCCCAGGGCTGGTATGATCTTCTACAGGAAGGGGCCAAAGCCAGCCAAGAAGGGCCAGCGAGAGGATGCAGTTTACGATTTTGAAGACAAGATCAACTTTGCTGTCTTCCCATCCCTTCAGGGTGGTCCTCATAATCACCAGATTGGTGCACTTGCTGTTGCTCTAAAACAGGCCATGACACCTGGCTTCAAGGCCTATGCCAAACAAGTTAAGGCCAATGCAGTTGCCCTTGGAAACTACCTCATGGGCAAGGGATACAAGCTTGTCACTGGAGGAACTGAGAACCACCTTGTTCTCTGGGATCTTCGCCCTCTTGGCTTGACTGGTATAACAAATGACTCACTCACTTAGTTAAAGTAACTAACTGTTTTGGGCATTGCATTGATTCCACTAATGCAATTCTAATTTCTTGATGCAGGCAATAAGGTTGAGAAGCTCTGTGACCTGTGCAATATTACTGTGAACAAGAATGCCGTGTTTGGTGACAGCAGTGCCTTGGCTCCTGGAGGAGTACGAATTGGTAAGTACAACCATATAAGTAAAAGTGATTTAAATAATTAGCATCTTTTTCTAATTAGATCTGAAAGAAAGCAGAGGCCTTCATAAAACGTGCTATTAGGTTGTCATTCTCTGAATGAGATGTCTAAGTTACTCATCTTTAAATGGTTGTATAAGCATCTCGTGAGAATGATTTTTAGAGAGCTTGACTTGTATGATAGTTCAGTGTCTTATATTGTGTTGAAATAAAATAAAATTCTTCAATTTCTCTATCAAAGTCACCTTTTCCTTAGAAGCGTGTGACAATTTATATCAGCGATTGCTTTCCCACCTGGTAGAAAGATTTTAGGTGGAATACATTGTTCATGAAAACAAACAATTATTGTATTGTAATTTTCTGGTACTTGAATTTGCTAAACTTCTAGATATCCAGCTTGATACTATACCTTTCAGTTGTTGATAATTTAAAGAATTGATTTTCTTTATCTGTCATGACTAAATAAGTAATGGTGAGCGTTTTTGACAGGTACCCCGGCCATGACTTCAAGAGGTTTGGTTGAGAAGGACTTTGAGCAGATAGGCGAGTTCCTTCACCGAGCTGTTTCTGTCACCTTGAGCATCCAAAAGGAGCATGGAAAGCTATTGAAGGACTTCAACAAGGGCCTGGTGAACAACAAGGACATTGAAGCCCTCAAGGCCGATGTTGAGAAGTTTTCATCCTCCTTTGACATGCCTGGCTTCCTGATGTCTGAGATGAAGTACCAGGATTAGAAATATAGAGCTTATTCACTGCTAAAACCATAAGATTCTGAGTCCTTATATCATAAACTCTCTTGGAGTTACCTAATGTCCACAAAAGAAGTGGTGAAAAGAAAAGCTTTGTTTTGGGTCGTAGGTTAGCCGTTTCATTTTCAAAGGGTTTTTTTTTTTTTTTTTTGACGTTTTTGTTGGTCTGTGTTATGAGAGTTTGATATCAATCCGCTCAATAACAAGTTGTGCTTTTCATTTCCATATTTTTTAGTTTAGCAAATCATGTGCTCTCGTTCGCACTCCTAATAAACAATGAAATTGCAGTTTCTGTAGATTTTCTCTCCTTTTCCCTGCCAAAATGAGATTATGGTTTTTGCGAGAACGGCCGTGCTACATTGTTCCCCTTGCATTAAAGAGTTACGTTTGTACTTCACCAATCCAGTTGTCATGAACTAGTTTTTTAGAATGTGTCTTCTTGAAGTTTTCTATGCAATTGATGTGTTTCTGCTAACATCATATGATAGGCTTTCAAAGAGGTGTTGGTTAGTGTCCATTTAAAAGGCCATGATTTAAAAGTGAATAAATTTAGTGTCTAGATTTTGGCAACTCATAACCTTGGTTTCCTTTAGCCATAATTTGCTGCATTTGTTTCGCCTGAAAAGCATTTCAGGAAATCATTTTGCACCCTGTTGTATGTTTGGTTGCGCATGGAAAATTTGGTCAAACGGAAAATCATTTCTGTTGACAGTAAAATGTGGCTAGTTGAAGTGTAAAATAGATTACAGATCTATTAAACCTTCAAACCATTTCCAAAACCAAAAAAAAAAAAAAAAAAAAAAAAAAAAAAAAAAAAACCGAACTACACCTAAAGAGAGAGCACGAGCACACTCCTCACATGATTCAAAACCCATTTCCAAGCTCACCTCAACCAAGCTCCGGCCAGCCCAAATCGTGCTGCCCCACCGCCCAGATCACGTGCCGGCCAAGCTTCCTCTTTTTTCTCTCTTCTTTCTCAATGTCGCCGCCATCTAGATCGGAGCCTTGCACCTTGTTCTCATCATCACCACCCAAGACTGATCTTGTTCTCAACCCACCCAAGACCGATGCTGCCGTTGAAGACCGATCTCTCTTTCCCGATCTATCTCTCTTTCCCTCAATCTCTCAATCTTTCTCTCTTTGATCTCTGATTTTGTTGTTGTTGTGGTGGTGGTGTGGGTGGTGGTGTTTTGGTGGTTTTTGTGTTGTGTGGTAGTGGGTTTTGTGTGGATAGTGGTGAATTTTCTGTGGGTGCTGGTGTGTGGGTGATGGTGGATTTTCTAATATAAAATTTATTTGGAAGCTGAAAAAATGTGAAAAATTTGTAGGAAAATAATATTTTCAGAATATTACCAAATACTAGAAATTGTTTTTCGGACTATTTTCCATTGCACACCCAAACGCCCGGATTTTAATTTTCTTACGGGAATTCATTTTTCCCTGCATTCATTTTACACTTTAAATTCAATTTACATCGAACCAAACGCAGCCTAAATTATAAATGAGTTGGCAAGGTCTTGACCCTAAATTTATTCAACTTTGAACCATCATGGACTACTTCAGTTTGAAATGGAGAGAATCCAGCCCATGCTAATTTACAGCTTCTAAATTACTAATACTAGTCGCTAACCCGTGCGGTGCACGGAATAGTTAAATAAAAATTAAAAGTATTTATTTTACTTAAAGGTATATGACTTAAATTTTAAAAATGTATAATTTGAAAATAAATGAAAATAACTAATTTCTTCAATATAATGATTCTTTTTCTTTCATATCATTGGTTTCACATAACACTTTTTGACGTGGGCTATTCTATGGTGATAACTTTACATAATACTTAACTGCAATTAAATCTATTATCCACTATCAATCTAATCTATGTTATCTTAATAGTAGATTTACAAATTGCATTCTCATATTCTTAGAGCTTTACACATTATTGTTATTATCTATATATAATGTAAAACTGAAAATTTTAACTTTTTGAAAGACTTACGTTAGAATTAGGATTAAAAAAATAATTTTTTTTTTTTAATTAGACCTCACATTAGTTTTTTTTTTTTTTCACTATTTAGTTTTAAAAATTAAAAAAAATTATAAATTAAATTAATAATGTGAAAAATTGTGGGAGTTTCAGAGGCTTTGGTTTTATATATACTAGTTGCGGACCCCGCGCGTTGCGCGTGATAATATTTTTAGGATGGTCTTATTAATTTTTTTTTCTTTTCAATTTGTACTAATTTAATAAATAGTATTGTAATTCATAATCATATTTTCATTTATTATAGTAACAATCAAAAAATGTCATGTATAAAATATCTGTTGTACAAAAATCAAAACAATACATTTTTTTCTCAAGAATTCAAAGGTAAGTTAGTGAAAATATAAATTTTTTAATACAATTAATTTATAATATTTTGTATATCATTAAAAAGTATATATAATTTGGAAATTATTCTTTTAGTTTTAAACAACTTTTTCAAACCTGATTTTTTCTACAATACAATCAAAAACACCAAGAAATATATCTAAAAAAAATAATAAAACTCAACAAAACTACAATTAAAAATATATAAAAAGAAAGGGGAAAAAAATGACTGTAACTCTTTCTTCCTTTTAAAAAAACCAAGGGTACAATTCCAAAGGGGAAAAAAGTAGAGATTTTTTTTTTTTTGGAAAAAGAAGAAGTATTGTGTTACTACGGTCATAATCTAATGTTACATCTATTCCAACATGTGAAAATGAATAGATAAATAAATAATTTTAAGCACAAAATTGAATATGTTTTCTTAAAAGTCTCAAAGAATACACTAATAAGATAAGGAAGATGAAGAACAATGCAAAATATTCATAAACGCTTAAAGCAATTACTCAAGCATCTAAGAATATCATATAACAAAGACATAACAATTCACTACTAATTTGTTAAACAAAATATTTACAAACAGTGAAAATAAATTGCACAAAGATCATTGTCTTCAATTGCTCTAACTTTTCGTCATTAGCTTGTCCAAACTATTTTTTTTTTCAAATAAATTAAAACCTGAAAACAACACAAAATTTGACAGATTATAATATGATATTCCTTAAATAAAATAAACAACAAACACCATTCATTAAAAGTATCTAGAGTTGTAAAGAAAATGATAATAAAAAAAAAAAACTTGCTTCAAGGAATACATATCAATAATATTCATCAATCTAAGGTAGAGATGCAAGAAAAAAAAATTTCAACAAAAAAATGAAAAAAAAAATTAAGAGAGAGAGAGAGAGAGAACCTTTTTTTGTACTGGAAAAATATGCAAAGAATAGGAGAGAGTGGCAAATTTATAGTAAAAGGTAGGGAATAAGAAGAGTCAAAACAAAGGAAGATAAATGGGTAAATAATATTTCAAGCTAAAACCGCCCAAGAGAATATATATAGACAACATTTTGTTTTTGATTTTCCATTGATTTATTATTTAGTTATAACATCAAAATTAAAGTAGATGAATATGTAAAGTTAAAACCGCTTAAAATGAATTTGTAAAGTCAATATTATTTTATATTTAATATTGTAAAAAAAATTAGAGGTAAAAATAAATATTATAAAGACTAATGGTGTGGTCGATGACGTGGCGAATGAGGTGGCTTAACAGAAACGTAGCAACAATTAATTCTACGCTTCAGCTTTTAGATATATATAGATGTGTGTGTGTGTGTGTGTGTGTGTGTGTGTAGATTAGAGGATGTATATGGATGTACAAGAAATGAAGAAAGTAGGACCATATTTCATTCTTAATTACACAAAGCATATGTCAATAAAAACAAAGTTACAAAACAAAACGCCGGTTATAATGGCAACATAAGTTAGAACTTAGAACCGAAGACCTGTGAGATGGGAAGTACGACCGAACAACTAGAATCAATTAAAAAATTTTAGCAAGAGGACTAACACAAGTTTTATTATTATTATTATTATTTTTTTTTTTTTTTTTTTTTATGACTACCACAAGTTTTAACCCCGTTTTGCTTCCTTTCTACGTCCCTGGGCTAATTGGTTATCATATTTGCCACCGATGTCCAAAATTGAGCTCGAGAGTGAGGAGTGAAACATCTTTTTTTTAGCATATTTTTCTTGAGTAATTTTCAGTACTCTTAATGTACAACGGTACAGTACACCCTTCTTATGAGGAGTGAAACATCTTTTTTTAGCATATTTTCATCATTGGCCAAAATATTTAGTATTCTATTATTGTTTGTAAAATATTTAACAATTTACTACTTTTTTAAAATTCGAGAATTTGAAACTTGAGTTTCAAAAAATTAAGTTCTATAAAAAACTATTATGGTGGCATCCGTTGGCCTGAAATTTAGAATTAGTAATGCCACGTGAAACTTGAGTCTTGTAAAAATTGAAAGTTGATTTTACTATAATCGAGTTTCTTGTTGTGTACTGTTGCAGTGTAGTCGTAACTGCTGTAGTCGTAGCAAGTTCCAATTGACTCTCAATCACGGATTCAACCACTATCTAGTACTGTAACTATTACTTTTTTCTAAAAAAAGAAAGTTACACTTCAGTACTTATTCGATTCCACCTACATCACATGCTCACTTGTCCCGCAGGCAATTTCCGAGCATATTCTTTTTTAATTGATTTATATATATATATATATATATATATATATATATATAAAATACCACATTACCACCCACCATTCTCCCTTCGAAGATATGTGGCAAAAAATCTGTCCTCATATGTTTAACGGCCCGTTTAGTAATGTTATTCTAATAAACATTGTTTAAGTTTTTTAGAAATACATATGGGTAAAAAAATATTATGAAAATACGTATTGTATTGTATTGTTTAGAACGAAAACTGTTATTTAAATACTCCAACTAAACACCCCCCAAATTTTTAAAGAAAGTCACTTTTATTTTTTAACTTGATTTTCTTAAAACTCGAGAACTTGAGCTCCATGAATTCAAGTTTTAAAATAGTGGTAGATTACTAATTATTTTGCAAACAATCATAAGTCAAAATATATTTCGGTCAGATATTTGGCCATTTTGGCCCACAATTAAACTTATTATAGAATCCACCATTCGTGTGAATAATGAAGGCATCTTTGTAAAAGAAGAACGTATTTAGGTACCTACTTTTAGGGGTTAGACGAGTATTTCAGGAAGTTGGGCACTCGTGTAAAACTGAAATGTCGTTATTATTCAACCAAAGCCAAAGATCAGGTGGCTCTTTTTTCTTTTTCTTTTTTGATATTAAGGTAAGAAATGACAAATATGAAGACACAAAAAAAAGGTCTGTGTTCTTTAAATTTGTGAAAAAAGTAGATTGACCCATAGTGGGGCAAATTATAGTAATCTGTTCCAGGGTGTTCATTGGGTAAAGCTCGTTAAAAAAAATGGAAGGTTCACCTTTCAAACTTGTATTTTAGATGAACCTTGGTTCTCCATTCATGGATCAGGTGGGAGGTGGTTTAATATATAATTTAAATGATAAATACTGGTCATTTTGCAAAGCAACGTTCAGCCGCAATATGATGTTTCTCAAGTCCTGTAAAAAATAGACATTCATCTTACATTGTCCGAAACTAAATGGATGCAATACTTAAAGCATCTTGGTCCTCTTGCCTTCAGCTTGTGGTTTGTTGAAATAAAACCACAAGAAAGGAGAAAGTAAATCCTCAGGCTTCAACTAGCTGTAATTGAATTCTCTTGCCCTCAACATCATCATGATTTCCAAATAATCCAAACGAATAAAAATGCGTGCAGCCAAAATTCCTTGTTTAACGTTGCCTTTTGTAAAGCCCACATCACATCATTAGTGCATGATAATTCTGGGATTGTGCCCATTCTGTAGAGAACCTGAAATATGCAGCAGCTACATCCCAATAAATGATAGTATGCATAAGACTCATTTGGAGAATCCTCAATCAAATATCTCCTGGGCTTCAATTATACTGTGCTGACTGAAAAAGAGAGCGTGAGAAGCTAGGGTGATTGGACTGAGTCCAGTGTATAAATTGAATTTAAGTCGAAAATATAAAAATAAAAAGCAGAAGGAAAATCAGATCAAGAAAGAAAAAATTATGATCTTACTGGTCATCCTTTGCGACTCGATAATATTTTTCTGCATGCTGTCGTTGACCAATTAGCTGAGCAAAACGCTCATCATGAGTAATCACTATCAGCTGAAAATTTTCCTGGCCCTTTCTGTCCTCCATAATTCTAAAGAAAGAGGACAGAAGATGGGTAAATGCAGGCCTTCATTCTGTAATGGACTCTCGAGTGAAGATAAAGTAAATTCATACCTCAGAAGAGCTGCAGCTAGACTCTCAGCATTTGGGCCATCTAAGTTTGTGGTCGGTTCATCTAGTGCTAGTATACCACAGTTGAGGCAGAAAGTTTCAGCTAATGCCAACCGTATGATCAGGGAAGCAAGGACCTGAACTAAACAATTATTTTCCAATTCCTTATAAAAGAAAGAGGCAGTAGAATACAAAGTAAGCATTTAACGATCACTCACCTTCTGCCCAGCACTACACCTTCCCCTCATTTCTAACTCTGCATCACCAGTCTGCATGAGAACCTGTATAAAAAAAATGCAACAAAAACAATAGAAAAGTTATTGATGAATAATAAAATGTTACAAATTACACAACGGGTGGATCATGAACCCAGAAAATTTCACTCCACCTTGCTCTTACATAGAAAGGAGGCACATTTGAGCTAAAATTCGTTGGCAAAACTATAATAATAATAATAATAATAATAATAATAATAAGAGAAGGAAAGAAAAGGACATTTGAAAATAATTTCCATACCTTGTAGCTGTAAGAACGAGTCCCAGCACCTTCAGAATCCGAATGGATACTTATGTAATCTATATCTTGTCCTCGGTAAGTTTGCTGCCACAATTCTCTAATAATTTTATTTATTTCCTCCATTTTCATTGTGTGGAAGCGCATAAGTGCTCTGAAAGGATATGGATGAAGAGAAATGATTATGAAAGCATTGTCAACATTCATAAGAGAACTTTCATCATCAGTTTTGTACCAGTAATAAGAACCATAAAACAATGTCTTTTCTTTTCTTGTTCTTTTTATGGTTGAATAAAACAGTGCCTTGTCTAATCCACTATTTTTCAACATCAGGTAACGCCGAGTAATTTAAACAATGCCTCTGCCGAATATGGCCAAAGAGAATTCCATCCAGGGAAAAATAAAAAATAAAAAACCAAGTTATTAGATAATTAAGAATATAGAGATGTCTATTGGAAAAATATAGATGATTGCAGCGATTAAAGAGAGATGGGAATGTGATAAATTCTATAGCAATAACTGCAATATAGACAATCTGTTCTCTATTGCTATAGAATTTAAAGATAGTAAATTTACTAACACTTAGATCTTTTCTCTCTCCTTCATCCCCGAATTGCTATCGAATTTATCATATGCCTTAGATTTAGCCTTTTGGACAGGTAGGCTGCTATAATTCTCTCTTTTATCTAATTGCTGCTTGAACCTCCTTACTATATCTTAAAATTCAACTATATCTTTCCAGGTCTCTCTAGAGTGGAGTTAAATTCAATTGTAAAATTTAAAGAGAGATGGAAAAACGATTGTCTTAGTTACCATACGATAAATTCCATAGCAACCATAGCAATATAGAAGGGAAAAAAATAGAGACCTGGAAAGATCTTCATATGGTTTTAATTGACCTAAACAAAGTATAAGATAGGATCCCATAGAGGTTATGTGTTGAGTTTTAAAAAAAGAAAGCAGTTCCTCTAGAGTATATTAAGTTGATTAGGGATATGTATAATGGAGCAATAACTAGTGTAAGAACAAGTGGAGGCATCACAAATGAGTTCCTTATCACTATAGGTTTGCATCAACAATAATGATGGATGAGCTCACTAAATCAATTCAAGAAGTCCATTGGTGTATGTTTTTTTTTGCAGATCTGTCTTTTGGGTAAAAGTTTGGTTCCGAACTGATATGGAGGTATCTTGCTCAAACCTATGATGTGGCAATTAAAGAGACTATTCATGTGTAGTTTTGTTTACATAACTTTTTAAATGAGTCATGTGATTTGTAAGATACATAAATAGTCCTATAAATTGCCACATATGGGTTGAAAAAAATGGCTCCAACCATTTGTCCATAGGATTAAACTAGAGGTGGAGTTAATTTCAAATTAGAAATTTCGCAAGACTAAAATCTAAAGGCTTTTGATTAAGTAGGATTACAAGAATACATGGAATGTAAGTTAAGTAAAAATAGGAACAAAAATGAAGGGGCAGTAAGACTCGATGGTCAAGAAATATTAAAGAGTGATAACTCATAAAGTTGGAGAGATTGATGAGGATATAAATCATAGGATAAGAGCAGGGTGTATGAAGTGGAGTATGAAGTGGAGAAGTACATCAGCAGTATTATGTCATCTTAGAATAGCTAATAAGTTTATAAGACAAACTATGCTCTATGGTATTGAATGTTAGACCAACATATTCATAAAATAATAGTAGTTGAAATGAGAATGTTAAGATGAACTAGTGGAAATACATAGAAATATTGGGTTTGAAACAAGGAACTTTGCTTAAAGATACAAGTGTCCCTATTGATAAAAAGCTGAGGTAGAGCCACTTGAGATGGTTTCGTAATGTTCAAAGGAGAGTGATTAATACACTGATGAGAAAGAGTGGGTTAATTCAAGTTGAGTGAAGGAAAATGATAGAGGAAGACCAAAACTAACATTAGTTGATGTAGGACGAAATCCGCTATTTAATTTTTGTAATTTATTAATTTCGGTACTTTTATGTAATTTCATTATTTTAGGTTTAGGGTATTTACTTCCTTGTTTTTTGGTGCTTTTAATGTTTTTTAGGTCAAATTTTGTTCTCATTATGGTTAGGTATTAATTAGGATTTATTTTAGAATATATTTTCTTGCTTTCAAGTTTTACGGAGCCTTTAAATAGGCTTCTAAATCTCTAATCGGTGTGATGGTAACCACCACAACGACAATGACGAAGTTGAAGACACAATCTTCACTAGGGCTGAGTTCCACCAATTTCCTGAAGAGAGACAACAAATTATGGGCGTAATCTGGCAAGGGATTTCTACTCTTCTTGCTAGGAAATCATCTCACAACAATAATGATCAATATATTCAAAGACGCACTCCTAACTACAAAAAATTATATTCTTTGATGGAGAGATGCTTAAGTTGGATTTTATTGACCGGCTTCTTGATTTGGAAGAGTATTTTAATTTTTGGAAGATATGTTATGAAGAAAAAGTACAGCTTGGACGATGAAGTAGAGGAATGGTGGAAAGACATTCATATCGATAGAAAGTGTCAAGGTAAGCACCCAATTCACTCTTGGCAAAGAATGTAAAATATATTGATTTATTTATGGCTTCCTCATGACTATTATGATATACTAGATTATACAAGTGTTGACTAGATGCAACCAATTTCTAAAGAAAATTTTGAAGTTGTTGAATTGAAGCTTAAAGATAGCACTTTCCAAAATTTTGATGAAGTGGTCAAAGAAAAGAAGATTGAGTTGATTATGGATAATGATAGAAATCAAGAGATGGTAGTTATTGAGAATATTGTGGAAGGTCCAATTGAGACGAGGATGAGTCCATCACCCACAATCACCATGTTCTAGTTGGTTTGCTGAAGATGACTACCCAATTTGTTGATTTTCTTGGAGTAAAGAATTTTGATTTTATTATCAACACTTTGTTGATTGATGTTGCAAATAAATTGAAGGCAAATGAGAAGAAATTTTATGCTACACTATACAAAGGATACAAGTTTCAAAATCAGATCAAGTTACCAAAGCATTCAAAGTATATGTTTATTTCAAGATAAAGATTTCAGATCTCAACTATAAACTCAAGGACAAGTTATTTTTTCAAGTGGAGGGGTCTAATGTAGGACAAAATCTACCATCCGATTTTTGTAATTTATTAATTTTGGTATTTTTATGTAATTTCGTTATTTTAGTTTTAGGGTATTTGTTTCCTTGTTTTAGGTGCTTTTAATGCTTTTTAGGTCAAATTTGATTCCCATTATGGTTAGGTATTAATTAGGATTTATTTTAGAATATATTTTTTTGTCTATCAAGTTTTACCAGGCCTTTAAATAAGCCTCTAAGTCTTAAATGTTTTTAAGTGATTATTATTAATAAAATTCAAACTTTGAATATTCTTTTCTCTGGTAAATTCCAGATCTATCACCTAATGCATTCTAGTGACCCCTCATGGATTCGAAGTTTACTACCAAAAACTAAGAGTTTAGTTTCTATTCCATCAAAAAGACCATCATATGTGCTTTCTTTAGGTTTCCGCGACATCATTAGTAGAAATTGTAGAAAAGAACATTTCAATTATGGAAGTTACATAAGAGTATAATTTCAAATGGAATAGAATGGCCGAAAAAAATACATGTGGTCAACCCTAATTTCTTATGAAGATGCATGGCCAACCCCAAAAAATTTGAGACCAAGGCTTTGTTGTTGCTGACTAATAAGCAATACACACATTCTGGGTCTTAAGCAGACAACTTCACCCTTCAAATTGTTCTTCAATGAGGGTGTGGCATTTGAGCTTGAGCTCATTGGCTAAAGCAGGTATAGTTAAGTGCAGGCATTGGAGGGCAAAAAGAGCATGAATTATGGTAGAGAAACATAATGTCTTATGATTCTGTTGGATTACCAGTTGTCCCAAAAGGTTGAAGCTTTAAAGTATGACAACAGTGTTTATTTAGCATGCCACAAACTACAGCCCTTCATGTCTTGGCCTGCCAAGCAAGTTACGACAAATTTGGACCTTGCACGTACACAATAGAAGAATTTACTAGAAAGGAAGTCACAAAGACTAAAGGTAAGTATCTCATAAACAATAAGACTACAATACCTTGGTGAACCATCATTTGCAGAAGTGACACTGCATATTAAGCATACCACACTCTAAAACATGAATCAAATGTAAGCTTTCCCCTCAAACCTGAACAGTTATGGGCCTAGGAAGTGGGACAATAATGTCGATATTTGAAATTTTTTTGAACTTTATGTATAAACCATGTATGAGGTTCCCCTCTTTTCAACTAAATTGCTTACTACTTTTTTTTTATAAGTAAATTGCTTATTACTTATCCACTGCCTCCCCCCACCCTCAAAAAGAAAAGGACAAAAAAATTGGGTCAATACACATACTTGATTTAAAAGAGATACGCACTGCATAAAGCAGAATGTAAAAACAATATATGTAGCTTATCCCAAATGGGTCAAGAGTTTTACCACGAGTATAACACAAAGATAAATTCTTTTAAAATAATAGCATAATGCATTGGTTTAAGGGTTTGCCCATAATCAAACATAACTGAATAAATTTAGGAAGACTTTAAACCTTGATTAAATTATAGCTGGTGATATAAAGAAACATATGAATAGTAGTATTTATCCAAGAATCTTACTTGTCAAGCGCATTGTAGTATCTGTCCAGGTCCTTGTTTGCCATCTCTGTTGTCTGTCAAAATAAAGTTCAGGTTAATAATACAATGGAATGAGTAGCAAAGGAGAAAACCTAAAAACATATCCCACCTTAAGCTGGATTAGCTGATCAAAGTACCGCTTGTCAATGTCCTTGTATTGTGCCTGTTTAAGATCAATTTTGTTTTTTGAAATATTACTTTGGTAAACGGACGTCGTTCCATGACACCTGTTTAACTGCCATGAAAATTACCAAGGTGTTAATTCTTTTCATGTAAGTAAAGGACTGCTTCAAAACAAAATTTTAATAAGTGAACTTAAAAGCATAAAAAAGGTGTATAAGATAGAAACCACATTCAAATCACTCTTCAGCTATTGGCCTTCAATGTGTTTTAGAATGTGAGCACTTGCAACCATAACTTTCTTAGTAATGGCAAATGGTCACCTTTTTCTCCACTTCTTTCTTTCTCTCCCCCCAAGCAATTAGAACTTAATGTCTTTCACATTTAGGGGCCAAAAGTGTATTTTAGTTTTTTTTAAAAAAACTAGAGTACACTTTTAGCCCTTTAAGTTTGGGGTTGTTTTCATTTTGCCCTTTTACGTTTCAAATTTTTCATTATGGCCCTTCATGTTTGATTCCATTTTCATATTGGCTCTGCAGTCCATTTCTGTTAGTCATCTGACTAACTATAATATGTTTTACTGCATACAACAATGAAATTATTGCATTCCACAACATTTTAGAACTATTGGGCAATGGATACAAACTAAAGTCCCAAATAAAGTTCAGAAAGATTAAATGATGATGGATAGTTTAATTTTCCTCACATCAACCTTTCTCTATGAGTCTATGACCACTCATGAATGAACTCATTAATAGGGATGTAATTTTGGTGGGATAGGTCAGGTTGGCAGTCAACACAAGCACTACTCAAGAATGAGCAAGTAGCCTATAACCAAACAACCAACCCAAATTTTGAGTGGCTCAAAGCTCAATTAAATTCCTAACTGGGTCATAATGAATTCATTACTTATATTCCACACTGTACAACACCTTTTCCTTTCTTTTCTTTTCTTTTTTTCCTTCAGTTTATATCCTTTAATAGCATTTCCATGAGATCCAAACCCACTGTCTTCTACACTGTACAACACCTAGAGGATGATTTGCAAAAGAAAGGAAGGGTCTATTTAGATGGAGTTAAACAATGCCCAACATCCCTCTCCCCCAAACACACAGAGTTCCAAACACAAAATAGAGAACTAGTGATAATAAGAAAGCAAAAATAAGAAATATCCTCAACCTGATCTCAAAATGGAGAACTGGTGCATAATAAGAAAACAAAAAGAAGACACATCCTCAACATACCAAGAAATAAAAAGTATTTCTTATGGGCTGAACCATATATTCTGCTCAAAAGACACTCCCAAGGTTATTCAATACTGGTAAAGGAAAAAAAATCACCCTAGAACATTCTACATTAATTTTGTCCTTTCCAAATGCGGTGAGGAGAACTTAGGTTTAGTGTATTAAGAATAAACTCCAGCAACAAGCAAAATTAAAGCATAGAAAAAGATTATAGAATTGAAGTTGTAACAATTACATATCAATTTCTAGGCTCAAAGACCTCGCGAAATATTTAAATCTGAAACTTCATAAAATAAACAAGAAGATGCTGCCTATGATGTCTAAAAAGAGGCTATTTGTAACAGCCTTTAGTATATCTACCTATCTCAACCAAAAAAACAAACCTGGCCATAGTAACTCTAGAATCCTAGCCCTTCATCTTACATGTAACAATTTAATCCTAACCATCCAACTTCATTAAAAGTCACATGACCTTCTTAAAAAACTAAAGACATAGCATTAATAAAAAATAAAAAGAAATAAAATACGGGTCTTGAGATAGCAAATGGGTTGACAAAATGGATTAATGAGCCTTCTTTCCTTTAAGTTTAAATTCTCTCTTATATCAATTCTCCCCGAGTTGGAGAAACTCGTCCTTGAGTTTGGCTTCAATCTTCCACGATCAAGTGGAGTCTCAAAATATTATTTTTCATCACTTCTTTCTTTGTCACCTTAAGTACATTAAGAAATAGGTCATCAACATTATGCCAACATAACAAGCTTAAGAACTTTTCTTCAATTTCAAACATGAACAACGCACATAAAATAAAGTACTATCATCTGACACCACACAACATTCTTCCAAAAAATTGGCTTTATCCTTGAATCTTGTTGAATTTAGCCTCTGTTATGACCTAAGATGATGTGCAGGATAAATTGTTATTTGAATTAGAAGCATTTAAATTTAGGCTTAGTGATAGATCTTTATCAGAATAAGGTAATAGTAGATTAGTATTGTTATTTGCTTGTATTTAAATTAATTCCTATGATTTAGTATAGGATTAGTTCCTATATTTTAGGATTTGTTGATGAGATTATCTCATCTCAGTCTATTTATGTACCTTGAATGCATTGATGGGAGCAAACAGTAAATTAACCCAAAAAGTTTATTCTCTCTCCCAACTCTCAAGTTCATGAGGCTAGCCACCTCGAATTGGCTAAACTATCCTTTTTATTTTTCCGATTCAAAACATTTGGTATCAGAGCCAACCAATTGATCCCGTTGTCAGGGGGGGAGACACTCTTCGCTATGTTTCTCGTTCCAGCAAACCATAGAAAATCCATCCTCCAACCAAACGACCACCACCTTCCTCATCTAGCCATCACTCATAACCCAACAATAAATAAACAAATTGTTGCAACATATTTGACCCATATCCGTTACCACAGTCTGCCACCACTTATGGACAAGCCTTAAAGGATCTAAGGCATGCCTTTCAAAACGTGTCTGCAGAAGTAGAAAAATTGAGCATCCAAATTGAATCATAGCAGTCTATCAAAGGAACAACCAACGACTTTGAAGGCAATGCTTTATACATTCAAGCCAATACTATGGAGTCACCAAATTTTCCAATAGCAGTACCAATGCCAGCAACAAGTGTTGCTTCAGCCTTCATTCAACAGGAACCTACTAAAAGAGCATGAACAAGAGAAGGAGAAGGGAATTTTATCACGAGATGATGAGCTGGATAAATTTTAATTTGAATTAGTAGTATTTACATTTAGGCTTCGTGATATATATTTATTTGAACAAGAGAAGGCGAAGGGAATGTAATGACCCGAGATGATGAGCTGGATAAATTTTTATTTGAATTAGAAGTATTTAAATTTCGGCTTAGTGATAGATATTTATTTGAATAAGGTTGTAGTAGATTAGTATTGTCATTTTCTTGAATTCAAATTGATTCCTATGTTTTAGGATTTGTTGATGAGATTACCTCATCTCAATCTATGTATGTGCCTTGAATGCATTAATGAGAGCAAGCAAAAAATTACCCCAAAAATTCTATCTACTCCCTCTCAACTCTCAAGTTTAAGAGACTAGTCACCTTGAATCAATAAAGTTATCTTTTTTAATTTTATGGTTCACAACAGCCTCACTCCATAAATTCTTCCCAAACATGATCAATTTTGTACATTTATTTTCAAAAAAGTAAAGATTCTCATTGTTCAACATCATACCAATAGAAGACTTATAAAAAAAAAATATCTTTCCATGTGAAAGAATCCATCTCCACTAAAATTTTTGTCTTGGGAATTTTGGCAGGTACTATAATGTTATTCAAATCAACATGTGTACGCAAACCTTCCATGTCCAAAATAACAGTTTTACAAGTTGCATCAAACACTTGGTGTGCATCACTCTCTTGAATAGTTTCTATTATATGAACTGAAGTATTCACCTCTAAACTATCATCACCAAAGTAGACATCAAAGGTTAGTGGAAAATCCTAAACTATAGAACAAACTCTTTCAAATTTTCATCCTTCAACCTAATTACACACACCAACCGATCCTCTAATCTACCTTGCACTTCACGTTCTGCAGGTCCAGCACCATGAAAGGAGTTTTCATCTTCTATATCATCATTCTCATCCTCATGGCTGAACAAGTTTTCTCCATCACAAGTGCATGGGTAACTCACCAATAAAATAAAAAAGACAAGGCCTTTGAAATGCCATGTGATGCGAGAGACACAAATTATTATTTAGTATTATTTATGTTTACAAGTCAATTGTATTTTTATATTTTAGGTAGGGATGGCAATTTATATCCGACCTGCAGATACCCGGCCCGGCCCGACCCGACCCTAATAGGCCAAATTTTACCCGGCCCGATAAAGAATAGGGTCGGGTATGGGTTAAAAAAAAAAAAACCCCCCGAACTGGGTCCAGGTTTTATCAAAAACCCGACCCAAACCCAGACCCGATTACTCTGAAATTACAAAAAAAAAAACCCTTATATATAATTGTAAACCCTAACACCTACCTCTCATTTTAGCTCACGCCTCACACACTCAATGTCTCTGTCACTCAGTCAAGAGCACGCACAAGAGCACTCTATCATCACTCTCAATCACTCAGTCAAGAGCACGCACAAGAGCACTCTATCACTCACTCTCAATCTCACAACTCACACACTCACTCTCAAGCACCGCCGCGAAGCTGCCCAAGCTCTCTGCCTCTCACCGCCAGTCCCGTCCCCATCTGTCACCGCCGGTCTATTCTCTGCTGTCCCGTCCCCACTTGATGCCACCACAAGCCGCCGCCGCAAGCCACCATCTGAGGCAGCTCCGTCTCTTTCTCTCGCTCAATAGCAGCCGCGAGCCACCACAAGCACTCTTCCCTCTATCTCTAGATCTAAAACCGAAGGCCAAAGACCTCAAGCTCTCTCTCTCTAATCTCCAACTCAGGGCCAAGACTCTCTTCTCTCTCCATTTCTATTTTTATCTTCTTCTTTATATTTATTTTTTGTTTGATCCGAAATCTCCTCCGTTGGTTTGGTTATTTTTGGGTTTGAGGATTGAAAAATGGGATTTTTTTTTTTTTTTTTTTTTTGGGTGTGGCTACGGAGATTTGGAAAGAAGGGATTTTTGGAATTGGTTGTTTGGCCATGGGTTTAATGTTGAGTTTGGGGCTTGTTTCAAAAAACGAAGCCCGCAGAGCCCGGAGGGGCGAGTCTGGGCCCCATAAAAAAAATCCGTTTAATAATCGGGCCGAGTCCGGGTCGCGGGTCTAGACCCGCGGGTCGGGTCCGAGTATGCAAAAACCCGGCCTGAACCCGACCCGTTGTCATTCCTAGTTTTTGGTCCTAGTAGTTTATTAGGCTATTAGTATTTTAATTTGGAAGCAAGGTTTTTTTTTTTTTTGTAATATAGCAATTAGGGTTTTCTAGCTAATTAGAACTAGAATTTAGTAATCCTTTATAAGCAACCTATTGTACTCCGTGAGGAGTTAGTTGATATTTTGATGAACGAAAAAATGACCGCTTGGTCTCTTTCTCTGGTTTGGTGCTGACTCTAGGTCCACCCTACATGCTAACTCTAGGTCCAGCCTCGATGCTGACTCCAGATCCACTCCAGGTGCTAACTCCTTGTGGTTTCCCCGCTTAGTGCTAACTCCAAGCAAAGCCTAAGTGCTGACTCCTAGGTCATATCCCTTTATTTTATTGTTGTTTCAATTTTGTTCTGGTTGTCCTGAATCAGTTTTGGTATCAGAGCAAACACCGATCTGTTTGAAGCACCGTCGCAGTCAATCCAAAACCAGAAAAATATTACGAAAAAAAAAAAAAATCCATTCACCTTATTTTTTTCTACCACCAGAAGGTTACCCATCAACCCAAGCTCTTAGACCCAACAACCAACAAACCCCACAGCCAGACCTGGTCAGGTTCTTTCAAGACGTTTCTTCGCACGCCACCACCCATTGGAAAGCCAACGCTCATCCCATGTTTGTCAAATCGCACCACAGTGAGCCCCACCACCATCCTCTCCTTGGTATTGCGCCACCATGCCCCTCAATTGCCCAGCACCAAGCCTCCGCAATCCCTCCATAAACTAGCGATTCCATCTCAAAGGTAACAATAACTAGCCTTTTATTTAATTTAAAACCCCAGCACCATATTTTCTGTTCAAACTCTTCCCGATCATTTTTTAATTTGCAACCCCACGGTGTTTTCCCATTAAGAAGAACTTGACCCAGTCCGTCTGAAATAAAGAAATCAAATTGAAACCCATTAAACTACTTGACCCAGTCAAAACAACAAACTCATTGTACACAGTCACACAAGCCCTTGACCGGACCCATTTCATTAACAAGACCCCAAGTCCAGCTTTATACCCAAACCCTTAGCTCCAGTTTAAAATAAAGAAATCAATCGATACAGCCTTTTGCCTTTAATCGACAAACCATCGGCCCCACCAAGCCCACTCATCACTAGTGTTCCAACCGTCAGGTTTTACTTGGTAAGGCCATGGCAGTGCCTTCTTTAGTGGGCCATACTTAGAGCAAGTCAAGTTGGCAAAATCTTTTTGCCCAATGAGCTATGGTAATATCAGAAACACCTTATTTTGATAGTTGTAAAACTAATCCACAGAATTTTGTCAATTGGATGAATGGAATGGAGCAATTCTTTGAGCAAGCAAATTTTGCAAATAACAAAAAAGTTAGGTATGCAAAGTTGAAGTTAAGAGGTGGGGCACAAATGTTTTGGGAAGATCTTGAATATTTCCGCTATCTAAAGTATAAACCTACCATTAGTGTGTGGGAAGGTATGAAAGAAAAGCTTTGTGATGAGTATTTGTCACCGTACTTCCGAGTTAAGTATCTACCACAATCTCAGTGCGGTACTTTTCAAGTTGAAGCAAATACGATGAATCACCATCCCATTTCATGTCCTCGGTGCACTTTTAAACAAAATTCCAAGGAATTAAAGGAATTATCTGAAAAGCTCACGAAAGGTGTTCAAGACATGTCCTGCGTGGTACTATCATGTTATTCAAATCAACATGTGTATGCAAACCTTCCATGTCCCAAATAACACTTTTAAAAGTTGCATCAAACACTTGGTGTGCATCACTCTCTTGAATTGTTTCACCTCTAAACTATCATCATCAAAGTAGACATCAAAGGTTGGTGGAAAATCCTAAACTATAGAACAAACTCTTTCAAATTTTCATCCTTCAACCTAATTGCACACACCAACCGATCCTCTAATCTACCTTGCACTTCACATTCTGCAGGTCCAGCACCATGAAAGGAGTTTTTATCTCCTATATCATCATTCTCATCCTCGTGGCTGAACAAGTTTTCTCCAACACAAGTGCATGTGTAACTCACCAATAAAATAAAAAAGACAAGGCCTTTGAAATGCCATGCATAGTGACTACAGAAATGATTAAAATAACCTCAAATTAATAATACAGAGGCTGAATCTAAATCCAAAAAAGATACTAGAGAACTAACAAACTACCAAACACTGGTTTCAAACATTTTTATTTTAGCTAAATGCAATGTACATTGCCTTGGTTAGCTTCCTTCCAAAGAGTATATTTCTTTTTCATCTAGATAAAGCCCTATAGCACCAAAGATTCTCAGCCGTAGGACACGTCAGTAATAGCAGTTCCAGTAGTGAAAGCTGTGCCCAGAGGAAGAAGGGACTTGACACAATATTCCACAGAAGCTACCCCCTAACTCCCACCTCCCAGTCTCCCAGTCTCACTTTCTCCCTCTGCCCCTCCCCTGTTGCTGCCCAAAAATACATATTAAAGACATTCACCAAGACTTGAGATTTATAGTGAGGCTCCAGCCCACCTAATTTCACCAGCTTCTTGCATCTTATCCCATTTTCCATTATGTCTCAAACTTTTGTTGTATTTGATTGGCAAAGGGAGGTATTTTTAAAGCATTTAAAAAAATAAAAATAAAAAACAGCGGATGAAATGGGCCTCAATAATGAAGCCCATATCTCAAAACTAATCCATGCCAGCCCACAAAAGGTAATTAAGTAAAAACCTCTACCTATTTTAGTCTGGAGGCCCTGCCACTATCAGCCCAAGCACTCAGCCCACAAGCCATATCCAAAGGTTAATTTAGTCACTCCCTGATATACCAAACACAGCTTCTACTTAGAATTCCAAGGCTCTCTCGGTCATCATGGAGCCCATCGCTGCGGAGGTTGAGAACCCAAAGGATGCCAAGCTTATCTTGCAGGACTAAAGTACCATTCTGTTGGTATCAGCACTGCCTTGCACTGCAATGGTGGTCTTGGAGCCCGATACTAACACCGCAGGTGATTTGACAGAATTTCAACGACAAATCCAGAAGCTTTTATTTGATCATGCCATCAACGCGAGTAGATCATGGGGAGCTTCAAACAAGTGGATTTTGGAACTCTGTGATGGGAGAAGAGTGGTGGTGCCAATTGAGATTGGGACGCAGCGGGCAGATTTCTCTAGGGTTTTTGTTTCTGACGAAGAGTTTTAAGGTTATTGAAGATTCAGGGAAATTCTCTTAGAGGATGTAGATTCCGTGAATTGGTTTAAGGAAGGTGATGAGATGGTTGAAGCTCAACCGTGTGAGGATTATTCAGAACCCCTGAAAGTGACTCCCTTGGCTATATCAAGTCCTTTTGAGGCTGAGGATGTAGAGATTTCTTCTGTTTCTTTGGAAGATGGTGAGTCTGGAAAAAAATCTCACCTGTCACCTTGGGTTAGAAGTAAGTTCCAGGAGTTTGATACTTTTTAAGAGACTCCAGTTGAAGGTTTGGAAGAACTAGCAACTAATTTCCTCTTGGTTGTAGAGTATTCTTCCGTTTTATAAAAATCTATACACTGAAGTTAAGGCCCATTGCCCCCATCCAGATGTGCTGAATTTTCCCAAGATCTCTAGGGATAAGGCTGGTTGGTTGGAGCAGCCGTTTGATGAAGCAGAGAGTTTTGGAGTGGTTAAGGATTTAATGGCTACAAAGCTCCTGGACTTGACAGTTCCTATGGCCTTCTTTCAAACTTGTTGGGACATTTTTAAAGCCGATCTTCAGGAAGTCTTTCAGTACTTTTTTGATAATGCTCAATTTGAGAAAAGTTTGAATGCCACTTTTTTTTTTCCTTCATTCCCAAAAATTTAGAAGCAGTGGAGGTGAAATATTTTCAGCATTTTAGTCTGATTGGGGGATATGCAAAATCATTTCTAAAGTCTTGGCTAACAAGCTGAAAATGGTGCATGGGGACATTTTTTTTTAATCTCAAAATGCCTTTATTAGAGAAAGGCAGATTTTATCGCTAACAAATGCTTGGATAGCAAGCTGAAATCAGGAGTTCCTGGGGTTTTGTGTAAGTTGGATATGGAGAAGGCGTATGATCATGTGAACTAAGGCTTTCTTATTTACATGATAGAGCGTTGTGGCTTTCCTGATAAATGGAGGTGGTGTTTTTTTTCTGCATCTCTACAGTCAAATTCTCAATCCTCATCAATGGAGTTCCTTGTGGGTTCTTTGAGAGCTCTAGGGGCATAAGACAAGGTGATCCTTTTTCCCCATTGTCATGGATGCTTTTAGTAAAATGTTGGATAAGGCAGTGAGGGACGGTCTCTTGTCTGGCGTCAGTGTGACTTCTATGGGTAACTCCTTGCAGGAGACTCATGTTTTCTTTGCGGATGATGCCTTGGTTTTATGTGATGTTGTTCTTGATCAGATTTTGTTTCTTCGACTGATGCTTTTATGGCTTGAAATAGTCTCAAGGCTGGAAATTAACATGGGCAAGTCAGAATTAGTCCTGTGGGTGTGCTTCCAAATTAATGGAGTTGGTTGATGCATTAGGGAGCAAGCAAGGTTCACTCCCGATGAAATATTTAAGCCTTCCTTTGGGTGCTAAATCCAAAGAAGAGATAATTTGGAATCCAATTTTTGAAAAGGTGGAAAGGAGATTAGTGGGATGGAAACACTAGTATAAAGGTGGTAAAGTTACCCTAATTAAGAGTACATTATCTAATCAGTCTAGTTGTTTCCTCTCTTTTTTCCTATCCTGGTGGATGTTGCAAACCACATTGAACAAATTCAATGGAATTTTCTTTGGAGTAGTTTGGGGGATGAATCAAAAATTCACTTGGTAAAATGGGCTTCGATTTGTGCTCCTTTTCAACTTGGGAGTTTGGCAATTAGAAATTTAAGATATTTTAATGAAGATTTTCTAGGAAAATGGCTATGGATATTTGGGACTGAGCAAGAGGAATTGTGGAGGAGAGTGACAGGGATTAAATATGGTTGTGAAAGGAGAGGTTGGTGTTCTAATCCTATGGAAGTCCATTAGTTGTGGTTGGCCTACATTCTCTCTATACGTTCAATTTAAGGTAGGGGTTGGGTCTACAGTTAAATACTGGCAGGATGTGTGGTGTGGGGACACCCTCTTAAAAATGTGTTTTCTGGAATTATTCACAATAAATCAAAATAAGGAGGCTTAGGGGCCGTTTGGATTTCTAGTTTCCATAACTCATAACTCTGTTTCTATAACTCGTAACTCAAAAATGGTGAGACCTATAACTCAAAATCCGTTTGGAAGCACCATAACTCTATTTCCATAACTCTGTTTCCATCACTCAATTCTCTGATTTTTGAGTTATGAGTTATGGAAACTGAAAACACATTTTGGTTGTTTTCAGTTTCCATAACTCACAACTCAATGGTATTTTTGTAATTAAACCCATAATTTTTACACTATTCAGCGACATTTGTTGACTTTTGGGGTTTTTTTTTTTTTTTTTTTTTTTTTAAACAAACCCAGCCACACTGTTGCAGCCGCATTTCTTTGACTTTTCCGGTTTGTTTGTTTTTTTTTTTTTTTTTAAACAAAAGTAATGGAAAAGTGAGTGATGGGTGTGTTTGGAAAATTGGGGTATTTTGAGTGATGAGTGATAAATGATGAGTAACGAAAATTGAGTGATGAGTAATGAGTGATAAGTGATGGAAATTGAGTGATGAGTGATGAGCTATCAAAAAAAAAAAATCCAAACAGGCTGTTATGTGTTGATCCTATGAAGTTCTCCAATGGAGTTCTGTTTTGGGATTTGAGTTTTATTAGAGCTGTTCAAGATTGGGAATTGAAGTCTTTATCCAATTTCATGGATAGTATTTAAGGAATCCCATTAAGGGGGTGAGGGAGGATAAAATTTGCTGCATGCATGCTAAGAAAAGGGGTTTTAAGGTTAGTTTCTTTTACCAGGTTTTGACTGGAAGTAGTGATCAATCCTTCCCTTGGAACTCTATCTGGAAGCCTAAGGTTCCTTCTAGAGTTACTTTTTTTTTTTTTAACTGTAGCTTCGGGGAAGATGTTGACAATTGATATTTTTTTTTTTTTTTGGATAGATAATAAAGATTTATATTCAAAAACACTACCTTATGTAAAAAAAACATAAGGCAGAGAGAGAAATACAAAGAGAAAGGAAAGAGAGAAAGAAAAGGAAAGAAAAAGAAACTAAGAACACAAGAGAGAGTTAAGGAACATAGGGAGAGAGTCACTAGAGGTGAGTCTCCAAGCCCTAAACCAGTCAAACAAAGTGCCGCTGAAAGAGGCCGAAAGCTGGTCATCCGAACTATCCATGTCCTCAAACATCCTCCTATTGCGCTCCCTCCAAAGACACCACATCACGCATAATGGAGCTAAATTCCAAATGCTAGACAAATGCTTTCCAGGCCAATTCCATTAACCGAATAGAGTATCCGCAACCGATTTTGGCAAGATCCAAGAAAACCCAAAAGATCTAAACACCAAACACCACTTCCGATAAGCCTTTCCACAATACAATAACAAATGGTCCACCATTTCTCCATTACTGTGGCACATGATACACCAGTCAACAAAATCCCATCTTCCCCTCAAATTATCAACTATAAGAATCCTATCCCAAACAGCAATCCACACAAAGAAGGAAACACACCTAGGAGCCTTAACCTTCCAAACACCTTTCCAAGGAAAAATAATTGGCAAGGGGCTTCTTAACTTATTGTAGAACGAACGAATATCAAAGTCCCCATTCTTTGTCAACTTCCATCGCATACAATCTCCGTTCTTAGTGGGAGGTAGATTAGAGCCCAAGGTACAGAGAAAATCATCCACCCCACTTATTTCCCAATCATTTGGCTCCGAGTAAAATGAGCATCTCAGCTTCTCCGCTCCTCAGTCCCCAACCGTTCGAGAGGGCCACCGATGCCCCTTTATTAGAGGCAATGCCATACACACTCGAGAAAGTCAATTGAAGTGGAGAATCCCCACACCATTGATCTATCCAAAGCTTCACTCTATCCCCTACCCCTACCTCAAAGCGAATATTCTTGCTAAAATCCTCCCATCCTATGCGGATACTTCTCCACAGGCCACACCCATGTACCCCTCTACCTAACTTGGAAGTCCATTCCCCCTCATTCTTCCCCAAACTTGAGAGCTACAACCATTCTCCAAAGCCTTGTCTCCTCATTTCCAAACCTCCATAACCACTTCCCAAGTAAGGCTTTATTGAAAGTAGTAACTTTCCTTACTCCTAACCCACCACTTTGCAAAGGTGCACACACCTTGTCCCATCCCACCAAGTGAAACTTGGAGTTCCCCCACAAGAAATCCCTTTGCAGCCTCTCAATTTTATTGGCCACATGCGTAGGGACGGTGAAAAGAGACAAATAATAAGTAGAGAGACTAGATAATGTGCTTTTAAGCAATGTTCGTCTTCCACCTTTTGACAAATACATCTTCTTCCAACCAGCCAACTTACGCTCAATTTTCTCCAAGATAGGATTCCAAACAGTGGGAGACTTATGGGACACCCCCAAAGGCATACCAAGATAGGTCATAGGCAAGGATCCAATCCGACATCCCAAAATCTCTGCCAGGACATAGACGTTAGGAACCTCCCCAATGGGAACCATCTCACTCTTCAGGACATTAACCTTTAAACCTGTCACTGCCTGGAAACAAAGATGAAGCATCCTAACATGTAGAATTTGCCCCTCATCAGCATCGCAAAACAGAATTGTATCATCTACGAACAGAAGATGCAAGATACATACCCCTCCACCTCGTCTACCATCAGCCCTAAAGCCTCGAAACAAACCAGCCCCTTCAACTCTTTTCATCATCTTACTGAAGACCTCCATCATAACCAGAAACAACAAGGGGGATAGCGAGTCCCCTTGTCTCAATCCCCTCGAACTCCCAAAGAAATCAGCTAGAGACCCATTAAACAAGACAGAAAATTGGGCTATAAAAATACAAGTGCGGATCCACCTACACCACCTCACCCCAAATCCCATTCTCTTCAACAAATCAAGAAGAGCCTCCCAGTTCACATGATCATATGCTTTATCAATATCTAATTTACAAATAACCCCTGAAATCTTGCTCTTCTCCCTACTATCAACACACTCATTAGCAATGAGAACTGAATCAAGTATCTGTCTACCACCTACAAAACTATTCTGAGACTCCGATATCAGCTGGTCCAAAACCTCTTTCAGGCGGTTTGCCAACACCTTAGCCAAGATCTTGTAAACACTCTCCACCAAACTAATAGGTCTAAAATCTCGAACATTCGAAGCACCATTCTTCTTAGGGATTAAGGCTATGAAAGTTGCATTAAGAGATTTTTCAAACTTACTATATTGATAAAACTTTTCAAACACGGCTAAGACATCTCTTTCCACAACTTCCCAACAATGGTAATAGAAAGCCAAGGAGAAACCATTAGGACCAGGAGTTTTATCTCCTTCCATCTCTTTGACAACTTGAAGGTGACTCAGCCTACACCCTCCAACGGAGCTCCAATTCTTTTAGCTTGTTCCTACTGTTGTTTGAACTTAAAGTTGGCAAGTCTAGTAGGTCCATTATCATTACAGTAGGCAGAGCAAAGATTGGATGGAGAGTTTTTGGGTTAGAGTGAAGGAAGATGCTGGAACCTGAAAACTATGTGAATGGTGGGAATGGGCAGTCATTTTTTGTGACTCAGCCTCATAAGGATAACTCTAGGATTCAACCTTTTAAATCCTTTGCCGATATGGTGCGTGGGCGTGAGGTGCAGGTCAGGGCCAGAATCCAGTCAGAGATGCAAAATCCAGTAAGTAAACAAGATATGTTGAGCAAAGTTCCGATGAGCTTACCAAGTCCGGCCACTCATGAAGGTAGAGTTGTGGGTTCTCAGTGCAAAACAGAGGAGTTTAACTTTGAAAGGACAAATCCGGTAGGATATAAAAGGAGATCCCCATTGAATTTCAAATCAAATGGGATTGAACATGTTTATGGAAATAAACGAGAACTGGGAAACTCTAACTGGGCAAGAAAAAGCTTGACTATAGAAGTGAATGGGGAAGGAAAAAGGAGGGTGGTGTGGAATAAAGGTGGACTGAGGAGTTCCTTATTGGTTATAAAGGATCAGAGGGAGCACGTGCCTAGTGGTTCACGGGTTCAGAAACTCCCTATGTTGGGCTCAGACCAAGATGGTACTCCAATGGGCTTTCCTGTGTTCTCTAGTCCAAAGCCCCCTGGCCCACTGAGGTTGGAAGTTGGTGAAAGCCCAACTGGGGGGGGGGGGGGGGGGTGGTCCCGACACTTTTAAGGCAGGAAGCCCATACACCAATGATGCCCAAAGCTTCTCACGATACGTCGGAGACTCAGGACATCACAAGGGCTGATGTTGATCCTGCCTTGGAGTCACCGACACCACCGGTTAAGGCTAGCACTGCACGACACGAAGCTCCGATGACGGCGGCGAGCTCGACGATCCATTCCGAGATGTTCTGTGGGCCAGCGACAGCATCGGTGAAGGTAGGTGGTCCTTTTTCCAATGGGTTTCTCGCCAGAGCTTCACCTGCAACACGGGATAGTGCCGATATAGCTCTTTTCCACACCACGAGGACTGATTTGGTGTCTTTTTCTCCAACCAAGCTTCTGGGTTGCCTTACAGAGACTTCGGCGAAGGCTGATAGCCGTTTTTCTGGTGGGATTTGTGCGGAAGAGCCTCCATCCACTCTGGGTAAGCAGAAACAGTGGGTGATAGGGCTTTATTAGGCCTTGAGCTATCAAATTACGTTCTAAGTCCACCAAGAGTTGGGATTGGGGAAGGGGGTGCTCCAGGTGGAGATGAAGGTGTTCGGGTTGAGGGTGCTAGCAATATGCAGCGGATAGACACCTCCTATCAGGCTAATCAGTCGGTGGTGGCATTGACTGAGGTCGACACAGCTTATGCAGTTGAGACCTTGGGTGATGTGGAGAGTTCTTTCCCCTTGGTGTCTATTAATTCCCTGGGGGTGGTTGTGACGGCTGATTTGAATTGTAAAACTGAGGTGAGGAGGTTGGATAACACTTTGAAGGTGTCTAATTGGGTGAAATATAGACTCCCCGGTTTCAGTAAGATGATGGGGCTTTCTTTGGGTCGACATGAGAAGAGGTGTATTATGCTTTTACAAAGGCTTGAGATGGAGATTGAGGCAGCCAAGCTGGTGCATAGAAAAGATGCTGCCCACCAAAAAGCTGTCTCAAAGGATAATGGGAAGAGGGAGTTGAGGAATTTGATTTCCTTGGTTAATTATGATGGTAGATAGTTTTCTTTTCTTTGGTTGCTTGACTGTGGTTGTAGTAGGGAGTTTAAAGTTTCAATGAAGTTAAGAATGGTGTCATGGAACGTTAGAGGTTTGAATGATGTGCGGAAACGTTTGGTTGTTAGAAATTTGTTAAGGGAATGGAATTGTGATGTAGTTTGCCTTCAAGAAACTAAGCTTGCAGGCTTGGATAGACAGTTGATTTGCAGCTTGTGGAGTTGTCCCTATGTAGACTGGGTAGCACTGGATGCGGATCAGACAGCTGGTGGGGTTTTGATGATGTGGGATAGGAGGGTTTTAGAAAAGCTGGAGGTAATGGTGGGTCATTTTTCCGTTTCAATTTGGTGGCAAGGTTTGGGGGATGGCTTTATTTGGGCTTGCTCTGGGGTTTATGGCCTGAATGATAATAACTTGAGGGGGCAGCTGTGGGATGAGCTGATTGGAATTCAGCAACTTTGGGAAGTTCCACAGTGTTTTATGTGTAAAAGCAATGGGGAATCAGTAGATCATCTTCTTATCCATTGTCCTATTGCTACGGAACTATGGTCTATGGTGTTCACCTTGTTTGGCATTCATTAGGTAATGCTGAAGACGGTTGTTGATCTTTTAGCATATTGGCAAGGGAAGTTTGGGCGATCAGAATGGTGTTATATGGATGGCCGTTCCTCATTGCTTGACGTGGTGCATTTGGCGAGAAAGAAATAACCGAAATTTTGAGGATTCTAAAAGAAAAATTCCTGACCTTAAACTTTTCTTCCTCAAAACTTTATCAGACTAGTCATTTATAGTAGGCAGTCATTCTATTTTTTTGGTTTTTTCTTTGATGGATGCTTGTAATTTGTGTTTTTGATTGTTCTTGTACCTAGTGTATACTTCCTGTATACTAGGGCAACTCTTTTTTGATATTTTAATTAAAAAATCTCATTACTTATAAAAAAATTAATTAAAGAAATAAATAAAAGGGAAGATTACATTAGGTATTTTAAAATCTTTGTGGGTGAAAAACAAATCAATACACCCAAGGAATTTGTGGAGGGAGAAATCAAAGTACTTTCAAGGGCAGGAGTTGTCGATTGTGAGGGCCAAATTGATGTTTGTCAACTCCTTTTTTCATTCGCTGGTAGTAGATGCAGGCTGTGAAGACAGATATTGTAGATGTCATACTCTTTGTATCTTTTGAGAGTTCTTAGGGCTTTAGGAGGAAATACATATAGTATTAGTATACTCACTGAACTAGAGAATGGTTGTACTTTATATTTTGGATCTTAATACAAATATTCATTACCCATCATTAAAAAAATAACAAGTACATAAATAAAGAAGAAGAAGAAGAAGAAGAAGAAGATAGCATAACCATACAAATAATTCTACGACAGCTTTGCATGATTTATTGACTTTATATCATATCAAATAATAGTTTCTGCTCTATAGTTAAAAAGGAGAGGGAGGGGGCATGTCTCCATGTTTAAAACAGACACCAAACATCAATGAATCGGCCATGCTACTTAAATTGGAAGGAAAATATACAATAAAGTGTCTGTAGTATATATAAATACCTCTGAAAGAAGTCTCTCTCTTTCCTTGGCGAGCTTTCCAAGTTCAGCTTCAAATGTTGAAACCCCACCAATCTTCAATATTCTTTCTTCCAGTGATTCAATGTCACAGGTAAGCTCATCTACTTCGGCCTTCGTTTTCCTGTAATTCAAGTTGTCCTCAATGTTTCGTCTTAATTGATCTTGATTCCTCGTCAAGTCTTTACTTTTGTTTAGTTCAGCTAAAATATCCCGCTTCCTAATATCACAACTTTGGAGCTGAGATTCTGATAGAGATTTCTTTTCTTGCAGTTCTTTCAGCCTATCTCCTTTCTTTAAATCATGATACCTGTTAGAACAATATGATGATCAAGATCAACACATTGGAGACCTTACACATCAAATCTCGGGCTCAAAAACTTACTCTTTAATTTTAGAATTAATTTTGAGAAGACTCTCGACTTCCTGCTGGTAATTTCTTTTTTGATTAGACTGCTCCTCATATTCACGATTAAGCTTGGCTTTCAATTCATTGTAGTCACTCAGAAATTTATCTTTCTCCTTGGATAAAGGGCCAAGAGCCTCTGTCAAATGCTGAGTAACAAAAAGATCATTGCATTGTGCATTTCAATACAATAATGATAAAACTTTCTTTTCAAGAAAACTGCACACAGTAAACAAGGTAGAGCAAAGAGTCCAAGGTTTCCAAATCTTGTGGCCCTAAGAGATATACAACATTAAGCATTTGGTTAGGTTCTCTTATATCTGAAGATGCACAGCACCACCTACTTGACCAAACTTATTGAAATGGAAAATTAGACACAGATAACTGATGTATCCCATAATCAATCACATCACAAACTAAATAATTGCAAGTTCTATGATAAGACAACAATAAAAAGAACTCACTTATGAATGGAAGCACTTGCACATTCAGATTAGGAAATCTATTACCAGATATTGCACTTTTCTTGGGGAAACTTGATTACTTGAGAAGAAAACTGTTCTTACTTGTATAAGTCATGGGCAAAACAGTAATATCATTTAATCACATATGTACATAATATTTATGTGTGTGAGGGTAATTAATTTTTGTGCCCTAAAATCACTTCGCCAAAACAACCTTAATTCCACAAAACATCTTCTAATGTTGAAAGTGGTGCTTGAAGCCAAAAACAAGTAACAACTGCGTGAGTTTTTTGCACAGGGAAGGGGGGAAGGGAATGGGAGGAAGCAACAGATTTATTTTCTCCATCAAGACCACAAGTATTTTCTCATCTCACTATGTCCTTCCCAATTAGTTTTTCAGTTTCATTTATTAGGTTATTTGTCAACAAGAAGTCATTGATTTCATAAGAACTAAACTCTTCAATCTCTTTCTCCATTATAAGAGCACTAGCATCAGCTCTTCTAAAAAATTTAGCATTTGACACATCAAAAAGTTACTTCATTTACTATAACATACCATTTTACAACTTATCAAAAAAACAAAAATACCATTTTACAAATCACTCGTCACATCTTTTGATTTTCACTTCTATTTATTTATTTATTAATTTCAGTCTCTCTTTCACTCTCTTCCTCTCTGGGACACTCCATTTTACAACTCACTCTACATTACATCTTTTTAATTTTCAATTCTATTTATTTTTTTATTCATTTCATTCTCTCTCTCTCTCTTCCTCTCCGGGCCTCTTTCTCTCTCTCTCTCTCACACACACAGCAGCCACACAAAAATCCTTCTACATTGCACGAGCTAAATCCACTCCTCTCTCTCACTCTCTCGCCTCTCTCTTTTCTCTCACTCTTTCGCCTCTCTTTTCTCTCACTCTCTCATCTCTCTATTTGGGTTGAAATCGGGTTGTGGGGTCACAATTTTAGGATGACTATCGGCTGGATTTTTTGGGTTTGCAATGGTGGTGAAGGGCTAGGATTGCCTCTCTCCTAGGTTCATTGATGGTGGTGGATGGTTTTTAACGGCAGCCAGTGATTGGTGGGTTTGGCCGATGATTGGGTTTGGTGGATTTGGTGGTTGAAGGAGGTGCTTGACGGCGCAAGCTTAAAGGTGGGTTTAGCCGGTGATGGGTTTGGCTCTGTGGGTTTTTCTGTTGGATTTGTTTTCTGTGATAGATGAGTTTGGCCGGTGATTGGGTTTTGTGGATTTCGTGGTTGAAGGTGGTGCTAGGAGGGTTTTGCCAGTTATTTTGTTTGTTGTGATTGGTGGAGATTGGCGGAGGTGTTGTTGAAGATGGGTCTACAATTGGTGGTGATTGGCCTAGGCATTGTTGAAGGTGGGTATGTGATTGTTTTTCTGTGGCAGTGGGGATAGAGAGTGAGAAGTCAGAGGCAAGCAAAGAGATAGAGTCAGTAGAGAGGAGAGAGATGAATAAAAAATATTTAAAAATTTAGAACATATGACCGTACCATCTCAAAGCTAGAACATCACTATAGCTCAAAGCTAAATTTTTTTAGATTTGAAACATCTAATGTAGGTGAGTTTTTTGATGTTTAGAGTGCTAAATGCTAAAAATTTAGCATTTAGCACACTTGATGCTAATGCTCTAATGGATTATATGTGCTTTAATAGTTCTCTCTTTTTTCATTTTTTTTTTTCAAGACAAAATTACCATTTTGTTAGCAGCCAATTTCGTCCCTCGTATTTTCAACTTGCAGTAATTTGGTCACTTTTATTTTCAACTTACAGTAATTTGGTCCCTATTATCAACTTGCTAACGGAAATTGATTGCAAGTTGAAAATAATATAGACCAAATTAACAGTGACCCCAAAATGCAAGGACTAAAATGGTATTTTCACCTTTTTTTTCAAACATGTTGGAATATTACTTCAATTTTCAAAATAAGAATGATTATTCAGCTTCCCTGTCAAAGCCCAACAAATTAAACACCAAGCCCACCTACGTGCCTCAAATTATTTAAAAACAAATAAAATAAGAGTGATCTGAAACAGCATCAGTTTCTCCAATCCAGAGGAGAATGGAGTTCAAATTAAACAAAAATATCAGCGACCAAAATTACCAATATCTAATAGCTTATGCAGAGAGAAGTGTCATGCAGTGCATACAACTACAAATGTAGAACCTCTGATCACCTATTGATTGTAAAGGGTTGGCATCAACTACAATACATGTGGGTAATGAAAAGACCGTATTGTTATTAAAACAAGATAGAAACCCTGGGAGGGAAAAAAATATAGTATGTGCATTACAAACTGCATAAAATTATCATCTGAAAATGCATAAAGAGCAGCAAAACTGATTTCTCCTCAAATAGTAATTTTTCACTTTAGTACTATTATTTCCCTACAATATTATATTTATTCTCAGCAATCAAATATTTATGAAAATATCATAAGTAGGCAAGCTAGTTACACATGTATTTCATGATATGTGAAAGCAATTACCATTTCACATGAGAAGAATACATAGAGAAAAGCAAGATATTGGTAAAAGAGATTGGTAATACCAATAGATATTTTAGATGGACAAACAACCTTCTCATCAAGATCAACTTGACTTTTTTCCTCTGTCAAACGCTCTAACTCTTCTTCTGCCTTTCTAACATCACGCAATGTATTAGCTGCTTTGACTTTCTCCTCCCTTAGAGTATGCCACCGTATCTGAATGTTGGATAAATCATTTTCCATGTACCTCTGCTCATCCCTTAACTTCTCCAGTTCATTACGCAAACCATCCCTGATTGCCGACAATTAAAATAGCCAAACAAATCAAATTAAAACAAAAGTAATAGGTATTGCAATCAACAAGAGTCAATAATTCATACATTTTAAAACCAAAAAAAATATACAGTTGGTCTCTATTGTAAACATACCAGATTAGCCCTTCAGTAACCTTGCCGTTATAATTGTTTATTATGCAGCAAAATTTGAAAAAGCCACGTGGCACTCCATTATAATGGGAGGTTATGGAAGGACATTTAGTATGTTTACAAATTTTTTGAGGGCTAAAAAGGAAATTTTAGGGACCAATCATATATTTTCACCAATTAAAAAGCAACAGTACAGCTAAATATTGTAAAAATAAAGACAAAGTAACAAAATTTAATTTCACGTCACATGATTTGCAAAATAAATATGCTTACAAATGCTTCATAATCAAAAATTGGTGAAATAAAACAAAAGGTGGATAAATTCAAGTCAAATACTTTGTGCTTTGCAATGCATTCAGCTCCAACTGTATTTCTTCCACGGTTCTCACACCTTGGCCTCGAAAATCAAGCTTATACTCCAAATCATCAACTTGCTTTTGCCAAGTTTGAATTTCTAGGAAAAACCTGTCAGCAGTTTCAACAGGTTGCACCAAGGCCTCAATTGAGTCCTTATCAGCCTTTACTTGAGCTAAAATACCTATGACCTACAACAGATAACAGCCATGGTTGGTGATGAAAAACTTAACTGTTATAAGAAAAGATTTTTCGATTTAACAAAATAAACAAGCTTCAATAATAATAGAAAGGTCAAATAGCAGGCGGGGGCTTCCTGATCCACTTTCGACCTTCCCCATCTGTTCTCACGCACAGATACTACCACTTATAATCTTTCCGGCCTTAAGTACGGAAAGAGAGAGAATTGCTTAAGAAAAACAATTAACAACATATTAAATCAATGTAAGGAAACCTCATCCATGAGGCACTCCTCAGGCAAGTTACAAAAAAGAGGAAGAAGTTTGTTACTTAGTTTTCAGTTTTGATTGTACTCTCTCTTTGTTTGATGAAATTGATATGGTTCTAGTAAAATGATAACAAAAAGCTTAAAGCTACTACAAATACAGTCAATTCCTCAGATCTCCATTACTTTTGTGCTGGTGGCAGAAATACTTTCACACCATTCTGCTGTATTAAGGGGTGTGTCATCTGTTTGATCAAAAGCAATCATATCATTTCTCACAGCCTCAATCAACTACTTTTACTCCTTGTAGTGCCTCTATTGCACATCAAATCACCCCTTTAATTTTATTTCTTCTTGAACTTGACATGATCTTTGTTATCATCTTAAAACATGATGCAAGACAGCCTCAATCAACTACTTTACTCCTTGTAGTGCCTCTACTTTTTTCAGTTTGTTCCAAAAGAAATGTACCCCAGCCTCTCCTTATAGTCTTCCAAAGGCTCACGTCATATGACCCATTAACTATATCCAAGCATCATCCTTCCCACTTACTACCATATTTTATGTCTATGCTGTAAGGGAAAACACAGTATTACACATAGAACTTCATTGTTTGGAGGTTGAATTTTAGTGAACAGTGTGCATCACATGCTTCCCTCAAAAGTTAGCAATACTCAAATGGAGAGAAAATTAAAAGCAAAATGTACCAGAATTGATAATTACATCATCAAGGGCCTGAGACTTTTGATCCAGCTCTTGAGTCAGCTCATGCAAATCTTTCTCAGCATTAGGAATTGTTTCCTTTCCAATTTTAACATATTCTTCATAAACCATACGGAGCTTGTCCAACTGCTGAAAATGAGAGTCAGCACTTGAGGAATCCAAAGCCAGCACTTTCATATGCTCAGCAGAACTTGCTGCCTTCACTCGTTGCTGTAATTCACAAGAAAATATAAGCCACCAAATTTATTGGGCATCCTAGTGCAACTCCAAACATTCCCAAAAAATAAAAAAATAAAACAAACAAACAAACTACTGTGTGCTATATAGTCCAATGATTAACCTACTTTAAAATTTTGAATGATGAAATAGACCGACCTTTTTAACAAACTCATCTTCCTCTTCTGCAGAGAAAGGGCGCTCGCAGCAAGGGCAAACATGATGAGCACGGGCAACCCTTTCAAAGGGATCAAACATTTGCCGCATACCATCTGCAATGTTGTATTTGCTGCAGGGGATGCAGCAGAATACCATTAGCACCTCTATAACCACAAAAGTGATGCATAAACATATTCATTCAGATATGCATCAATTGATATGGTCTGTGAAGCAAATGTCAGGAACCTTTTCTGGACATCACTTTTCTCTTTAGCTGACTCCAAGACTTTGAGATAAGAATCAATTAGAGATTGTTGATCCAAGGACTGAAGTTTGGATTCAATAAATCTCTTCCTTGCTGCACGAAAAATCAAATATGAAGCACTATAGAGCAAATCATTTTGACCCAGTGAGCTACTTTGCATAACAAGTGGGGGGGGAGGAAGCAAGAGAAAGTTGGCTAGCATCAAAAGATAATCAGAATGTTCTACTTACATGTTATCTGAAAAATTAAGCATGTATGAAATTTATCTGTATCAGAGAACTCTGAAACAGGGACTGAAACCAGCATTTGAACTATCAGAACTGAAGTAACTAAACAATAGTTCAAACAAATAGAGTTTTTTTAATGACAAGTAAACATAATTTTATTCAAAGAGGAAATGGATAGCAAAATGACCAAGTATTACAATCTCAAATTAAACAATTTGCTTAACACTCCATTTGTTTTGATAGAAAACAAATGGAAGAGTTTGATTGAGTTTCCAATGTTTGGTAGTCTATGAAAGTAAAGCCATTGGTCAATGAAAAACTACACAGTTTCAGCAAAATATGTTTTCCGCATTTTCACTAAGGCCAAGCTTTGCTCCAATAAAGTTCTAATACCTTTTTCAATCCTCAAGGCCAGTATTTTCTTTTTTTTTTTCTTTTTTTTTGATAAGTAACAAAAATATTTTATTAGAAATAAAACAAACCTTGTACGCCGGCGGTGTACTAAGAGAAAAGTACAATGATCAAACCAATGTAATAGAAAAAAACAAGGTGGAAAGAGAAAAGCAGCACTCCAATCTAACAAGGTACAGAGAAAGAAGGCTTTAATTTCAAACTAAACAATTTGCTTAACACTCCATTTGTTTTGATAGAAAACGCTTTCTGGAAGAGTTTTATTAAGTTTCCGATGTTTGGTAGTCTATGAAAATAAAGTCGTTGGTCAATGAAAAGCAACACAGTTTCAGCGAAAAATGTTTTCTGCATTCACACTAAGGCCAAGCTTTGCTTCAAAAAAGTTCTAACCCTCGTCAATCCTCAGGGCCCGTATGTTTTTCTTTTCTTTTTTTTTTTTCTTTTTTTTTGATAAGTAACGAAAAAATTTTATTAGAAATAAAACAAACCTAGTACACCGGCGGTGTACTAAGAGAGAAATATAATCAATTCAAAGTACAATGATCAAACAAATGTAAGAGAGAAAAACAAGGTGGAGAGAGAAAAGCAGCACTCCAATCTAACAAAGTACGGAGAAAGAAGGCTTAAGATATTCCATTCACATCCCTCAAAACTTTGGGAATTTCATTCTTGCCAAAGACACCACATAATGCAATGTGGCACAGCCTGGCAAAAAGTAAAATTTCTGTGCTTTCCAAAAGACCCCTGCCAAGTTGCAAACATACCAATGACTCTCATTGGCATAACCCAATGGAAGCCAAATAAACAAAATACCCAAGTCCACAGGTCCCAAGCTATAGGACAATGTAGGAGTCGGGTTTCACAGTCTCCCTACATTTTTTGCACATGTAGCACCAATCCAAGATCAACATACCTCTCTTCCGGAGATTATCTATAGATAAAATCTTCCCTAGAGCAGCAGTCCAAGAGAAGAAAGCTACCCTAGATGGGACCTTTGAGCACCACACCATCTTACACATGAACAAGATGCCATTAGTCGAGGATAGGGAATAGTAATAAACACGCACCTCAAACCCCTGACTCTTGGCAGGTTTCCAACAAATTCTATCCATTCCCTCACCCTTAACAGACTTGGAATAGATAAGATCCATAAAAGATGTCAAAGACTAACTCCCAATCTTGGACCAATCTTAGATAAGCGAACATCCCAATGGGGAACCCATTAGAGAGTCGTAAAAAATAAGCAATAGAGGAATCTTTAACACTACTGAAGCCAAATAACTCTAGAAATCTCCTTGAGTGGACAATCACCTCACCATACATCATGCCAGAAATTCATTCTTGTGCCATTACCAACCTCAAACTGAAGGTTTTTGGAAAAAGTCTCACATTGCTGTCTTATAGATCTCCAAAGACTCATATAATAGAAACTCGGAAACAGCTTTGGTGCACCATTCTCCCCATTCATTCCCTTATTTCGTCTCTATAACCTTTCTATATAAAGACTCCCTCTACGTCCTGTATCTCCAATGCCATTTTCCTAAGAAAGATTGATTAAATCTCCTTAGATTTCTTAAACCAAGCCCTCCACAACAAACCAATTCACAAACGCTAGCCCTTTTTTTTTATATAAGTAAAAAAAATTTACATTAAAATCGTACCCCATTGAACCAGATGTGATTTACGTCTCAGGTCCCATAGCCCATTTCCCTAACAAAGTCGCAGGGCCTGTATGTTTTGCAAAAAAGTGTTGTTAAAAGTGTGCTTAAAAGCTCAAAGTACCAAGGTCTAAGCACTTTGCTTGGCCAAAGCGAATCTTATTATTCGAGGCACACCTCAAGCACACTTTCCTAGTGCTTCTTGAAGAAGCACAAGGCACACTTAAGTGCCTTTTTTTTTTTTTTGTTTAGTTTTTTGCTAAAAAATATTTGAATTAATAGAATTAATTGTTCGATCTTTAAGTAAATGACATAGACATTGATTTATTATACAAACACTATTCTTAAGATGTTGTATTACACAAACAATTTTTTGTTTACATATGAAAAGACATGAATAAGGATCATTTACAATATTGTGGTTTTTGGACTTTGCGTTTTGGGTTTTGGATATATTTCGACTTGACGATATACTTTCTTTGATCATAGCTATCACAACTATGAATTTTATAAAACATAAAAAGCATTATATAAAATGTTATGTTTAAACTATTAATCACTAAATTATCATCATATTGTTCATTAATAATTGTTTTCAAATTTATTATGTCAAAATTTTAAGAAATTGAAATAATTTATGTGGAGTACAGGAATTCCAATAAAGTAATTGTGCCACGTGTCATACCCGTGGCCAAGGGGAGCCATTATCATGCTGAGGAGGCCACACCCACAAACAGTGAGGCCACATCAGTAGCACGTCATCAGGGAAGGCCATACTGAAGAAAAAGAGTTTCGAGAAGGGGGTTAGCACTGACATGACTGAAGGAATGGTGGCTGCCTCCACATTTAATGCATCCCACCAAACCTCCTGACTGCATTTATGTGGAGAAGACTCTTAAACAATGTTGTCTTGGCTGCCGCAACTCACAAGGGGTTCGAGGAGGGGGTTAGCACTGACATGACTGAAGAGATGGTGGCTGCCTCCACACTTAATGCATCCCACCAAACCTCCTGACTGCATTTATGTGGAGAAGACTCCTGAACAGTGCTGTCTTGGCTGCTGCAACTCACAAGGGGTTTGGAAAGGTGTCTGATGGGACAAGCACTCAAGTAGTGGACTAGATGATCAACAAATAGAGGGCCAAGATCATCTAAAGGGAGCTATATAATATGAGAAACCCCCCAGGGAACATGGATCGGAAAATCTATAGAGAAAACATCGTAGCAACAAGAGCTGTAATAATATCCAAGTCTAAGAAAAATATATTGCAGGATCATCCTCCTCGGACTTTGCCGAGGAAGGTTTTCTTTTGCATAGGGCATGTTCTTCTTTATTTTCTTGCTATATTTGATTCACTGTACACGTTCTTAGATTTATTTAAGCCTAGCTTTTAAGCCCACTTTTTACAACTTTATTGTATAGGGCTCTTTGGGCCTTAATCCATTCATCTTTTGGGCTTAAGAACCAAAACCTACCCTTACAATTTATGTAAAATTTTATTTGCAAACTTTTTGCAATTGCACTATTCATTCTAGCCAATAGGCAAAATATATTACTATTTTGAGTTTATTAAAAAAAATTCATAATATCTTATATGACTTCTATAAGAGGTCATTATAATATCATATATGAAAAATGGAGGCTTACTTCAATCAAGCACGCGCTTGTGCTTTGCACCTAGGCTCAATCCATTACTAAGTTCGATTTATGTAATTCTATGTCTCAAAGTTCTAAAACCCTCATCGCTTTTCAATTGTGGAGGCTTAGGTGTTTGATTGTGATTCTGTTGAAGATGTGATATTATATTGTAATTATTACAGAAGATATGAAATTTTAAAATTTCATATTAGTTAGGGACTTTATGTGGTGTTGAATTGCTTGTTTAGATCGTTAGTTAGTAATTATGGTTAAATACTTTATTCAAAAACTAATCTAAGTAGGCTTTTAGATCTTTTTTTATAGCATAAGGAACATTCCTAAAGAAGAGCCCTTTGGACTCGCCTCTAGCCAATAAAACCTATGGGCAACCGACCCACCCACCAGACAGGCTAAGCACTTTATGTTCACACATAGGAGCAAGTACTTCGGCTACATTGTATTTGTGTTAAGCTATTTAGAATTACAAGAATATTATTCAGCATACCAAAGACACCAATAAAAATGTTTTTCAACTCATTATCAAGGTTGCAACCAAACACAAGAAAAATGAGTTTAGTTTATAGAAGTTACAAAATTTTAAACCTTCATGTTAGTTAGGGACTTTATGTGGTGTTGAATTGCTTGTTTAGATTGTGAGTTAGTAATTATGGTTAAAGACTTTATTCAAAAACTAATCTAAGTAGGCTTTTAGATCTTTTTTTTATAGCATAAGGAACCATCCTAAAGAAGAGCCTTTTGGACTCACCTCTAGTCAATAAAACCTACGAGCAACTGACCCACCCGCCAAAACCAGTTGTCGGGTAATCCAAGGGTATTCACCCCTGACGGGCTAAGCACTTTATGTTCACGCACAGGAGCAAGTACTTCAGCTACATTGCATTCATGTTAAGCTATTTGGAATTACAAGAATATTATTGAGCATACCAAAAACACCAATAAAAATGTTTTTCAACTCATTATCAAGGTTGCAACCAAACACAAGAAAAATGAGTAAGTTTACCAAAACAAATTAGTTGAGTAGGCTATTCAATACCCTCAAAAGTTCTACTATTCCTCTCTCGCAAGATGATTCACAAAATATTCAAAGAACAACCTTCCAAATCTTCATAATTCATATTCCTATGACAGTGAAATTTTTCATTTCCTTGCCAACATTCCAACGTTTGAATCACCATCCTTGGCATAACCCAAAATACTCCAAAAAGAGTAAACAAAAATTACCCCAAGTCACTTTCTACTTAGCAATGCAAAAGAAAATGATCTAACGACTCTGTACTACGCTTACATATGAAGCACTGATCAGTAATTGTAAGGGATCATTTCCCAAGATTATCCGCTGTCAAAACTTTACCCAACACTGTTGTCCAAGTGATGAAAGTGATTTTGCAAGGTACCTTTACACTACAAGTATTCCTCCAAGGGAAATGAACTATTGTAGGCTCTAAGACTCATAAAAAGAGCAGACCTTAAAGTTTCCACTCTTAGTTAAACTCCAAGAAATTTGATCTTCCAACTTGGCCCTGAGGAGAATGAGAGTATAACAAATCAAAGAAACTGATGCAGTTCATTTTTAAAGCTAGCAGTTACTAGCTTATGTTGTATAATAAGTAGTATCCTTTTACTTTTAATAGCTTTTATCACTTATAACAGAAAATTAGTTAGCTGATAGGTTGTTAGTGATAAGTGCAAAAGCCTGTTAGTTAGTTAGTTAGTTAGTTAGAGAAGTTAGTTGGGCTTTGGCCAATCACATGGTAGGTTCTTGCAACTAGCTTAGCAATTTGCTTATGTAACTATAAATAAGTAAACTGCCCTCATTGTAACTAGTTGAATTTGAATCCAAGAAATCTCTACCTATAAGGTATTATTCCAAAAGTGTCTCTTGAAGAGCCAATTCATTCTTTCTTTTCTCTAAGCAACTTAGCTTTCTAAAACATCTTTCCTTTTCACCATTTTTCCTCCATCATAATTTGGTATTAGAGCTTGAGATCCTTAGGATTCAAGTCGGTTTGCAATTTGTTTCTTCATTTTCTGTCATCAAGAACCTATCAAGATCCAATCTTGATTTCATTTTTCCTATCCTCTACTAGTGAACCTAAGAATTTGTGAAGATGGCACCAATAGTTTACAATAGAAGGAACAAAAAAGGTTCAGCAACACATGAACCTGAGGTGCAGGCTCATCCCAAGCAGCAGCCACAACCACACCAAGAAGGAGAACCCCAGGTGACATTGGAGCAAACTGTGGTCCTGCTAAGGGGACAGCTTGCTACCTTGACTAAAGAGGTGAGAAGAAACCGGCGTTATCGTCCTAGAAATGATGATGAACCTACTAAAAGATGCTGAAACTGACAGTCACAGCAACTTTAGTAACCCAATTGGTCAGCCTCAAGGAGGTGTTCCAAGGCAAGTGCATGGTCCTCCAAGGGGAGAACCAAAATGGGAATCAAACTTCAAGATTGAGTTACCTGAGTTCTATGGTAGCTACAATCATGAAGAATTCATGGATTGGCTTAACCAAGTGGAAAGAATCTTTGATTTCCATAAGGTACCAGATTCCAAGAAGGTGAAATTGATCTCTATCGAGCTGAGAGGGAGAGCTTCAGCCTGGTGGAAACAACTCCAAGTTCAAAGAGTTAGGAGGAGTAAAAGAAAGATCCAAAAATTGGTGCAAGATGAAGCAAAAAATGAGAAACCAGTTTCTGCCTTTCAATTATATGCAGTCCTTGTACAAACAACTGCATAATTTGAAGCAACATGGCAGTGTGGAAGAGTATACAAAGCATTTTATCAACTGGTAGCTCGAATAGGCCTGAATGAGAGTGAAGAGCAGATGATTGCAAGGTTCTTGAGTGGTCTTAAACCATCAATTCAAGATGCCTTATCTTTGCACCAACTGTGGACTATCTCTGAAGCTTACAATAGAGCCTTGATGTTTAGGAAGCAACTTGCAAGAAGAGGTCTTGTGCAGTTCCCAACTTATAGTGGTAGCAAAAGTACCCAAGTCAGTACTCAATGAATGCCAACTACTAACAGTGCACAGCCTTTCAAGATTGACAATGTAGGTCTACCTACAACTTCTGGTGCAGCCAAACCAATCCCTATAGCAGCACAACGTTTTACATTTAAGTGCTACAAGTGTGGAGAAGCTGGGCACAAGGCCACAAATTGAAAGAAAGGGGGAGTTAATGCTCAAGGCAAGGGTAAAGCTTTGATGATTGAAGTTTGCGAAGACCAAGAAGATGAAAAATTCCCAATATATGAAGAAGAAGAAGAAGAAATGTGTGATAGTGTATTGATAGTAGAAGACAACAGAGGAGGGGAATGTATTCAAGAACCCGTATATGATCAATACATGGAAGAAGAAATAGGTGCACATATAGAGGAAGAAAAGGATTTATCATTAGCAACAAACATCTTGCAAGTTCCTAAGAAAGAAATGGAGGATGATGAGTGGCTTAGAAGAAGTAGTTACAAGGATATGGTGTCACAAGAAGTTTTTAACAATCTTCAATCAAAGAATCAAGACCAGCCCCAACCACAAGCTATCTTGCTTCAAGAAAGGAGGTGAAGTTAGAGATTCTAGAAAGTTCTTAGTGTTCTTAATTAATGACTTTCAAGAGTTCTTTGTAATGTGGCAACCATGGATGTTTGCAATCTCTTACTTGGGTGTGAAAGATTATGTCCATATCAAACCATTTCGGGTGGAAGGATCAACACATCCAGGTTATACAAGAAATGAGATTGTTACACATTGCAACCAAAGAAGGGGAAAGCTAGTCCCAAACCAATGGTCAAAATGAAGAAGGTTGGATGCAAGAGGATCTACATGGTTGCTTACACTTGCAGCCTTGACACAAAGCAGCAACAGATCTTAATGTCTAGCATGCAGCAGCTTAATACAGCAACTAATGAGAATGTAGATCAGTGGAACTACCAGATCATATGCACATCTCCAACAGTTTCAATTTGCATCACTTGCTGCCCTATCATGCACCAGATCAGCTTACAACTAGCCACACTTGAGGACAAGTGTGTTTCAAAACGGGACAGTCCTAATGCAATTCATTTTTAAAGCTAGTTGTTACTAGCTTATGTTGTATAATAAGTAGCTTCCTTTTACTTTTAATAGCTTTTATCACTTGTAACAAAAAATTGGTTAGCTGATAGGCTGTTAGGGATAAGTGCAATAGCCTATTAGTTAGTTAGAGAAGTTAGTTAGGCTTTGGCCAATCACATGGCAGCCACATGGTGGGTTCTTGTAACTAACTCAGCAGTTTGCTTATGTAACTAAAAATAAGCAAGCTGCCCTCATTGTAACTAGTGGAATTTGAATCCAAGAAATCTACCTATGAGGTATTATTCCAAGAGTGTGTCTCTTGAAGAGCTAGTTTATTCTTTCTTTTATCTAAGCAACTTAGCTTTCTAAAACATCTTTCCTTTTCACCATTTTTCCTCCATCAGAAACCATCCACGACTTCCACCTCCCAATCTTGAATAGATTGACAAAGAAAGGATTCCAACTCCATCCGCCAACAAAGGCATCCTTATCCACAACCAATGTAAACAAATAAAGGAACCTGTCGCTATTAAAATCACCGCACCATGGATCGTGCCAAACTTGACCTTAATTCCATCCCTAATTAAAATTTTGAGAAATCTGCTAAAATTCCCACCCTCGTCGGATGCTCTTCCATAACTTACCCATGTGAGCTCCTAGGCACCTCCGTCATCCAAACCCCCCCCCCCCCCTCCCCAACACACACACACACACACACACACACACACACACACACACGCACATGATTCTTCATACTTATAACAGGTCTCCACAAGTGCTCTCTTTCTATTGCAAATCTCTTTTTTTTTTTTTTTGATAAGTAATAAAGATTCATTGATAAAAAAAGAGGAACACCCAAGCATACAGGATACAAGGGTGAACAAATCAAAAACGAACAGTACAAGAATCGAGAAAATCCAAAAAAGAAGAAAAAAGATGGTTTCTCCACACAGAGGACCAATCAAGTAAGGATAGGAAGAATAGAAGCTTGAGATCAGGCATGGAACACTTATTGTCTTCAAAACACCTACTATTTCTCTCCTTCCAAATACACCACATCAGACAATGAGGAACGACCTTCCAAATATCACCATTACAATGGCGACCAAAACGACCTTGCCAGCAAGCAAAAAGCCCAACAACTGACTTAGGCATAACCCAACAACCACATCCCTATCAAAAGCTTAACTAAAAGAACTATGCTTTCGAATCCCCTAACCACCTTCCTTCAAAGGTGAGCAAACTACCTTCCAGCCAACTCAGTGATATTTCTTAGCATCCCTCATCCCCTCAAGAAAATCTCTTTGCAGATTATCTAATCTATGGGAAACATGAATGGGCATGCTGAAGAACGATGTAAAGTACATAGGAAGAGAAGATAGAGTACTCTTGATAACAATGATCCTCCCCCCCTTTCGAAAGATAAAGTTTCTTCCATCCTACAAAGCTCCTCTCCACCTTTTCAATAATCATATCCCATACAATTCAACAAGCAGAGTGACTTTGTTTATAAGATTATATGCCCAGGATGTATAAGAAAAGAAAGCAAAGTGTTATATAACCTATTTGTTCATTAATAAGGGTGACAAAAGTTTGCTAAGCCATTACCAGATAAGTACACTGTCCTACCAGATTCTTTGGCACAACATAACACCTACTACAAGACTAGTAGTATCCTAAAAAGATCTGAAATGTATAACTTTCTCAAGCTGTGAGTAATACTTACATTCCATATCCTTGCGATATTTGGACAAATTATTATTAACTTCTTCTATTTTAATTTGCAGCATATTCACCTCCTTCTCAGCTTCATGGGATTTTGTATTCAAGTCATCAAACTCCATTCCAATAGACCTGCACAGGAACAATATCAACTTGAAGAGAAGTACCAATGCATATTGAAAAACAAAAAGGATAAAAACAAGAGAAATAAACACCCAAAAAGTTTGGAGGTGCCTCTGCGCTCTGACCTATGAGCAGACAACCCTCCATCACATGATGGAGATGGTATCTTATCTATCAAACGTACGTTGTATCTCTCTCACAATGTGTAGGGCCCACACACTGTGAGAGAGATGCTACATACATCTGATACATAAGATCTATTTCCACATGTAACAACAAAATATAGGGGGTATTTGGGGGGGGTGAAAAGGAATAGTAGGGTTTGGGGATGAAACAAAGGGGGGAAATTGAGATTTGGGTTGTTGTTCCAAGCTTGTGAACAGTAACTCATCAACAGTGTTTTGGCTCTTTATGGACTATTTGGGGTAGTTTAGGGTTATGAAGTTTCAGATTTTTGCATTTAAAAGATAGCAAATCATGTGTGTGTGCAAGGTTTTAAGCTGCTGGGAATTTAAAAATGGAAAATAAAAAGAATAAACTTCTAGGCATCAGACCTCAGAGAAGGTTATATTACACAAACCTCAAAAAAATCTTCATAGCCTCTAAAAATTTGAAAATCTGTTCTTTTCCTCTATTGAATCAAGCATAACATCCATATAAATAGATGGCTAATGCCTGACCAAGATGACTAATACCTACCCTAACAAGACTTGGACTCATTGGGCTTTGATAATTAGCCCAAACTATATAACTAAACTCACAAATAAAACACAATAAAAGAGTCTAACCTTAATTTAAGACCCAATCGACCCATATCTAAAAACCATAAAATTAGAAAATTGCCCCTAGCACTTAAAAATAAATTAAATTAACATTGGCTTCTCGCTTCCTGCATCACTTAATCATGTAAAGAGTGAGAAATTGAGAGTTATGTCTTGGTAATGCAAAAGAGAGCCATGACTGATACATCATATGAGCTTATGTGGATTAAAACACCAACTTAAGGAATTAAGGTTTGATGTGCAATTACTTATAAATATGTATTGTGACAACTAGGTAGCAATCCATATTGCTTCAAATCGTGTTTCGTGAGCAAACTAAGAATATATAGGCGGATTATCATCTTGGATTATTTTTTATAAGTAATGTAAAATTTCATTGATATCAAAAAATAGAGTCACCCTAGAATACCAGAAGTATACAATAGGCCATACAATCAATCATGCAAATTACATAAATCTATGAAATCAATAACAGACCATAAGGACTGATTATACAAAACTGACATCCAATCCAACAAAGTTCTAAAGAAAAATAATTTAAGATCAGGCATAATTCTTTTAGTATCTTCAAAACTCCTGTTATTCCTCTCCTTCCACAGACACCAAATCAAAATGTGGGGCAGCCATCCATACTAACCATTGCAATGATGTTGAAAAGGACCTGGCCAACAAGCTAACAACTCTACAACTGTCTTCTACATCACCCAATAAACTCCAAATAAATCCAACACCATAGACCACAGCTCTGCTACCCAAAGGCGGTGAAAAAAAAGGTGGTCTATTGATTCCCCATTACGTTTACACATATAGCACCAATACGATACCTACACATTCTTTCTCCGTAAATTATCAATCGTCAAGATATTCTCCAAAGCTGCAGTCCAAATAAAGAAAGCAACTTTAGAAGGAATCTTAGATTTCCAAATGCATTTCCAAGGGAAAGATTTTCACAATTGCCAAGTAGAACCCGGTAGTACCCACCCATGTAAATCCTTTTTCTTGTCTGGTTTCCAACACATTTTATCCTCCCCACTGCCTCTAACTAAAACACCATAAATCATATCCATGAAATGTGATAAAGACTCTAACTCCCAATCCTGCACAGCCCTTACGAAATTTACATCCCAATGAAGGACTCCATTAGCGTATTGCATAAGATCAGCCACACTAGCCTTCTTTTCACGACAAATCCTAAATAAATAACTTAGGAAAGCACATAGCAAGAGAATTATCCCCGCACCATCAAGCCTGCCAAAACTTCACTCTAGATCCATCCCTTACGTCATACTGGAGATATCTTGACAACGTAGGCCAAACTCAGCTAATATACTTCCACAAACTCAACCTGCAAGAAGCATGCATTGAGTTGGAACCACCCCCCCCCCCCCCACCCCCACTCACATCCAAACTTTACTTCATCTTGGATTCTTGTTCCAAAAAGGGTAGAAAATGGAGTTACTGCAATCCCATATGTTTTTACAGGAGCTCAAATTGGGATGTGCAGTTCTCTTAGGATTTGAATGATTGGGAGTTAATGTTGTCAGACGTTTGGAACTTAGTACCGTTATGTCTGATGTGGTGTTTATGGAGGGAGCGTAATAGACGCACATTTGAGGATGTGGACAATTTAGGAGACCAGTTGCTTTGCTTTATTCAGTGGTTCTATCTCAGGCTTGGGGACTCACATTTGGTGATTCCCTTCCATTGTTTATAAGTTTTCTCCTCTCTTGTAATTAATTTTTCTGTTTTGTTCTTCCTTTGATTGTACCTTTTGACTACTATGTTATATTTTCTCATATAGTAGTACATACATATTAGGGGTAAATCTACTGAAATGATTATTACAAATAATTTGTTAGGGTAGTTAATTAACCCTAAACACACTTCAGGAGAATATAACAATTAACCCTAAACACACTTCAGGAGAACATAACAACAACCTCCATCCTTCTTGATTTTTCACCATTATAAAAAGATTGCATTGAAGCAAAAAGGTCAATAATAGATCATTGATTAGATAAACAACCCAAAAGCAAAAAGGTCAATTATAAAAAGTTTATACCTTATACTCATGTCTGCGGACACAAACATATTGAACACGTTTATAATAGATCATTGATTTGACATCTCACCTTGACCGTCCCAAGGGCACATCAAAAAGGCCAAGCCCAAAAGGTTGTATGAGATAAACAACCAGCATTCATGGAGTGGTCAATAATGCAAGCATATGGCCTGTCTTAAACTTTAGCAATCTACATCGATTACAATGCAAATCTCTCACTGTTCATGTTATTTTCCTATTTCCAAATTGATTCAAGGTTTAACTTGGTTTAACAGTTTAGAAGATCAACAAATGATCAAACCAAACTAAATCTCCGAAGTTCTAATAGAATGAAAATCTTAAGATTATTCATACACAGCCACAAGAAAGTAAAAAGAAAAATGGAAACTCAAAGACATAATCCTCTCCTTCAGAGGTTCAAAGCTAATCAAAATATATCAAAAAGTTGATTCCCTAACTATTGTTAGAAACATCTGAAAAGTCATATTTCAAACACATTCCTAAAGTGACTAAATATTGTCAACTGATAGGAACAACAGTAACCTTGGTTGATTATTAGCAATGCATAGCCTGGGAAAAGACCTATGAATATAGGCATTTTAGTAACACTGGCAGAATAAAAACAGAGTAATATAGAGGAAAATCCGAGAAATAAGACTAATGTACTAGACTATCAAGCATTAAAGCTCTTTACCTTGATACATAAGCTAAAACTAAAATGTCACAATATTCCTCACTATATAAAATCAATTTGGAGGGAGGAAAAAAGAAAACAACACAAAGAAATGCCATCTTGAATTATGCAGCATGCTCACATTTAAGGATCTTAAAAAATAGCATGGAAGATAATGCTGAAAACAGAAACGTTGAGTATAATTTTAGTCATCTGCAGGAACCTTATGTGATACTGATCTGAATAATATATTCAAAAGGCCAGCTTTAAACTATCAAAGGACTGATTGCAGAGATATATCTTCTAGAGTAGTCATATTACAAATAAAAGAAATAGGTAGAACAACCTTAGGACTTGACTGATTTCTTTTTTCAAATCCTTGTCAGGTGGAAGACTCCCTTTAAGTACTCCTCTAATTCTGTCCTTGTACTCATCAACTCTTTAAATAAATTAGAAACAAAACACCATCAGCTTCAAAACACAAGAAAAGTGCTAACTAAAAACTAAAGCAAAGAAAAGAAGAGAGATCTGATTTACATTTTTTTGTGTTTCTTCTTGTGATTCTCCAACTCTGCCTTCTTTAGAGACAGTTTCACTGTGTCCTCAGAATCAGCAGCCATAATGTCTTTTTCTCGATTAATGGCCTTTATATTTTGCTCTATGCTATATAGATCACTTTGCTTTTGACGTATGTTTGATTCAAATTCTCTTTCAGCAAGCTGGTTTGTTTTTCTCTCAACCTCAATACGCTGCACAATTAAGATTAAAGTTACTTAAATATAGCATAATGTGTTCGCTAAGACTAAGGCTGTGAATTCCAAACAAGACTGGCGAGCGAGGTCACCCTCACCATGTTTTTTTCTCTTTCATCAATGTGAGAGAGATTAACGTGAGAGTTTTGAAGTTCAAACGAATCACGCTCATTATCCTTCTCTTCTATGCGTTTCAAGATGCCACTCTGCATGGATCATGATTGAAAAACCTACATGAAACATGAAGGGATTGACAATTGGAAAATTTATGAAATGCATACTTTGTAACCACAAACCTTGATCTCTAATTTAGCCTGCTTCTGAGCCTCAACATTTTTCCAACGGTCATTTGCATCCATATAACAGTCCCATGCTGTCTTAAGTTCATTTTCATTTGATATCTGAAAAAGCATCCCTTGCAATCAATGCTACTACAAATGGTTGAGAGAGCTCATATATTTTGGATTTCAAAACAAATAAAAATTTCTCATCTCTGATAATTTGATTTAACAACAAAATATTGAGAACATATATATGTACATTGAGAAATGTTATGTCCATAACATTTTCACAACAAATCTTAAGATTATGTTTGTTTTCTATTTTCAAAAACTTGTTTTGGGGAATATAATTAAAAAAAAAAAATTTCTTGTATTTTTTAAATCAAAAATATGTTTGGTTAGTTAAAATTAAAAATATAGTTTTTTGAAAAAAAATAAAAAATATTGAAATATGTTATTACTAGAATTTGAACTTTAATGCTAATTCATTAAATGAGACAGATTTATTAAATTAAATGCGTGTTTTCATTGACTTTTGAAAATTAGAAACTGAAAATAACCTTTTGCATGTTTTCAGTTTCCTTCACAAATTGAGTTTTAAGAACAGTTTTTATTTTTTGTCTATTTTGGGTTACCAAACAAGTTTTTTAGTCTCAAAAATAAAAAATTGTTTTTGGAAATAGAAAATAGGGGGAAAAAACAGTTACCAAACATACCCTAAGTAGCAGGTTGTTATTGGCTGTTACTGGTGGAAAAAAAAGTAATTTCAATTATGGATTCAAATTAGAACCAATAACAGCTTAGCACCTATTATTTGTTGTAAAAATATTGGGGTCATAGCACTTTTCATGTTCATTTCTATAAATAAAAATACATCTAGCCAAAAAATTACCTTTTTATCCTCCATATCCTTCTCAAGATCCATCAACCTTGATTTTATTCGATTTATGAGGCTCAAAGAAACTTCATTGCTGAAGGGGATATCTAGAATAGACCCTAGATTATGCCTTGCAAAAAGTTTTTGGATGGTGGTATCTCGTTCAGTCTTCAAGGACATATGAGCCTAAAGCCAAAAGCAAAAGAGATTATTAGGAAAATGATCCACATGAATTTGTAAGACTTTTTGACTGTCAAAATATGCATAGTTTCACTTACTTCAGCTTCAGTTTGAAGCTTGCTAATCTCCCAGATATATTCATTAATTGTCTGCTTAAGAAAAGAACTTTTAGTCTCTGTGTCGTTCATTTCCCTCTCCAACTTGCTTATTTTAGATTCCAAAAGTGCGATCCTTTCTTCAAACTTGGTTTTCCATTCATTCAACTCTTCATCAGTGTCTGACCAAAACAAGATGAAAAAATATGAGAACACCCAACAAAGAAAAAAAATGCACGAATGAGACAGAATATCCTGCTTTTGCTAAAAATTCAAACCTTCATTCTCCTCAGCAAGAGCAGCATACTGTTTCTGCTGCTCCTTAAACAAAGTGCTTCTTTCAACAGTCTTGTTTGCTATCTGTTCCTGTAGTTTCCGCAAATCTTTCAGAGTTGTTTCAGTGTGGTGAACTTTGGCATCCACGTTTTGGATGCTTCCCTCCAATTCCTGCATTTGAATTTTCAGAGATTCTGCTTTCTCTTGATCTTGAGCAATGCTTTCCCGAAGCTGTAGGAATCAATGAAATAACTCTATTAAAAAAGTCTAGGTAGATAGCATGTCATCAAAATTTTCATGTATAATTGGTACAACTGAAATACTAACCAAGTTTCATAACAACTCAAGCAAGTCAAAAAGAAAGTGCATTAGCACTTCAAGATGCTTCCAGAAGCCACCTTCCCAAACACCCCTCATCCCCACCACCCCCCCCCCCCCCAAAAAAAAAAAAAAAAAAAGTAAAACTGAATAAATCAATGTGACTACAATCTCTTCCACAGGAAGCTCAGCTGACCACACACAAGTATATATGTGTGTGTGTGTGTGTGTGCACGTATAAAATTATCTCAGTACAAGGGGGATAAGAGGTTAAAACCTTATATGCAGCATCTTTCAAAGTTTGAAGATTCTCCAATTTGAGTTTGTAGGTCTTTATTTCTTGAGCCTGATCCTTGTGAAGTTTTTTTATGACCTCCAATGCCTTTGTATATCTGCTTCATAGTACATGACCAAGTATTATAACTTACTTCAAGTCATTAGCACCAAAATATTAAAAAAAATTAGATAAAAGCATGTGCATACAGAAAGAAAAATTGCAATGACAAATTGAATATAGCATACATGAAGGTTACAACAGAGAGCATTTTTGCTCAAGGCACTCAAAATCATGGAAACAAGCTATTTGAAATACTATTTAATCTTAGAGTTAATTACAATCATCAACCCTATTCTGTAGGGGGATTTGCAATATGCACCCTGAAAACTTCAAAATTTTGCAATCAAAACCTTAATTTGATAAAAATTTGCAAAGTTCACCCAACATTTAGATTAATAGCGTAGTGTACAAGTATGAGTAGTACGCTCTAAAGTAAAACATAATTTGCAATGTGCGTCCAAAACTAAGATAATTTTTAATTGAGATATGAAAGATGATAAAAAGAAGAAGAAGAAAAAAAATGATAGTGCATAATTTTAATTTTGTTTAGCAGATAATATACCGGGTAGCGGAGAAGATATCGTCAAACTTCTTTTTAAGTGTGGAAGGGTCTTGCAAAGGCCAATTAGCTTCATCTTGGTGTACAAAAATGACATTTTCGAGAACAGCCTTAGAGACGCCCATTAAAGCAGGGATCTCTCGGTCCATGTCAGCACATCGATAGCTAAGGCAAACTTTTTCACCAGAGTGAGGATTAATTGTTTGAAGAACACTCTCGATGGCCTTATACTCCATCTTGGAGGCCTTCTGCGTCAGCTGAAACGACCTTATGCACACCACGTCCTTGCCAGCTGCAGTCTTGAATCGGAGCTTAATCTGTCCTTTTGTCTCTGTTTCCCCTGCAACCTACAATCTCAATCAAAAGACAAATTATTATTATTATTATTATTATTATTATTATTATTACACAATAGGCCTTCTTCTTATACCTTGGGGTCATGAATGAAACTGTGGCCTGAACGCGCATTGGGAGGCAATTCTCCTGTGCACGAAAGCTTTAAGCACTCTATAATAGTCTGCAGCACATCAATTAATTAATAATTAACAAAACAAAATTATTTTATAAGGGATTGAGAAAGTGAAAAGAAAATTACGGTTTTGCCAGCTCCGTTGGGGCCGACGATTAGGGTTAAGGGTTTGAAGAAGGTGATAACGAGCTTGTTCTCCGGGTCGAAGCTCCGGATGCCTTTGATTAGCATCTTATCCACAGTGCTCATCTTTCTTTCTTTATTCTTCTTCTTCTTCTTCACAATACAATGTATAATGTAATAGAAGCATGAAAACGGAGGGACTGAGAGGGAGGGAGAGAGAGAGAGAGAGAGAGAGAGATTTTTACTTTTTACTGGAAACTGGAAATCAGCAGGACTCCAAGCAACTCGTGCTGTAAAATTGCAACAGACCCAACCTGACTACAAATATATAGGCTTTGTCTAGCTTCGCTTGTAATTTTTACAGGCTTACAGCACCAACAATTTCCCTCTCAATGAAATAAAATAATACTAACAAGTAATATCTTCTTCTTTTTCTTTTTTTTACACTAGCCGAGCTATGCATGGAACCTACTTATTTGTGAGGTAAAACTAGAATGTTTTTTTCAAAATATCACCAATTTCCAAAAAATTTTGTTAATTAGTATCGTTTACAAACTATTTGAAAAAATAACATCTTGAATTTGTAAGACTCGAGTTTATTGTAACAACTTGAGTATCAAAAACTTGATTTCTATCAAAATTTAGATTGAACTCAAGTTCCACAAAATCAAAACCAAAATTTAAAACCTGAGAGAAACCCAAGCAAGCTTAAGAAAGCAAAGTCGAAACAAAAACCCAAAAAAACCAATCACAAACCCAAGCTGCGTTGATGCTCACCGCCGCTCCGGTGATACTTGCTGCCGATTCAATCAATTCTGGGGTTTTTTATTGGGTTTTGTTCTTGGGGATTGGAAGGATCAGTTTTTGTTTTGGGTTTTGTTCTTGGGGCTTTGGAAGTTTGAGAAAGGAGAGTGGAAGAAGAACACACTGGATGTTTGAGAAAGGAGAAGAGTAGTGGGATGGCCGGAGCAGAAAGATGGAGAAAGGAAAAAAAGAACGAAGGAAGAAGGAAAGCAAAGCAAAGGAAAAAATTGCAACTAGGTGGAAAAACAAATCAATCGAGTCTCTTAGGCTCGAATTCTAAGAGCAAAATCGAGTTTCTTAGGCTCGAGATATTAATTTTCTAAATAATTTGGAAATGTTGCTAACTAACGAAATTGTTTAAGAATTGGTGTTAGTTTGCAATTTTTTTCTATAAACTATACTATTGCATGATTTACACTTGTATGACTTCAATTTGTATTACAATTTGATGAATAAGCCATTACTTAAACATGCAATGACTTACAAAAAATTTGTCAAACAGTTTTGTGGGGTACAAAAATTTAATAAGGTAATCATGTCACGTGTCATACCCAAGGCTGAGGAGGCCAATACAAGTCCGAGGAGTCCATACACTCGAATGGTAAGGCCGGAGAGGCGAGCCATGGCCACGTCAATGGCACATCGCCAGAGGAGGCCTCACTGTAGAGGAAGAACTTCAGAGAGAAGTTTAGCCTTGACATGACTGGGGGGATAGTAGCTGCTACCACATTTAATGCACCCTACCAAGTCCTCTGGCCGCATTTATGTAGAGAAGACCTATGAACAATGCTGTCTTGGTTGCCGTAACTTACAAAAGATCTAGGAATGGCGTTTGATGGGACAAACACTTGAGTAGTGTCCTGCACAATCAACAAGTGGAAGGTTAAGATCAGCTGAAAGAGACTATATAATGTAAGAGATCCTCTAGGAGAAGGGGATCAGAGGAGAATCTATAGAGAAAACACTATAGCAACAAGAACTGAAGTTGTAATCAAGTTTAAGAAAGAGATATACAAGAGCTATTCTCCTCGAACTTTGCCGAGGAAGGGTTATTTTGCATAAAACCTATTTATCTTGGTTTTTTATGTCATCTAGACTTATTAAAGCCTAGTTTCTAACCCACTCTCTACAAGTTTATTGTGTGGAGCTCGTTAGGCCTCAGTCCTATTACTTTTTTGGGCTTAGGAATTAACTCCAGTCCTTACAATTGGCGCCGTCCGTGGGTAGGCTTGAGTTTTAGTGAGATCAACGTCCAGCCATGGTGGGTTCAGGTCCCAACTGGGAAGAGTTTGTTGGTTCACAACGCCAAAATCATTTCCTCAACCTTAAGTGTAGGAGAGATCGTGAAGTTAGTGTGCATACTATTCAAACTAGTAGGAGCCAATCTTGAGGTGGCAGCCACGTCTCTTATGAGGAAAATACTAAAAGCATGCAGTTGGAGATTGAAACTCCTTCAAGCTCTAATCCCTCTTTAGATGATGATGGGGATGGTAGCTATAGGCCTAGGTCAAGGACTCCCCCTCCCCCCAAGTGAGTCTTTTTTGTACAACGAAGGTCACCATTATAAGTGTAGGAATAAGAGTCCATCTCGTAAAGGCTTGGGCAGTGACGCTATGAGCAAAGCTCTTAACCAAATTTCTAAATTTCCCTTTACCCGTAGGATCTAAGGGGGAAGCTTCCTCAGTGGTTTACTCAGCCAACGTTCACCATATATAATGGCAGGACAGGGCCTATGGAACATGTCAGCCACTTCAACCAAAGAATGGCTATCCATTCTAAAAATGAAACCTTAATGTGCAAGGTGTTCTCGTCCAGTTTTGGGCCTATGGCGATGAAATGGTTTGATGGTTTGGAGGGGGGCTCCATCAACTCCTTTAAGAAGCTTACTAGGGCGTTTAGGGCTCATTTTGTTACCTGCAGTAAAGTTTCTCAACCTTTAGATTTCCTGTTGTCAATGACTATGCTAGAAGGGGAAACCTTGAAAACGTAATCTGACAGATACAAGGAAATGTTTAATGAGATAGATGGGAACTTCGACGATGTGGCTACAAGGACTTTTACGGTCAGCCTACCCGCCGGGCATGACTTGAGAAAGTCTTTGACAAGGAAGCCGGTTAAGAGTGTACGTCAGCTCATAGACTGCATTAACGAGTATCAGCGCGTCGAAAAGGACCAACAACAAAGGAAATGGAAAGCTAAGGTGGGCCCACAAGATAGAAGGGATTTTAGGGCTTATAGATATAATAGTAACCGACCTTAGAGAGATTTTGTTAGGTAATCCGAATCTACTGCTATTCAGGTGGTTAGCACTATGTTCCGAGAGCCCGTGCACCAAATCTTGGAAAAAATTAAGAGTGAGTCGTACTTTCAATGGTCAAATAAGATGGGGGGGAGACCCCACGAAGCGTAACCAAAGCCTCCACTACAAATACCACCAAGAGCTAGGGCACACTACAAAGGATTGCAGGACGTTGTGGAGTCACTTAGAGCAATTGGTTAAGATCGGGGAAATTGAAGCAATTCCTATACCAAACCAACAAACAAGGTAGTCAGGCGGGGTCGGGAGCTCAGAGAAATGCTTCTGCAAGACCACCCTTAGGTACAATTACTGTCATTCTTGCTGCTCTTGGAAGGACTGGTTCTCAGCCATCCAGGGTGATGTCTATAGCTTAGCCATTTACGAAGGACTCACCCACTAATTTGAAGAAGGGTAGATTGGAAGCCCAACCAGCTTTGACCCTTTCCGATGAGGATAAAGTTGGAACCTTACAGCCACATGATAATGCCTTAGTAGTTACCCTCAGGATTGGAGGGTATAACGTGAAAAGGGTGTTGGTAGATCAGGCAGCAGTGCAGAGATCATGTACCCCGACCTATTCAAGGGGCTGAAGCTAAGGTCCAAGGACCTGGCCTGCTATGACTCCCCTCTAATAGGGTTTGATGGGAGGATCGTCTTTCCAAATGGCCAAATCAGACTACCTATTCAAGCAGGGTCAAAAGTCGTGGAAGTAAACTTCATCGTGGTAGATGCATACTCCCCCTACACTACTATTATGGCAAGGCCTTGGCTTCACACCATGGGGGCTGTGTCTTCAACCCTATCCGTTAGGGGATCAAGTCGAGGAGCTGGTTAGAAACTAGTCTATGGCTAGGCAATGCTTGATGGCTGCGATCAGACATCAGACGGGAGGTAAGTCCTCAGCTTCTGCCGAGCAGGGTTTATAGTAGTCAAAGGCACCAGCGTAGTCTACGAACGGGGTGGTAGAAGAGACAATGTGTAAAGAGTTGGAAAAAATTATTTTCGAAGATGATGAGGGTAAGTTCTCTCAAGTTGGAGTTCAGTTGCCCCTTCAAGAGAAGGAAGAGTTGATAGAGTTTCTTATGAAGAATATCAATGTGTTTGCGTGGAGCGCTTATGAAGCTCTGGGGTTGAATCCAAATTTCATTTGCCATCATTTAAATGTTAATCAATCTGTCATCCCAAAAAAAAAACTACCTCGGTGCTCATCTAAAGACCATTCTTATACCGTCAAGGAGGAGGTGGTCAAGTTTAAGCAAGTCGCGGCTATTAAAGAGGTGTTTTACCTTGAGTGGTTGGCCAACATAGTGGTGGTGAAGAAGAAAAATGGGAAGTGGTGAGTATGTGTAGACTTCATGGATTTAAATAAAGGTTGCCCAAAGAACCCTTTACTCATGCCTCAAATTTATCAGTTGGTGGATCCGACTGTAGACCATCCTCAGATAAGCTTTTTAGATGCCTTTCAAGAGAAGACAGCTTTTGTTACTCCTACTGACAATTACCACTACAAGGTGATGCCCTTTGGATTAAAGAACATAGGGTCTACCTATCAGAGGATGATGACTAGGATGTTCGAGCCACAATTGGGCAAAAATATTAAGGTTTATATAGATGACATGGTGGTGAAAAGTAAGGTAGTGTCCGAGAAGCAACCTCCTCGGAATCCTAAAAAAGTCCAGAAGTTGACAGGGATGATTGCTGCATTAAACCGATTCATCTCTCGGTCAGCAGACAAGTGTAGGCCTTTCTTTCGGTTGTTGCATAAGTGGAAAGGATTTGATTGGACCGAGGAGTGTGTCCTGGCCTTCCAACAGCTGAAGGAATACCTTTCTCGGCCACCTATTATGTCCATGCTCAAGGAAGAGGAAGTTCTATTTGCTTTCATTGTAGTAGCCTGGCATGCGGTGAGCCTAGTACTACTATGGGTTGAGGATGGAGTACAAATACCAGTCTATTATGTGAGCAAATCGTTGTATGAAGTGAAGGTTCGTTATCTGCCATTAAAGAAAGCCATTTTGGCAGGGGTGCATGTTGCACAGAAGCTCCCTCATTACTTCTTGGCTCACACCATTGTGATTCTCACCCAACTTTCTCTTCAATCACTGCTTCGGAAGGCTGACTACATTGGGAGGATTGCAAAATGGGGAATGATCTTGGGAGTTTTTGATATCAAGTATATGCCTCGCACTTCCATTAAGGGCCAAGTCCTTACGGATTTAGTGGCCGAGTTTACCAAGTCTCCAGTCAAAGAGGACATTGAAGAGCAATGTATGGATGGAAAGTCAATTAGCATGGTCCTGAAGGGATTATCATGGAGGGTGTACGTCGGTAGTGCAGCAAATCAAAGGGGATTTGAGGTGGGGCTAGTTGTGGTATCTCTTGAAGGGATTATTGTTGAGAAATCCTTAAGGTTGAACATCTTGGCCACGAACAATGAGGCCGAGTACGAGGCTTAGTTGGCAGGAATGTCTATGGTTCAGAAGATGGGGGGAAGAGTAGTGGAGTTATTTTCAGATTCGAGGATGGTTGTAGGCCAGGTAAAAGGGGAATTGAAGGCCAAGGATTCTAGAATACATGAGTATTTGAATCAGGTTAGGCACTTGCAATCAAGGTTCGAGTCTTTCACCTTACAGCAAATCCCTAGAAGCAGAAACATGCATGTAGACTCTTTTGCCATTCTCGCAACCTCTTCGGCGCAGAGCTTAGCTTAGGTTATCCTGGTTAAGGATTTATGTAAGCCCACTGAGATGAAGAGAGAGAAGGCTCAGATTCAACAAATTAGGGTAGGGCCTAGCCAGATGGATCCTATTGTGCCTTTCCTTAAGGATGACATCTTACTAGAGGAGAAGGGGAAGCTAATAAAGTGCTGAGAAAAGCTCCTCGGTTTTGGTTGTCCAAAGATCAGAAGTTGTACAAGTGCTCCTTTTTTGGACCATATTTGCTATGCATCCATCCTAAAACAGTATAGTCACTCCTAGAAGAGCTAAATGAAGGGATTTGTGGAAGTCATACAAGAGGTAGATCCTTATCTTACAAGACCCTTACTTATGGCTATTGGTGGCCGAATATGCAAAAGAAAGCTCAAGAATACGTAAAGAAGTGTGACCAATGTTAGAGATTTGCTTCGAACATTCATTAGCTAGGAGGCGTTCTTAATCCTCTGTCTAATCCCTGGCCTTTTGCTCAATGGGTTTTAGATATTGTAAGGCTCTTCCCTAAAGCAGCAGGAAATAAAAGATGGCTTTTGGTTGGCATTGACTACTTCACCAAATGGGTTAAAGTTGAGCCACTAACAAATATTAGGGATGTGAATACTAAGAGGTTTGTGTGGAATAATATTGTAACTTGATTTGGGATTCCTCACATCCTCATATCAGACAATGGATTTCAATTTGATAGCAAAACTTTTAGAAGGTATTGTTGTGAATTGGACATTAAGAATAAGTATTCAACTCTGGCTTATCCCCAGGAGAATGGACAGGCTGAAGTTGTCAATAAGATCATAGTGAATGGGCTCAAGAAAAGGTTGGATGATGCGAAGGGTAAATGGGTAGAAGAGCTGCCACACGTGCTCTAGACTTATCGAACTACCCCTCGTAGGTCAACAAGGGAAACCCCCTTCTCAATGACTTATGGGGTCAAAGTTGTGATTCCTCTAGAGACTGGATTCCCAACATTGAGGACAAGCTTATTCACTCCAAACAGTAATGACAACCTATTAGAGAAGAGCTTGGATTTGATTGAAGAGCGGAGAGAAAGTACCATGGTTCAGTTAGCATACTATCAACAGAAGCTCAAGCAGGGGTATGACTTTAGTGTGAGATTGAGACTATTGGCACCTAGAGACTTAGTATTAAGAAAAGGTTATGGGTACTGCGAAAAACCCAGCATGGAAAAAATTAAGACCCAATTAGGAAGGGTCATACCGCATTACCTCGGTAGCTAGTATAGGCGCTTATTTCTTGGAAGATCTAGATGAGAATGCCATACCATGTCCCTAGAATCTAAGTAACCTGCAAAGGTACTATTATTAATGAAAGGCAGCTCTGCCACGTTCTAATTTCCAACATCATGTGTTATCTTGGTTACTTGTTTGAATATTAAATAGAACCTTAGTCATGTCTGATTTCTCGGATCACAAACGTTGGGTAAATTAATATTCTTGGTTACTTATTTGAATATTAAATACAATCTTGGTCATGTCTGGCCCTTCAGACCACATACCTTAGGTAAATTAATATTCCTGATTACTTGATTAAGTATTGAACAGAACCATGGTCATGCTTGGCCTCTCGGACCACATGCATTAGGTAAATTAATATTTCTTGAGCAAACATCAATGTGTTAAACAGATTCTCGGCCATACTTGGTCACTCGGACCACATGCCTTGAGTAAAATAACATTTCGCAATTTTACCAAGGATAGGACCTCGGCATATGCATCATCATGAAAAAATGAGGACTCACCTTGGGTTTTGGTCAAAGGATTTTAAAGCTTTTGTTAGAGTATGGGAGTTTCCCCCTAGAAGCATCATCAATCCAACTTTTCAGTAAGGACAAAACAGTAACTACAACCAATCAGAGATAAATATTGCAAAAAAAACAAAGGTTCATAAAGTAAAAGTTAATGTCTTTTCATTGAACAAAAGAAAAGATACATCATAAATAGTGTGGCAAACTGCCACAATAAAAGAAAAGTATAAAAAAAAAAAAAAAGAGAAAAAATTCTAAGCTAAGCCTTGGCTGGAAGAGGGTCTTCTTTGCTAGCTGGCTGGGAGACGAGAGGATCAACAGCCTTACCTAAGTTGGCCTTCTTCTCCTGGGCCATGACTTGAGGCTTGACCGGTTCGGACCCTTTTATCTTGGGAGCAACATTACCTCGGCCAGCCTTTGGGCCCTTAGCCTCTAGCAGAGCTTTGAGTTCCTTGCCCTTGGCCACTTCTGCCCTTGGCCACAAGCCTTGCCAGGCCTTGGGGGAGGGGGGGAAAGAGACCTAGGTGCTAGAAAGCTACTAAGGAATAGTTGTTGCAAGGGTAGCATCTGCTTCAGGGCCCAAGAGTGCTGCAGGAACTTCTTGGAGGTCTTGGGGGTAGTAAATATTTTCGGTCCTCCTCCACTTCGAGGCAGTAGGAACTCTGGCCAGGTTCAGTGCCTCAGCCCACACCTCTTGGAAGTATTCCCTATAGACCTCGGCCAACTCCTCTATCAGGTGGGCCTCAGTCTCCTACACCCCAAGATTGTAGAATCTCTGCTTCGAAGCCTCCGCAGCTTCCTTAGTCTCCTGATCCGCTTCCTTGGCTTTCTCCAATTTTGCCTTCAAATTCGCGGCCTATTACTTTGTCGTGGCCAGCTCTATCTCAGCATAATGGAGCTTCTTGCGCTGCTCCTTAGCTTCGGCCTAGGCATTCCTAAGGCCAGCCTCGGCGTTTTTCCGCCCCCCTCTCCTTAGCAGTTAGCTTCACAGTAAGCTTCTGGTTCTTCTACTCGGCTATGCCCAAAGCCTTGCTAGTCTCGGCGTGAAGGCTGCCTTCGAGCCTAGCCTCGTTCCAGGTATTTCTCACCCACTCCTTGACCATAAAGACCTCCTGGATGGCCTGTACAAAAATGATAAAAGAATGCTTTATCAAATAAGGAAAAGTTAACCTAGCATGGGGTTATTAAGGCGTGTTAAGAAGCTTACCAAGGCCAAGTCCTTCTTAAGGGACAGAAAGAGGTCCTGTTGCCTCACATTCTTCAAAACAGCCATATCCCTCGGCAACAGGAGGGGCTGCTCTAGGGCATCAGCAAGATAGTGGGCATTCCCTTTCTAAAACTCCCTAATGAAGGAGTTCCATGGTATGGCTGCCCTATCTAGCTCCAACTGAGGGTTCCACACTGGATTCTAAGGGTGCACATTGGCCACGTGCTGATCCTCCTTGCTCTCGACCGAGGAAGCCCTCCTCTTGCCCTTGGCCATCTTTGGAAGCTTTGGAGGAACTTTCTCGTCATGAGGGACCAACTCCCCCTCCTCGGCCACCTCCTTGTCCTTTTTCCTCTTCTTTAAATTAGTAAGCACGAAGGGGTTAACTGAAGGAGGAGGAGGAGGAGGAAGCTTAGAGCCTAAATCGTCCTTCGGCGCCGACCTCTTGGCCCTATTCGCGAGGAGCTCAAGTAAACCCCTCTTCCTCTCCAACGACATTTCTTTTTCTTCTTCCTCCGAACTACTAACTACTCACGCAAAGACGAATTTGGAGGGACGGATGCCTGAAGATCTGTCAAGCTCATCTTCCGAATCCGAGACTTGAATCACAGGCTCTCCCTACTCCTCTCTCTCTTCCTTGAGCTGAAATTAGTCTATCTCTACCTTAAGTGACAAGCGCGAAGAAGTTATCTCTTCTCTAGGAATCGTTGCTTCATGGGGAGAACGATGGGAGGGCAGTTCAACTTGCACGGTGCCTTCTTGGGCTAGGAATTCGGGCAACGAGACATCAATCTGAGCCATCTGAGGATCACCTACTCTGATCGTGTTGCCCATGTCCTGAAACTTGTCGAATAGAGGCTTGAAGTTGAGGATAAGGTAGACAACTCTCAGTTGTCTGTCCTCGCTTATGAACACTTCTGCTCTCAGCACCCTATTGAAATCTAGAACGTTGACGAAGTTGAGGTTAGGGGCCACATATCTTTTATTTGTGAAAACATCCGAGTAAGCAAAATCACAGTTAGAAAAACAAGCCCTTAGTTAGAAGGGAACAAAATACTAAAGGAACGAATCGGGAAGTAATCTACAAACTAATTCCCTTGTTTTTTTTAAAAAAAAAAAAATCAAAGGGGGAAAAAAGGCCTAAACCTAGGGTACCCCACCTAATGCTCCCTCTTGGGTTGGACAGTGAAGATCATCATGCCATTCACCCGAGACAATTAGAAAGTCATCTTTTATGCCCTTGTTGGACTTGGGAAGACACAAGTTGAGCCTAACGACAAAAGACCTAGACTTAAGGTAATAGCCCGAGTTTGCAAGCAGATGTCACTCATACATCCAAACGACGTCGTGCCAAGTGAGGCACAACCCCATTTGCTCATTGAGAGCGTCTACGCTACCTAGGACCCTAAACAGGCTGGGTGCGCATTGGTGAAGGCATATCCTATGGGCGATCAGGTAGTCCCTAGTCACTCTACCCATGGGAAGCCTCATTCCCCATTCAATGAAGGTGATTATGGGAATGACGACCTCCCCTTCCTTTCTGTGGGTATGCCAATCACCTAGAGGGCAATACTGTAAGGAGACCCCCCTAGAGAATACAATATAGGGCCCTAAACCCCTCCATATCAGCGAGGGTATCTACTAAATGAGTCAACCTACCAATCTAAGCTGACTAAGGAGAAACGAATGAGATGTTTGTGAAGAAAGAAATAGAAAGTAGAAAGTTGAGGAGACTGGTCGAGGAGAAAAGAACCTAAGAATGAAAGAACTTACGAAAATAAAAGCAAGGGTCATTTCAGGAGCTTCTTGAAAGTTTGAAAATTTAGAAAGTCTTGAAAGTTTGAAGATTTGGAAAGTGGGAGAAATGAATCCCTTAGGCGCCTTATATAGGAGGTGGAGTTAGGCGGGAGTAACCCTGCCTCAAATTTTGAGAAAAAATACCAACCGTTGGATCTCCATATCACCGTAGGACGTTAGAGACAAGGTGTCGCATGGAGCATTTAATGAGACGTTATGGACTCCGAAGCGCTAGGAATGGTTATAGGGCATGCGAAGTAATGTTCTCACGTGGGAAAAACAAAGATGTGTGTGGAGCCAATCAGTCAAGATCAAAACCCCATTTTTCTACTCGGATAAGAGAGAAAAACTGGATTTTTAAGGGGCTAATGTAGGGTACAAAAATTTAATAAGGTAATCATGCCACGTGTCATACCCAAGGCTAAGAAGAATACAGTTCCGAGGAGTCCATACACTCGGATGGTAAGGCCGGAGAGGTGAGCCGTGGCCACGACAATGGCATATCGCTAAAGGAGGCCTCACTGTAAAGGAAGAACTTCAGAGAGGGGCTTAGCCCTGACATGACTAGAGGGATAGTAGTCGCTACCACATTTAATGCACTCCACCAAAACCCTTGGCAGCATTTATGTGGAGAAGACCCTTGAACAGCGCTGTCTTGGTTGCCATAACTCATAAAAGATCTGGGAAGGGCGTCTGATGGGATAAGCACTTAAGTAGTGTCCTACATGATCAACAATTGGAAGGCTAAGATCAGCTGAAAGAGACTATATAATATAAGAGATCCTCCAGGAGAAGGGGGTCAAAGGAGAATCTATAGAAAAAACACTATACCAACAAGAACTGAAATTGTAATCAGGTTTAAGAAAGAGATATACAAGAGCTATTCTCCTTGAACTTTGCCGAGGAAGGGTTATTTTGAATAAAACCTGTTCATCTTGGTTTTTCTTGTCATTTGGATTCACCATAGTTGTTGTCAAACTTATTAAAGCCTAGTTTCTGACCCACTCTTTACAAATTCATTGTGTGGGGCTCATTAGGCCTCAGTCCTATTACCTTTTTGGGCTTAGGAATCAACTCCAGTCCTTACAAGTTTCAAATACTACAAAAAAATAACTCAAAAATTCAGATATTGAAACATCTAGAAGACCACAAAATATTAAAGAATCAGATGATTCACTGCTTAAAAATTATTGAAACAAAACAAAATATATATGACTAAACAATAGAGATATATAAGAGAAAAATAGGTTATATTCAAAAAAGGCTAAAAAAAGTTTGGTAGTTTATGTACGAAAATTACTTTTTAAAAAGTACATGAAAAACCATAATTTTTTTTAACAAAGTAGAGGAGAAGAAAATAACAGAAGAAGATCTCTATCTCTACTTGGCTTTAAAAAAAATATATTGGGGTTTGCACTACTTTTATAGTGTTTATGATTAACCCCACAAATTTTGAGATAAATTATCAACGTTTAAATTTAAGTTTAAGTTGGACTTGTTAGAAAGATAGAGTTTCATTCATTGTTAAGTTTGGACTAAACAAAAAAAATTTTGTTTAAAAAAATGATTATGATGAGTTTGAGTTTAAGTTAGACTTCTTAAAGGGATAAAGTTTCACTCCTCGTTAAGTTTGAACTAAACAAAAATAATTTTATTTAAAAAAAATGATAATGATGTGACAAGCTCTGGAGAGGTCAATAAAAAGTCAAATGCTTTGGTTTCAAACTCACATTCATATATCAAAAACTAGTTAATGTGTTTTAGTTTTATGACACATATAAGTTGAAATTTTATTGTATCTAAAATAAATAAATAACAAACTTCTATCCTATCAAAATAAATAAATAAATAACAAACTTCCAAAATAATTTCTAAAACTGTTTCCAATTTCTATCATAATAACTTCTTGAAACAATTTAGCAAATATATTTTATTCTCTTTACATTCTATTTTTCTCTCTAAATTTTTAAAACAAAATTATATTTTTGTTCTTAAAATCCAAAATGTTAATCATTTTGTTTTATTTATTTTTTTCCATTTTTACTAAGCTTTTGCCATCATAATTTACTAAAGAGAATACAACCAAAACTATATATTTTAGGGAGTATCATTTATTTAATTTTTTTTTTCTTTTCTTTTCACGAAAATAATATAGTTTATGTTTTACTTTTAGGGTTCAAGTCCCTTCCAGTTTAAAAATCTAACGCTTAAAAATTAACCACCATAGCATAATTAATTCCTTAATTTTTTCACACCTTCATGCATCAACAATTCAGGACTTGCATAATTTTCTCCTTTCTCTCTCAACCCTTATCAACAAGCTCCTTAGAAAAACCACCGTCCATGCACCAACTGAGTTTGCTCTCCAGTGAGCTGAAGTCGTGGTAGGAGCCCATTGTCTTTTCGTTTGTGGAGGTGATTTCGTCGAATTCATTGCTTGTGCAAGTGTGGGGTTAATGACGAGACCCAAATCTAGAAGTTTCCCAAAATTTTTGGTTTAAGTTATGAATCCCAATTCATTTTTTTGCTTAACAGTTAATATAACAAAACCCATGGCTTAAAAGTTATGCAAAAACAACAATTAAAGGGCAAAAAAAAAATTAAAGATTGAAATTTAGAGTTGGGAATAAGCTTAAGATTGGTAAAAATCAAATGGGTTTGTTACAGAAATAAAATAGAAAGAGCAACAAATAAAAGTGGTTGAGATTCTAAGTTTGGGACTAGAGGGAGAGAGCAGCTTGATTAAGTGAGTTTGTGATTGTGTTGCTGGCAACAGTTCCAAACTTTGGTGGAGTCTCTAGAATTAATTCTGACCAATCCTTGCCATTTACTGATAAAGGCATTGGTGTAAAGGTTGTGAGTGTTGAATTGTTGATGCCTGAAGGTGTGAAAAAGTGAGGAATTAATTATGTTGTGGTGGTTAATTTTTAAGCATTAGATTTTCCCCTTGCCACATGTTCATCATTAGTGTAAAAAATGGAGAGAATGGGAGATATTTAAACTAGAGGGGAGCCAGACCCCTACTTCTGTCCCTAAAAACTTAAACAAAAGTGAATAGAAAAAGGAAAAATATTTTAAATTTTTAGCGTGGAAAAGTATTTTATTGATACATGTATCAATAAGAACACATAAAACGAATGGCGCTTTACAGGGTTTTACGGAGATCCAGAAATTGCAAGGTGGAGTGAAGCTTAGGACAATCTTCGCAATTTAACCTGCAATCAGAATACACCATGGATTTATGCAGGGGATTTCAATGAATTGGTTAGACAGAAAGAGAAACTCAGAGGTGTAACACGTAATCACAATCAGATGTAGCCTTTCAGGGATGTCTTAGATGAATGTGGATTTATGGATCTTGGTTTTGTTGGCCCTCGTTTCACCTAGAGTAAACAATTTGAAGATGGACGCTTAATATGGGATAGACTTGATAGAGGAGTGCCAAATAATGCTTGGTTTAAAAAATTTCCAGGGTCACGTGTTCATCATCTTCACTGTGATACCAGTGATTGTTCACCTTTTCTCTTAAATATTTCTAGTTTGGAACCTCCCCCATAGAAAAAAAATTTTAGATTTGAAGAGATGTGGTTGTCAGATGGAAGGTGTTGTGAAACAGTGGTAGCTTCATGGTGTAGCTCGAATTATGGAAAAGGGGACATTATAATCTTAAAGAAGGTTGAGAGATGTGGGAAAGATCGAAATTGGAAGAATCAAAATATTTTCGGGAATGTCAAACTAGAATTAATGAGAAAGAGAAAATTACTAATTCAAGCCAAAAGGGAAGCAGTGATCAGTGGAAAAAACTCACGAGTAAGGGAGCTTAAGATTAAAATTAATATTTTACTTGATAGAGAAGCATAGATGTGGAGCCAGCATTCTTGTGTACTTTGGTTGGCTTATGGTGACAGCAACACAAGATATTTTCACACGAAAGCAACTCAAAGATATCGAAAAAATTTGATTGGAGGAATATGGGATACAACTGAGACTTGGCAAACTCAACTCGAGGACATCATTATTGTTTTTCTGCAATACTACCAAGCTTTTTTTTTCTTCTTCTAATCCAACAGACCAAAGCACAACTCTGGACTATGTCCCACGGGTCATAACAAAGGAGATGGAGCAATTGTTAACAGGTGACTTCCTAGAACATGAGGTAACTACGGCATTAAAACAAATGGCCCCACTCAAAGTGCTTGGTCCAGATGGGATGCCTTCGTTATTTTATCAACATTTTTGGCAGATGGTAGATCATGATGTGATTAGATCAATTTTCTCTTGGCTAAATACAGGTACATATCCCTATCCTATTAATCATACATTTGCTATTCTCATTCCAAAAACAAAAAATCATGAGCATGTTACTAAGTATCGTCCCATTAGTTTGTGTAATGTGTTTTACAAGATTTTTTCTAAAGTCCTAGCAAACAGGTTGAAAAAGGTGTTGCCAAAAATTATTACTGAACATTAGTCTGCTTTTGCAAAAGATTGATAATATTTTGATTGCTTTTGAGACCTTGCATTGCATGAAAAATTATGATCATGGCGATAGTGGGTTTATGGCCCTTAAACTTGACATGAGCAAAGCATACGATTGGGTGGAATGGTCTTTCCTGGAGAATCTCATGAGGAAGATGGGGTTTAGTGAAATGTGGATTGGTCTAATAATGGTTTGTGTGAAGAAAGTATCATATTCCATTTTAATAAATGACGAGCCTAAGGAACTTATTACTCCTACAAGGGGAATTAGGCAAGGAGATCCATTATCTCCTTTTCTTTTTTTACTCGGCACTGAAGGTTTGCATAGGTTCATTAACAATGCAGAAAGTAGCGGCAACATCAAAGGTTTCTCTCTTTGCAAAAGAGGCCTTACACTAACCCATATGTTATTTGCAAATGATAGTCTCCTATTTTGCAGGGCTACTTCTGAAGAATGTGCATAGGTGCTAAATATTTTGGAGGCTTATGAACAAGCTTTAGGTTAGAAGGTTAACAAAAATAAGATGGCCATTTTTTTTTCCAGCAAGTCTACATAAAAAACTACCACACAAGCCATTCAAGCTACTATGGGACTTCAGCAAATCACACAATATAAGTACCTTGGCCTTCCATCCTCAATTGGTAGGGGGAAAAATGAGAGTTTCAGTTACATAAAAGAAAAAGTGTGGTTGAAGTTACAGCGTTGGGAAGGGAAGCTTTTGTCTCAATCAAGCTGTTAAGTTCTTTTAAAAGCTGTCATCCAAGCAATACCGTTAACTTTCACCATATGATGCTTCAAGTTACCACTTGGATTATGCAATGATATTGAAGCCATGATAAAAAAAAAAAAAAATTTGGGCTCATCATGGAGACCGAAGGAAAATTCACTTGATAGGCCAAGAATGTATATACCCCTTGTGATGAATTAATTAATTGATTAGCCAAATTTATTAATTAATCAAATTAACATGCAAGATGCGTGTAACACCCCAAACTCATACCAAGGATTTGGATGCATAACCTGTCCTAGAAATAATCAAACAATAATATAATGGAACAGAGCGTAATAATTATCTTCAAATAAACATCTATCCATCATCATATTTCCTTATAAATTCGTAAAAAAAAACACAAAATCCTCCAATATAAGGTCTATAAATACAATCTCAAAATAGTTCCACAATGTTAAACTCATTGTCCTGAAGAAATTTTATTAAAACAATTCACCAACTAACATAGCTCCAAACGAAGTCATCAATCTAAGGCTCCACTGATCAACCACCAAAAGACACTCCACATCTCTAATCTGAAAGGGTGGAAAAAAAGGGGTGAGCTAGTGGCTCAATAAGAGACTACATAACATGAGGATGTCTTCCAAAACAAAACATTAGTATCATTGTCAAAATATAGTCTTCACGATACATTTACAGATAGTTTAAATGGTAATATAATATATTCTATAAAACTATTAAAATAAAATATTTCACTATAACGCTGTAATCATTAATAAAATAATAACCACTTAATATGCCAATATGCACCAAATAGGTAGAAACAATTTATTATAAAAAAAAAATAAACAATTATCCCACTTACACAGATCAGTAGCAATAAAACAGTAGTTCGATATGGATAATATTGGTCAAACACAGACAAAAGCTGCTAAACACTCGGTGGGTGATTCCCATGGGAAACAATACACTAACCTCAAAGAGGTAACACTAGCTCCAAAGAGCAACGATAACACTGCACCACACCACACTAACACTACTTCGGCCGAAGACCAACACTTAACCCTGTGTTGGCAAAGGTTGCAGACTGTCTAGTTGACCATTTGAAACAATTCTTGACAAATACAATTTCATAATAACATACAATAGATAATAAAATTCGAGTATGTGCAAAGCACTAACAATGGTATAAGTTTTTGGAACTTCACCTTTGCAATTATATACATATATAGATAAATATATTTTTACCACGTGTATATATATATATATATATATATATATATATGCATCCTGAGAGACGTCATGTGCTGAAGTCTACTTACCTCTAGTTGCTAACCCAAGCTTCACTTTAATCGCACGAAACGACGTCAACTAGAACCTAATAAAAATTAAATAACTCAATGAGGGCAGATTTTGAATAATCACAAAGTCCTTTGATAAAACAATTCCTCAGCCACTAAGAAGATTGGCAAAAAAAATTAAAAATTTAACATCTCCTTCTAATAAACCCCCACCTATTCTAGATTCTAAAAGCAAAGTATACCCTAAACTAACACTTAATATACCTATATATATCCAAGTAGTGCAAGCCTTATATACATTAGCCTTCACATATCCAATCCGCATAAGCAATTAACATTAAAATATCATAGTTTCATAAAGACAATTTATGCATATATATATTCATGTGCCGCATCCCTAATCTATGATAAATATACATATATATACATGTTCATATATACCGCATCCATATTCACGTGCCGCATCCCTAACCTATGATAAATATACATCCATATTCACGTGCCGCATCCCTAATCTATGATATTACAATTCTTTCCTCTCTATATAATTCTACAATAATATAATATAAACTCTATTCCTGTGCAACAAGTATTAGATTTCCAAAAGTTTGAATCAGCAAAGAGACAAAAGTCTCCTTTAACCACCAACTGTCCAGCGAAAATACAATGGCTTGCAAATTAAAGTTTACCTCACATGCACTTAGAATTTGCTGGCTGCTAAGTGCCCAACAGAAACAAAGGCTTGCACAAATCAACGTTTACCCCCAAACTGAAAATAAGGTTTGCTGGCTGCCCCCCCCTGTAGCGCACAGTCCCCAGTCCTTTTTGCTGTAGTTTTTTTTTTTTTTTTTTTTTTTTTTTTTTTTTTTTTTTTTTGTCTAGCGTCTTTCTCTCTACCTATCCCCAGGAAGCCCTAATTTTCTGTCATATCAAAGCTGTTTTTCACTTGGGCTGAAAATTTAGAAGCCCACTAAAAACTAAAATAAGCTTCCAAGACCTACCTTTCCACTAAACTCATTATAAGGTTGTTTACATAGGCTAGGAGGCTATAAATTAATTTTGAATAAACCACAAAATAATTATTCACGTTACCCCTTATTATTATTATTATTATTATTATTATTATTATTGTAGAAATCATAATATAAAATAATTATCTCCTCCACAAAAAAATTAAGCGATTCATCAAATCCACTCTAGAAGCAGTTAAATTAAATTTTAGGTGAGACGGGTGTTACAATGCGTGGTAGCACAAACAAATCACCAATTAAACTAAGTATGCAGCGGAAAATAAATTGACACAGGTGATTTGTTTAACGAATGGGGAAAGCCTATACAGCAAAAACCCCACCGGGTGATTTTAAGGTTATCACTCACGAGAATCTACTATTATCAAAACAAGCGGTTACAGGTAAAGGAATTCTAGTACCTTATACCAACCTATAGTTGAACTCTTACCCCAATACCCAATTGAACTTATCTTGTAGTGACAATTTCTCCTTTTATTGCACGGCTCCCAGTATGTGACTAACCAATTGCGCGGATCCCAATACGCGACTTGATTCACCAACTAGAGAAAGATGTTGGCTTCAAAGTTCTTCAGTTCATCCAGATGATGAAAATCATGAAGTTGCTTGGTCACAAAATCCTACGGTGTACAAACACAGTAGCTTCTTTACAAGAAAGATGAACTAAGGTAAACTCTGTCTCTGGTCACAATTTGTATGAACAATCTTTTCCACACAAGCGAGCAACCTTTTACGGCCCTTAAAACAATCCTTATATATGTTTAGGATTGTGAGAAAAGAAAGCCCAAACATACATTCATGGATTGGATGAAAATTAGAACAAAACATCTGAACTTCATAAACCTCGACAGATACCCTATCTGTCGAGAAGTTGTCCAGCCTTAGGCTGAAACAACTCTCTTTAAATCTCGATAGATGCTAGCTATCGAGCTAGCTGTCGAGCTTTAATGAACAGCTTTTTTTTACTTGATTCTTGGACAAACTTACATGATTTTAACACTTGAACTTGAGATAAGGTTTTTTGAAATATTAAACACATCCTAGATCTACCCAAATACAAATAAAGTGCGTTTACTCAAAGGATTAGCCAATTACATAAAATATTGACATATGTTCCTAACATGTGAAACACATATGTCCTAATATCACTGGCTAAAAATAGGATGAGTTGACTAAATCCAAAATAGTAGGAGGTATGGGGTTTTATGATTTGGCTCTCTTAATGGCTCTTTGTTAGTCAAACAATCCTAGAGATTGCTCAAAAGTACAAATTCCCTTTTCTACATGGTGTTCAAAGCACACTTTTTTTCCAAACTGCTCAATTTTGGAAGCGAAGGACTCTAGGTCGGGCTCCTATGCTTGGAAAAGCATTCTAAAGGGTCGGGATGTGTTATTGAGAGGTTCTCAATGGCAGATTGGAGATGGGAAGTTTATGAAGATTTGGTAGAATCACTGGTTACCAAGAAAACATCCACCCTTAGTGTTATTACCTACAGTTCCATCAATGGAGGATGCTACAGTTGAGATTTGATAGTGGCAAAGACAAGACAATGGAGCCATGATCTGATTGATGTGATATTTGCACCACAAGAAGCTAAGTTAATTATAACAATCCCTCTAGCACAGATTGAATTAGATAATATAGTGTTTTGGTCACTTGCAAAGGATGGGAAATATACCTGCAAGTCTGGTTACCATTTTTTGAAGGAAGAGGCAGATTTTGATCAACATGAGGATCGAAGCTCCAGGAAAAGCAGCTATGGAAGGGGATTTGGTCTTTGCATGTACCCAACAAGGTGAGGAATTTTATTTGGAGAGCATCCCGAAATTTGTTGCCTACGAAAGTGAATTTAGTTCGAAGAATAGTAATTTCTTATCCTACTTGTGAGAGATGCCGTGACACACCAAAACAGGTTCTCCACGCTCTTTGGTTATGTCCAGAGCTCGATGCTATTAGGTTTGATATGCAGGTTTGGGCTTTTTCGAATGACCACTCAATTTCTAGATTTCAAAGAGTGGTTGTTGTTGGGTAATATACATGTTTGCATCGCATACAAAACATACGCAGCGGAAAATAAACGGATCTACTTCATTCGCAATTGATAACATGCACTATGTAGGTTTCAGAATATAAGAACAAGAGAGTGTACCTTGATGCGGTGAAATTCAAAACCGAATGAAGAAGAACTCGGGAAAACTTTCAATCTTCACTCCAATTCCACTTGATGCCCAAGATGTGTGGTCTCTCAATCAGTTCTATGTTTCTAGAGAGAATATGAAAGAGTGTCTCTCTTCCTTATATTCATTATCTTACACATACAAACCATTTCATTCAATATAAAATTTTGTATGTTTCTCTCCACATAACTGATTATCTAATTGGGCTAGCCTTTTGGGCCTTCCCAATTGGGCTTTAGTGTGTGGCTTGGAGTGGGACCAAAAGGGAACAAATAAGACACTAGCTCCAATGGGCCTTGGGCTTTTCTGTCAACTCTTGACAAGTCCAAAGTTACCATTAATTATATTTAATACCACTATATAAATATAATTGCACTCTAGGCCTTATTAATAAATTATATCCCAAGACTTTATTATACATGCAACCCATTCATAAAATATTCGTAGTAATACAAAGTCATGAATATAGACTGCCACTTTGTAAATTACTACATCTTAATCCTTGAGTACCCGGTTTAATCCTTTTGTGTTATTCACCATATACTTATAAAATCTAATTTCATAAATATATACTTTAGTCTTACTAAAGTGGTTAGGCCTAACTCTCTGAATAACTGTACCCATTAAACTTATCTCAAGGGAATATTTTGTATCTCCGTTAAGAGACTATGAATTCCATCTTGAGAATATATGTTCCATCAACACTAAATGTGGCTGCCCAACATACTGAGGTTTTGACCGTTACTTTAGATCTCACTCCTGATATATCAAAGCAACCTACATTTCATGATCAGGTCCATTATTCTCTCAGGATTAAGAGTTCATGTGAATACAAGTCGTGAGATTTATTATTCAATTGACAATCGTTAGGAGAATAATAAATCTCACAGCGATCCAGTTCAATATGTCTTAACTCTTAAAACATATCAACATATTAACTAGAAGTCACTACTTCCATGATCAAGACAAATCATCGTAGTTAATATGTTATAGTCTTCGCAGATGAAATGCCCAATTTCATCACCGACTACGAACCAAAATTCTGAGTTTACAAAGAACTTGTGATTTATATCTTCTGTGACTTTTCACATAAATCACATACTATGCATCTCATGGACTATTTGACAATGTCCGAATATTCATGTTACCATTACTTTAGATAAGAATAAAACAACTTTATTAAACACAATATTAAGTCATACATCATTTCTCACATAATGTCATACATAATATCATACATAGCATCATACAATAGGATTTAAGGGCACATATCCTAACAGTTGTGATGTATTTTGAAGGAGCATCAACACCTTGAACTCTTTGCGTTTATGGTGTGGTCAATCTAGAACCAAAGAAACCAAACTCGAGTGTCTCAACCGAGCTGCAATCTTCATCAGCCAGCCCAGGCAAGTAAGGCACGTCTAGATGAGTTTCTGTCTTCCTGTCCACAGCCTTCACCTCTCCCCTCATAACCCCGTGCTTGCTGGAAACCTCCTTCGCATGAGATTAATTTTGATAATGTTGTTCTTTCAGAGTTGGACAGATCAGGTAATGGTGTGGTTGTTCGTGTTAGACACAGCTTGGTGCTTGCGTCTCTATCGCAGCAACTTCCCCAGGTTCATACACCAGAAGACATAGAAGCCTTAGCTGCATCCAAGGAAATTTGGTTTGCTTCAGAACTGGAGATTAGACGAGCTGTTCTTGAGGGGGATTCACAGGTCTTAATGTCTTTAGTGATCAATGATACTGAAGTACTGCCATGAAATGGATTGCTCATTGAAGATGTAAGGTGTTGTTTGAGTTTGTTTAAATTATTACATTACTCTCATGTAAAGAGAGAAGGTAATAAGGTTGCTTATAGTCTTGTTCGGTATGCTGTGCATATCTCAGACTTTCATGTGTGGATGGAGGATGTTCCGCCATAGTTTTTTTCTATAGTCCAAGCTGACTTAGCTGATTTTTCTTAATAAAAGTTCTTTGTTTTTTTCTTAAAAAAAAAAAAAAACACTTTTGCCAATATATTTGCTTTATCACATTTTTATGCCAGAGTGACAGCTGCCAATTTCAACTCATATAGTTTCACCATTTTGAGACATTTTTGACAATATACAACGTTTCATGATTTCATTTCCATTTGTTTTAACATAAAATATTTTTCAGCTAAAAACACTTTCAAAGTAACTACTTGTTTTTTGATATTTGATTACATATATAACGGATTTTTTAAACAAAATTTTCCAACGTTTGACTCGTAGTAAAAATCACTTAATTTTATTATCAATCATGTCACACCAAAAAGACCATCAGTATTACACACACACACACACACATCAAAAAACCAACTTAGAATTCTCAACTTAAATTCTCATAAATATTTTTACTTTTCAAAATACTATAAAACTAGTAGTTAAAAATTTGAATGAACATCCTATAAAAGCCAAACCCCAACACCATGCACCACTAGACAATCAAGTCAAACCTCGTTGTAATCTACTAGTGTGGGTGGTACATGCAAGGCACGTGCTACCTCTTGAGTGAGAAAATTAAGGTAGAGTTTTTATTTGAAGAAGTATAAAACTATATACATAAAAAATATATGCCATACAAAGTTAATCTCATTCGTATAAGAATTTTAATACCTCTTTGCTAAAGGCGATATCCACTCATTAAAAACTTCTAAGAATGATAATGTTATGATTCTAGTGTCCCACATGGATTAAGTATAAGCTTAGCCATGTGTTTATAAGCTCTTGGGTACCCTCCCCTTGCATGCCAGTTTTCAAGGTTGAGTTCTACCCATGGGTTTATAACATTTAGTATCAGAACCAACCATTACCCCAAGTAATCAGGTGTAGCTCATTAAGTATGGGATCAAATGAGTTGCGGCTTTGTGGTCGGATCCCGAAGCTGATAGGTGAGTGGAGCCGCCAAAGAGAATGGCTATCATCAGGTCAGTGTCGCTAGAGTAAGTCATCGTAGATGTTGGTTGCGGGGTGTGGTGGTATGTTATGATCATAATGTCTCACTGTAACGACCCAAGGAAAAGCGTTAGCCACATCTGCGCTATACCTTAAAAGGACTAGTCGCTATTGAGGCTCCTTGTAGTTGTTAATAAAGCCCAGATCTACCTAGTAAATACTCGATGTGGGATTCATCACATACCCATACACATCACACAATCAATCAATCAAATTGGGGCATCACGATCTTCCCCACTTAAATCCCTAACGTCCTCGTTAGGGCCTACTTTATGGAGCAGTGTCTCCGAGCCCACACGGGGTTACCGGGCCGGCTCTGATACCATATGTAACGACCCAAGGAAAAGCGCTAGCCACATCTGCGCTATACCTCAAAAGGACTAGTCCCTATTAAGGCTTAATAAAGCCCAGATCTACCTAGTAAATACCCGATGTGGGACTCATCACATACCCATACACATCACACAATCAATCAATCAAATTGGGGCATCACAATCTCCCCCACTTAAATCCCTAACGTCCTCGTTAGGGCCCACTTTGTGAGACTCATCACACTCTGATACCATATGTAACGACCCAAGGAAAAGCGCTAGCCACATCTGCGCTATACCTCAAAAGGACTAGTCGCTATTGAGGCTCCTTGTAGTTGTTAATAAAGCCCAGATCTACCTAGTAAATACCCGATGTGGGACTCATCACATACCCATACACATCACACAATCAATCAATCAAATTGGGGCATCACACTCACATGGATTAAGTATAAGGTTAATCATATGTTTATAAGCTCTTGGGCACCCTCCCCTTGCAAGCTAGTTTTCAAGGGCGAGTTTTACCCATGAGTTTGTAACAGATAACGAATATCATCATCTTCCAACAATAAGCAACTGGGTTTTGCTAAAACCTTATCACAATATTAAAATTTTTGTAATAAATGATGTCATATGTTACAATTGAAACTCTACATCAAATACCTTCAACCATACATAATGAAAATTTTGTCATTCATACTTTATTTTTTATCATTCTACATGAGTCTGGGTACAATCTTTAGCTTAATTAGTTTTTAATGAACACCCATTTTAGGCAAGAAAAGAAAAGAAAAAAAAAACAAAAGGCAAGTGTCATTGAATTTTCCATTAGATAAATTATAAATTTCGAAGATTTAAACCTAGAAAATCAATGCTCTCTAAATAACAAATAAAACACCTTTTATTACCATTCTAACTTTCTAAGTATTACTACCATTTAAAACTCAAAATACGTGAAGAAAATTTTGGATGTTAAAATTTAGTGGGAGTATTTTAGACATTATACAATGGAATATTTTCAGAATCACAAGCTTTCATTTGAGTTTAATTGAGAGAACAACAATATGATATATTTGCTCTTTTCCAAAATATTAAGGAAAAATTACTTAATTTTAAAGTTTAAGGATGAATTGTGAACTACCTCAAATATAAAAGGATGAAAAGTGTTTAATCCTAAGTTTTTGTTTTTGTTTTTTGTTTTGTGTGTGTGTGTGTGTGTGTAAAACTATGTGTTTTTACTTAAAATGGTGCATAAAGAAAAAAATAAAAAACAAAATACAAAAATTCAACCTAAGAAAATTGTATGTGAAATAGTGAATTTTGGCTCAACAAAAATTGACTAATAAAAAAAATTCTAGAAACACAAAGAATGACACAACATTTTCTTAATACCTTTATAACTTTGTTATATTTTACTTTGATTTGTAAAGAATTGATAGCTCAACAGTTATGAAAATATTGTGACGACAACAAGATGTCTTAATATTTTCACAAAAGAAATGTTATATTTACAACATTTTCATTACAAATCATAAGTAGTAGGTTGTTACAGGTTGTTATTGGTAGGCAAAAAAATAATTTCATTCGTAAGTTTATATTAGAATAACAAATCATAAGTAGTAGGTTGTTAAAAAAATATTGTGAAAAATGTTATGGATGTAGCACTTTTTTTTTCACAATATCTTTATTTTTAGTTGTGATTGATTCCCGTATGATATTTTTTTATTTTATTTTGACATATAAAGAATTAACACCTCAAAAATTGTAAAAATATTGTGGCAATTTGTTGTATTAATATATTTTATTATTATTATTATATAAGCAAGTTCAACGGATGATATTACCACAAAAGAAAAAGGAGAAGAAGGCAAGTGTAACAATGGAAATTGAACAACTATTAAATCAAAACACTCTATCACTATCTCCACATATAAATATTTAAAAAAGGAAAAACTAAAATAAGTTAGAAAACTGGTATGAATGGTGATATGTTTAAAAAAATAATTAAAAAAAGAAAGAAAAGAAGGCCAACTCTGGTGAAACGGTGAGTTTATGCTTACCAAAGGCCAAAAATTCTATAAAAATGTCTCTACATTATATCAAGTTCTGTTTTGTTAAATTGTGACTTTTTTCTTTTCTCTTTTTTTTTTTTTTTAAAAAACAAAGCACATTGTTTTGGCTTAGAAAAAAAGACAAAAACTTGACTAAACCAAACCAAAGCACCGTAGATATAGGCATTGACATTTTTTTTTTTTTAATATTGTTAATAGATAATATATAATCTATAATCCTAAAACCAAACCAGTTTTACCTCATAAATTTGTAATAGTATTATACCACATAAGTTTTAGAGGCCACATAGTTTACTCATCTACACACACACACACACACACATATATATATATATAACCGAAGGCTCTGAAACTCTCACAGTTTTTCACATTAGTACAATATTTAAATAAAATTATCATTTTATTTGAATAAAATTATTTTTGTTTAGTCCAAACTTAAAAAGGAATGAAACTTTATCTCTCTAATAAGTCCAACTTAAACTTAAACTCAAACTCAAACTCATCATTATCATTTTTTTTAAACAATATTATTTTTGTTTAATCCAAACTTAACAAGTATTTCTCTAACAAGTCCAATTTAAATTCAAACTCAAACATTAATAATATATATATATATATATGTATGTATTTCTTCAATAATTGGGCTAAACAATTCTTGTATTTGGAGATTTTTGGAATGAAATCTGACTGCCAAAGCTTGAGGAGAGTAGTTATCATCAAGTGAAAAGAGTGATTCTACATCCGAGAAAGGAGTATCATCTACATGAATCTGTGCTTGTTCAAGAAGCTTTGCTGCTTTCTCCTTTTTTGGGCAATTTTTTGCAAAGTGACCTGTTCTTCTGCATATAAAACAGACTTTTGAAGTTTTTCCTTTAAACTGCTTTCTTCTAAGAAACTTCCATTTTTCTTCATGAAGAGCTTCTTCTTTTGTTAAGAACGTAACAATAACATGAAAGTGTGGGATAGTACATAGAACAAGATACAACAAGCTAAGAGATATTATTAGATTCAACAGCTTTTTTACATCAGACATAGGAGACACTAAGGGACATTTTATAAGGGCTTTGTCCACTCTGCCCGTTTCAAAAACACTAGAAGCCTATATAGAGACAATAGCATACAGAAATAATTTACATTCAGATTACAATGGGCTTTACAAAGGATGGTCGGGGCCTGGTTCCTTGTTGACAAATGTCAAAAGAGAGTAAGGGGCCTGGTTGACAAATGTCAAAGTGAGTAGGGGGCCTGGTTCTTTGATGATCTTCATTCGGATATGGTTCTGACAAAGGAGTAAATATTTTTGGCAGATGAAGATAAGAGTGACATGCCTGAAGACATTTCTGAGAACTTTTTTTTTTCAAGTATTAAAGATGTCTAGTCCCATCCATCTCTTCCTTGGAACCATTCTTCATCAACGTCAACATCAACATCTGGATCATGCTTATGGTAGTAAGGGTCATCGTATCCCATAAGAGGGTTGGGCATTTCCCAATGATCTTCATGTGGCCACTGCTGTCTACAGACTTCTGGATCAGTTGATACTATTTCAGATAAGATTCCCTTATTAAGGAATTCTGTCATTGTGAGAGCATGGTAACAAGATACCCAAGAGGTGTCCATGTGTGTGTGTGGAGAGTGCCATCTGGAATAGTGATCCAATGTATCTCTACAGGGTGGAAGATTCATACTGTACGGAAATCACTTTTGGAATTGAGTTTAGCAATTAAACACGTTGAAGTAATCTTGCAACTAAATCTTGGATGTTTTGTGGTGGGATACTTAATCCATTCTCCTTCATGAGCATCATTTTTCAAGATTTCAAACTAGAATTTGTGAAGATATCTATTTCCATGTGGGAAAATGTATCTATAAAATTCTGGCTCAAAATGAAGACATAGGTAATACCCATCGAGTAAATACCACATGCAGGGATAGTGCATGATAGTCCAATTGGTTATCTAAAAGGCAAAAGGGTTTTTCCCTGGTTAGTCTATATCAGGAAAAATAGCAAGAAAGAGTCTTTGGTGGTCTATGAGATAATTATGAAGGACTCTAATGATTCTTTTAAATCGGGCTTCAAGGGTTAAGGTCTTTATTTGGTCTTTTATTTTAGGGGAAGGTTTTCTATCATATTAAGGATATCATCAGGGACTGCAGAGGAAGGGCCTGAGGATGAGGATGGTTCTGTAACAGGATATACATATAGGGGTGGAGGAATAATTGTGGTATTAAGAACTGGAGGTTTTCTAGAAAGGTAATCAATGATAAGGTTATCTTTTCCTTTGATGTGCTTGACTTGGAAAGACCATTATGAAAACCAATTTGACCGTCTGAGTAACTGTAACGACCCAAGGAAAAGCGCTAGCCACATCTGCGCTATACCTCAAAAGGACTAGTCACAATTGAGGCTCCTTGTAGTTGTTAATAAAACCCAGATCTACCCAGTAAATACCCGATGTGGGACTCATCACACTCCCACACACATCACACAATCAATCAAATTAGGGCATCACAATCTCCCCCACTTAAATCCCTAACGTCCTCGTTAGGGCCCACTTTGTGGGGTAGTGTCTCCGAGCCCACACGGAGTTACCGGGCCGGCTCTGATACCATATGTAACGACCCAAGGAAAAGCGCTAGCCACATCTGCGCTATACCTCAAAAGGACTAGTCACAATTGAGGCTCCTTGTAGTTGTTAATAAAACCCAGATCTACCCAGTAAATACCCGATGTGGGACTCATCACACTCCCACACACATCACACAATCAATCAAATTAGGGCATCACAACCATAACTGTAACAACCCAAACCCTTAAGAAGGATTTAGATGCATAACCTGTCTTAGAAATAATCAGCACTAATATAATGGAACAGAGCGTAATTAAAACCTCAAATAAACTTCTTATTTCATCAACGGATTTCCTTAAATATCCATAAAAAAAACAAAACAACAATAATATTCTTGTATGTAAAATCCCCAAATAACATCTCAAAATAGTTCCAAAAAAAAAAATAATCTCATAGCCCTGAAACAATTTTACTAAAACAACTCAGCAACTATCCAAGCTCCAAACGCAGTCATCAATCTAAGGCTTCACTGATCTACCACCAAAATACACTCCAAGCCTCTAATCTGAAAGGATGGAAAAAGGGGTGAGCTAAAGGCTCAATAAGAGACTACAACATGAGGATGCCTTCCAAAACAAAACGATAATATTTTTGACAAAATATAGTCCTCACAATACAATTACAATTAGTTTAAACTGTAATATAATTTATTCCATAAAGCTGTTAAAATAAAATATATCACTATAACGCTGTAAACATTAATACAATAATAACCACATTAATATGCCAATATGCACCAAAGTAGGTAGAAACACTTTATTATGAAAATAAACAATTTTCCACCTGAAAGAACAGTAGCAATTAAACAGTAATCCAATATGAAAAAATATTAGTCAAACATAGACAAAAGCTGCTAAACACTCGGTGGGTGATTTCCCATGGGAACAATAACACTAACCTCAAAGAGGCAACACTAGCTCCGAAGAGCAACAATAACACTGCACCACACCACACTAACACTACTTCGGCCGAAGACCAACACTTAACCCTGTATTGGCAAAGGTTGCAGACTGTCTAGTTGACCATTTGAAACAATTCTTGACAAATACAATTTCATAATAACATACAATAGATAATAAAATTCGAGTATGTGCAAAGCACTAACAATAGTATAAGTTTTTGGAACTTCATCTTTGCAATTATATACATATATAGATAAATATGTATTTTTACCACGTGTATATATATATAAATATATATGTCCTGAAAGACGTCATGTACTGAAGTCTACTTACCTCTAGTGGCTAAACCAAGCTTCACTTCAATTGCTCGAAACAACGTCAACTAGAACCTAAATGATAATTAAACAATTCAATAAGGGCAGGTTCTTAATAATCACACAGTCCTCTTGATAAAACAATTCCCTAAACTAACATCTAAAATACCCATATATTTAATTGTAAAGCTACCCACAATTGCAAACCTTTTCAATTCGGTCAACCCCTAAACTAACAAAATCAGCCACCTGCAAAAACTATACGCATAACTTATATTTAATTGTAACGCTGCCCACAAGTGCAATTCTATACAATTGTTATTATTAAATTCCAGCAAATTTAATACTAACCCTAACACTAACATCTAATATACATATATATATATATATATATATATGTAATCGGCAAACCAATTGAATTAACCCATGAACTATTGATGTAGTATATATATAAATATATATTCGGCCAAGCCATGTATTAAATCCTAGCTAAAACAAATTCGGCCAAGCTGAATTGAATCATCCATCATATACTTATAAATCTAGGTATATATATATATAGGAACACTTAGTCATCAGATGCAACACAAGCCAAGACAAACATTGCCGCCTACTCTAAGAGATGTTACTTCGTGAATAACAAGGAGGTTCAATTACAAGATCCCTAAGTGTTTATATATATTAAGGCTCTCAGATGTCAAATTTCCTACGCCACAATTTGTATAAATCAATCCCATTCATTCAATTCGGCCAAACCCGTGAACTATTAGATGAAACTTCAATTTAATATTTTTATATATATATATATATATATTCGGCCATCAATTGATATTATAAAATTGATTCCTTGATTCGAAATTTAATATATATATATATATATTGTTAACATTATTTTCCAGCAACACAAAATTTCAGCAATCTATATATGCTTGATATTATTGAAATTCCAGCAAACATCATTGAAATTCCAGCAAAAAGAAAAAGAAAGCTTTCCTAGAATGATGCTTACCTCAAAAAAACCAAATGAAGTTGCTGGCTGCCCTGAAGTGCACAGCCCCCTTTTCTTTTTTTTTTGAGAAACCCTAACTTTCTTTCATTATAAGGCTGTTGCACTTGGGCTGAAAGTTTAGAAGCCTATTCCATGATAAGGCTAATTTCAGTTGGGCTGAAAATTTAGAAGCCCACTACACTAAAATAAAAAAAACTTCTAAGACCCACACATTTTTCCACTAAACCCATTAATATTAATATTATTATCATAGCAAAAATCACAATATAAAATAATTATCTCCTCCAAAATAATTAAGCAATTTATCAAATCTACTCTCTAGAAGTAATTAAATTAAATTTAAATGAGACGGGTGTTACAGTAACTGAGGATGTGAGAGCATTTTTCTTTTGAATTGGAGCATTTTTGGAAAGGAGGACATGTCCATTTCTACTAGAAAATTATGCCCAAGAAAGTGAAACTGGAATTTTTAAATCCCATGTTTGACTGCAAGGATTTCTTTGAAGGTGGAGTGGAAATTAAGTTCTGAAAGCTTAAATACACCGCTTTTATATCCACAAATGCTTCTCTTGCCATTAATTTCTTCAAAGAGAGCTGCCGCTTAGTATTCATCACTTGCATCTGTCTGCAATATCTATTTGCCTGGTCTTGGAATCTATAAAGGGGGAAGCTTTTCTGCTAATTTTTTCAATTGTTGGACTGCTTCTTTATGAACAGAATTCCATTTTGGAGGAGATTTCTTCAACAATTGGGCTAAACAATTCTTATATCTGGAGATTTTTGGAATGAAATCTGACATGTAATTAACAATTCCAAGAAATTGTTGTATCTGTTTGGTATTTGTGAGCCTATCTAGAAATTCACCAAGAGAGACAGCTATGTGAGGCTGCAAAGTATATTTTCCATCTAAAATGTTTACTCCTCAGAAGTCTATCAAAGACTGTCCTATGACCATTTTCTTTTCTGAGAGCATTATCCCTTGAGATTTCACTTAATTATAAAAATTAGTGTGCAACTTTTCATGGGATTCTTCATCTTTTGAGAATAGGAGGATATCATGTACATAAATTAATGCATTGGTCAAGAGTGGCTAGAACAACGTTACCATTGCTTTTTGAAATTGGGATGAAGCATTTTTGAGACCAAAAGGCATGACAGTCCATTGATAATGGTGGTCTAGGAAGCAAAATGCTATCTTGTACCTCTTTTTTGGATGGATTCCTAATTGCCAAAATCCTTCTTTAAGATCAAACTTTGAGAATACTTTAGCATTTGAAAGATGCTGAAAGAGAGCACTTTTGTTTGGCAAGGGGAATTTATCATTTGCAAGAAAATGATTAAGATCTTGGTAATTGATTACCAATCTGAGTTTTCCTCGGACTTGCTTAGTATGCATGTTGACATAGAAAGCTTCATATGCCCATGAAGAGGTTGTAGTTTCAATGAGGCCTTCTGTAAGGAAAGCAAATAGTTCTTGCTTAGTCAAGGCTAAACGTTCTGGATTCATTCCTCTGTGACTAGCTTTTGTGGGGTTGACATCTTTATTCTTCTTAAAGGGAAGGTGTATGAAGAAATTTGGGTTTTTCCATAAAGAATTTGGATTTTTAAGAAGGAATTCAGAGTGGCTGTTTGCACAACAATCATTGAAAATTTGGAGTCTTAAAGAGTCAAAGGGGTCAACTATAAATAGATGGGGTACTTGGGTCTAGGTGAGAAGGTGTTGTTTGTGCAAAAGTCCTTTTAAAGACCAACTGAGGCTAGGTATTTGATGAAGGAGTTCAAATCCTATGAGAAGGTCTCTGCCTGTAAGAGGGTATCCAAGGACTTGGTGTTTGATGGTGAGGGTTGGAAAGATTCTGATAAAGATAGGCTTACTTTGCTGGGTGATTAGGAATGTTTCTCCATTTGCCGCTCGGAACATCTGGTTGTGAGGCAACCAAAATTCTGCAGGTAAAATTTTGGGATGAAGGATTGTTGTTGCTGCTCCTGCATGAAAGGATTGGTATTTAGGGAAGGACTTTATGATAGTATGGGATTAATGGAGGTTTCAGATTTTGATCATGATTTTCCTTACATGGAGGAGAAGGAAGAATTTTTTGCTTTTTGGTTCTAGGATAGAGAACATTATAATCAAATTTTTCAGAGGATTCTCCAAGGTGGTCAACTTCTGGATCTCCTGCTTCATATCTTTCTTTGAGTATTTGTTGGGAAGACTTTTTCTTTCTTCTTGAATAATCTTCTTCAAAAGCTTCTTCTTCTTATCAATCAGCACAATTACAAATATCCCACCATATGTGACCAAAAGGTGATTTAACTTCATAGCAAGGCTTTCCATCTTCTCGAAATCCCTTGATTTTAAGACCATTTTCACAAACATATGACATCGGTTGGAGCATAGCAATTTGAGTTAGAAAGATTGTTACATCTTTCTTCTCTGATGGAGCTGTCAAGAATCTTGTCTCAACTTCGCCATTTGCTTTTCTGATAAAGAAAGGATCATTTGACTAGATTGGCTTAGTTGCCTGATGAAGCATCTCATATTTTGTAATCCATGATTCTGGAAAAAGAGAAGTCATCTGGTCTCTATTGAGTTGTCTTGGAATGAACGTGTTGGGAAATTTAGACTCCAGTTGATAGAATTAACAAGTTTTAAACTCAAGTTGTTAATTTGATTTATTATGAATAAATATTATTAAAATAAACTAACATCAATATCATGTCAATAGCATGCACAACGAAATAATAAATAAGACAAGATATGATGACCTAGGAAAACCAATGAAACAAACTAGTTTCACAGTAAAAAACCTGGGGGAAAACCTTCTCGAAAGGCAATTCACTGTAATAAAGAGAAGTTTCAGAACCTCTGGACTCTTCAATATATAAACGCCACCCTTTTGCACAGATCCTAATACGTGACTAACAAATCGATGCACGGCTCCCAGTACATGACTAACACACCAACTTGAGGAAGATGCTGGTTGCAAAGTTCTTCACTTCATTAACAACTAGTCGCTAACCCGTGCGATGCACGGGAAAGCTAGTGTATAAAGATGTAAGCTATTCTTTTTCTTTTCCTCTTTGCTTGTACATTAGGATTCCAATTTTATAGCTTCCCATCCTTGATATGAAATATTAATCTTGATATGAAACATTAATTTACATAATAAAAAATAGAAATCAGACATAAGTTTAAAATAAAATGAAGAATTAAATCTTTCACATTCTCATTTCTCAAAAAAAAAAAAAAAAAAAAAATCTTTGACATCCTCAATTATCCATAAAATGTATGAAACACAAATTTAAAAAACTACTTAATCAATATTTAAAATAAATTGAAAGACAACTTTAAAGTGTTTTTTGTATTTTCTTCCTTTGTTGCTTCGTAGTAGTTACTGAATATGTCCTTTGGTTTTCCTTGAGTACAGATGTTAGTGTGAGTTGCACACTGCTTTTGAAGTATCACTTATGTAAGCCTAACAATAGAACAGGTTGAGGAATGTATTACAACATATACAAGTTAGATATCATATCTGTAATTTTGCTAATTAAAAAGAATATATACTTCCGATAAGAGTTTTCTAGAAATTGAATTTGATATCAATCAATCCATAATTTTATAGTTAAATTTTTTAAAAGCAAGTCTATATTACATAAAGCAATGTTAAGGACACAATGTTATTGTTCAAGGTTTTTTTTTTCTTACCTCATTACCAGAGTCCCACATAACTTTTGTTATTTCACTTATGGTTCTTCTGTTGATGTTCACCTCTTCTTGAATTGTCACTTGTGGTTTGAATTGCTTTGGCATTTGTACTATTAGTTGGTTATTTTCCACCAGCCTGTTATATTACATAAAGATATTAGACATAGTATTGTAGAGATTGTAATACATTAAAAATGTGAATCCAAATCAATATAAACTCTTGTTCCACTTGTTGATTATAAGTTATACTCTTCTGCAATGCTCGGGATTCATTAAAAAAAAAAAACAATTATCTATATATAAACTTATATTTGTGGTACAATAATGAATACCAGTATATATGACATTGTACAATTCAGCATTCAGCTTGAAATGCAGTGGCCCTTTCATGACATTGTACAATTCAGCATTCAGCTTGAAATGCAGTGGCCCTTTCTTTCTCCCAATGTAAACGCACTGCATCTCAGGGCTGGCAGAGCCAATTAAATTGACCTTATTAAACACTTTCGTACCATCACAAAAAGGCCATTTATGCATAAAATGTAATGGTTGACGTTGAAACTGAAAAGATGAGCTGGAGAATTGAGATTGTTAATTTCAGGCCCATCAGTGGACCCTCCTATCTAATGTAATTATTGGACACTTCTTAAGCAAGGAGGGTATGGACAATGCACAGAACACATGACATTACAACTTCAATATTTATAGATTCAATTTATTTACAGAGAATCCATTGTCTCTTGAAGACTTGAAGTGCTAGCTAGAAGTTAGGTTAGCTACCTCTCATTTTATACTAAGATTTTCGTAGGTCATTTATGGCATGCAACAAAGGGCTTATGCAACTGCAGCAGGATTTGAAACACATTGAATTTAGATCAAATATTCATACTTATAACAGTAGAATAATAACTGTCTGTCAACCATCAATATCACAAAGTTTGTGCTGGATATTTAGTTAGATTTCCGAGCAAATAGAAATGAAAGACTATGTTTAAAACAGGGCATTCCCATCACAATTAGAAACCTAAAATAAACTTAAAATCTCAGGTAACCAACACCTAATCGTGCATAAATTACAATAAGAATTCAGACATTGGCAGCCATACATGAACCCAGATAAGAATTCATAAAATTAAATCCAATAACCCGATTATTGGAAGCACCTATCCAGAGCTACACGCCGTAGTTATAATGATATCATATGGCAAATACTTCTAATATAAAATAAACTTCAAAATCCAAATAGAGCCACAGTATTGCATATACAATTTAGATTAAACTTAATAAACCAATAATGATATAAAAAAGACTCCTACAGATACACACAGTCTACTCCAACCCTGCACCAAACAAAAAATCTACAGGGAATTCAATAATCAAATAGAAAATAACAAACTGAATCTGAATTTCCAGACAGTTATACAACTTCTTAATTGGATGCTTACATAATAATTCAGCCAAAATACTTTGTATTTCAAACAATATCTTATACGAATTAAGAAACTCCAACCAAGTCTACTAATAATAACAAAAAAATAAAGAAAAGTACAAATCTCCAACCAAATAGAAAAAGGAATTAAAATACAAAATAAGAAAATGTGAGAACCTGAGAGGAGGATATAACATATGTATACTCATGGATTGTCACACCATCTCAACCATCATGGGGCAGCATTGAAGTTTTATAGGTCAAACCACATACTGAGTAACCTTCCTGAAATTTGATATATATTAGAACCACACGCAAAGCCAAACTACAGGTTTACAAATATCCTCATACTCAACTACTTTAAATTTCAAATTCACAAATAATAATAAAAATTTCCAACCAAATTCAAAATTATAAAACTACAAAATACAATCAACTCTAGAATACAAACCAAATTCAGAATTAATTATAAAGCAAGAAATAAAAATTTCATCAACACATTTTTAATTCCCTCTCTCTATAATGAATAGGCAGAAGGCTGACATTTTAAGTAGCCAAATAATTATTCAACCAAACAGACAATTAAGCTAAGGTAAATCGGATATGCTAAAAAAAACATAAATAGCAAATAAAGCAGAACTTGAAGATAAAGCAAAACCTGTAGGATTGTTGTCAGATTTTGAGGGTTGGGAGGCTCTTCAATACTATATCCACTACGAAACCCATTCATATCCACAATATTTTCTTACAAAACCTGTAGAATTTGATTTTCTATTAGCGTTTCCCTGACTTCAACAAAAAGGAATAGAGAGGAAAAAAGGGTTAGGAATTGAAATCCCTAAATCGACAGAAAACCTAATTGAAGACAGTAGGAAAAGAGATTAGTCATAGATTAATTGAGAAATACCCAGAGAGAATGATCTGATATGGCGGCCGGGTCGGAGATTGAAAACGTTGGCACCCATGGTCGAGCTTGGGTCTGCGTTTGAGAGAGTTCAGCCATGGTCGTGCTTGGGTCAGCGTTTGAGAGAGGATAGATAACAATCTTTTGCTTGATTTGTTGTTTCTTCGTTGATTCTTTAGTCTGCTAGCAAAATAGATTTTGTTTAAGGAGTTTTAATGGGTTTTCTTTTGGGGAAGAAAGAGAGGTTTTTTAATTAGGTTTGTTTCAGGAGTTTAATCGGGTTTGCTTTTAGGGAAGAAAGATAGGTTTTTTAATTAGTTTATTAATTTTAAAATCAAGACTCATATTGTGGCCGAATCCTTATCAACTTGAAGCTACAGCCCACTATTAGATAATTAATAGTTTATTAATTATTTTTTATTAAAAAAATATAAATAAAAAATGCTGACGTGGAAAATTGTGGAGCGAGCAAAAGCTTCGGTTTTATATATATATATAGATTAAGATCAAGAAGCACTTGGTTACAAAACCCTAAGACGTAAAAATGTAGTAGCTTCTTTTAGAGAGAATAAGACACTTAGTCACTTTTTGCATGTATTCTCTTGTATTCTCATGTGTAACGGCTTTTAAAATAAGTCTTACATATGCCTAGTGTTGTGAGAAAAGAAACCCTACATATACATGTCAACATGGGTCGAAAATCAGATCTAGAAATTTGAATTTCATAATTCTCAATAGAAACATCTGTCATGCAGCTGTCGAGACTCGATAAATATTATCTGTCAAGAGCTATCGAGACTCATTAAATCTCGATAGATATTATCTATCGAGAGCTGTCGGGAATCCGTCCAGCTTTAATGAGCAGCCCTTCTTCACTTGTTTCTTGGTTCAATCTGTTGGGATTAGTGCCCTTAAATCCTATTGTATGATACTATGTAGGATATTATGTATGACATTATGTATGACTTAATATTGCGATTAATAAAGTTGTTTTATTATTATCTAAAATAATAGCAACATGAATATTCGGACATTATCATATAGTCTATGAAATGCATAGTATGTGATGTATGTGAAAAGTCACAGAAGATATAAATCACAAGTTCTTTGTAAATTCAGAATTTTAGTTTGTAGTCGGTGATGAAATTGGGCATTTCATCTGCAAAGACTATAACATGTCAATTAAGATGATTTGTCTTGATCATGGAAGTGGTGACTTTTAGTTGATGTGTTGATATGTTTTAAGAGTTAAGACATATTAAACTGGACCGCTGTGAGATTTATTATTCTCCTAACGACTGTCAATTGAATAATAAATCTCATGACTTCTATTAGCATGAACTCTTAATCCTGAGAGAATAATGGACCTGATCATGAAGTGTAGGTTACTTTGATATATCAGGAGTGAGATCTAAAGTAACGGTCAAAACCTCAGTATGTTGGGCAGCCACATTTAGTGTTGATGGAACATATTTTCTCAAAATGGAATTTATAGTCTCTTAATGAAGATACAAAATATTCCCTTGAGATAAATTTAATGGGTTTGTTATTCTGAATGTTAGGCCTAACTACTTTAGTAAATAGTTACTAAAGTATATATTTATGAAATTGAATTTCATAAACATATGATGAATAACTTAAAGGATTAAAATGGGTACTCAAGGATTAAGATGTAGTAATTTACAAAGTAGCAGTTTACTTTTATGACTTTGTATTACTACGAATATTTTATGATGGGTTACATGTACAATAAAGTCTTGGGATATAATTTATTAATAAGGCCTAGAGTGCAATTATATTTATATAGTGATATTGAATATAATTAATGGTAAATTTGGACTTGTCAAGAGTTGACAGAAAAGCCCAAGGCTCATTGGAGCTAGTGTCTTATTTGTTCCTTTTTGGTCCCACTCCAAGCCACATACTAAAACCCAATTGGAAAAGCCCAGAAGGCTAGCCTAATTAGATAATTAATTATTATGGGAAAAACATACAGAATTTTTAATAGAGAGACATCTTCATGAAATAGTATGTATGTGAGTGTTGAACACTCTATCATCCTCTCTAGAACATACACACATAACTGATTGAGAGACCACACATCTTGGGCGTTAGTGAAATTGGAGTGAAGATTAAAAGTGTTCCTGAGTACTTATCATTTTCGGTTTTGAAATTCACCGCACCAAGGTACACTCTCTTGATTCTATATTTTGAAACTTATATAGTGCATGTTATCAATTGCGAATGAAGTAGATTCATTTAATTTTTCGCTGCGTATGTTTTGTATGGGATACAAACATGTTTTTTCATCACAATCTTCATGGCTTTAACTTGACTTGAACAACATGTTTCTTGAAGTATTAAACACATCCTAGATTTACCCAATTTCAAGTAAAGTGTGTTTTGTCAAAGGATTAGCCAATTACATAAAATATATTCTTAATAATCTCCCTCTTTGGCAATCCGTAACAAAACCACAACAAATAAATGAACATATGAGAGAAGTCATAAATCATTCAACTCATAATCAATTGTTGAATACAATAAAATCTACCCTAACACAACCTCTTGAAAAACTTTGTAAGAAACGAGTTCATGGCATGGAAGACTTTGACAACCTGTATTTCTGAAACACTTTAAACAAAACTCATCAAGGCATCTTAATGTGAAACAAAAATAAAAGATTGCATAAAATAAAGAAACATGTGTATAAAGAGAGAAAAGAAACAACACATGTAGAGGTAGGTGAAGAAGACATATATCATCATATATATATATATATATATATATATATATCAAAGATAAGCGCAATGTATGCAAACTTGGTCACAAGACCGATGTACAAGAAGGAAAAAGTAAGCATTCCCCCTAACAAGATGAAACATAACTCTCCCTTACAAGACATGTATTTCTCCCCCTAACATGTAGAATCTTAAAAAGAAACCACATTTTCTCCCCCTTTATGGCATGATTGACAAAGGGTACAAGAAGCTATAAAGCCTCACTTGAGAAACATAAAGATGGTCAAGGGGACAAAAGGAATCTATAAAAATGCATGAATGCAATGAAACAAGATGCTATGGATGATAAGATAATAGAAAGATGCAAAACATGTGAAAAATAATGCATTCAAGAGGATCTTAACAGATTGGGAAGCTGTCGAGCTGCTATCGAGCAGAAGCCAACCTCGATGGATCGAGAATCTGTTGAGGATCTATTGGCCAGATAGAAAGTTTCTCGATGGATCGAGAATTTGTCGAAAAGCTATCGAGACAAAGTCTAGAAAGCTCGATGGATTGAGATTGCGTTAACTTCTATCGAGACAAGAAAGAGGGGCTTTATAGATAGCAATCTGTCGAGAGCTATCGAGAAGCTGTCGAGATGGGCAAAAACAGTTTTCAAAGAAGAGAAAAAGACAGACATGAATGCAATTAAGCATGCTATCCAACCAAAGATTCAAACAACATGTTAAGCTCTCGAAAACATCTCTCAACAAGAAAATGTCAAGTATTTAGATCCAAAACACACACACACACACCCCCACACACTAAACAAGTCTAGCCAATTTTATATTTAAAAAACAAGTCAAGACAGTTTAGTGAGCATACATTAACACATGTATCTCTTGTGATGGCCAAATCACATTGTATCTGCACATGTATCAAGAGTAGTAAAGAATATTGCGTGTTCTGTGTTAAAAACATTGCAATAATGCAGAAGTGTCTACATGTTATGAAGATTTGAGATATGAGAAAATCACTTTAACTTACACATAATCATAACTGCATGATGGAAACTATCACTTTCGAGGTACATCTTATAACTCCCACATCTCCTAAAAGACACACTTGCAATCATATATAAAGTATTTTGATTCTTTTTGCTTTTATTTTTTCTTTGCATATTTTCTTTTGTTAAGCATATCATGTATGGGCATATAAGAGAGAGAAAAGAAATACCCAATTATGTTAAACTTTTGAAATTGCATTTTTACTATATTGAAACATACAGATGTCATTTCATGATTGGTGGGCAACAGTGGTGAGATGGTTATTTATGCCTTTCTCTTAGGATTTTCTAGTCCTTTCTGTCAAAAAGAATGATATGAGTGTTAAGTACAAGAGATTATTTAATCTTAGTCATCACAAACATGAGCCACAAAGCTCACTTGCTCAGTTGTGCATAGAGATGCTCATCTAAGCTATAAAAGATTAAAAATTTAGAAAATTTTGTTTCAATGGCCATCTAAGTTACATAAGTACCAATGTACACAAAACAAATATTGTTTTTATATTTTTCTGATTTTGATTTTTTTTTAAAATTTTGAAAAAAAAAACAAAATAAAAAACTAAACAACCAAACAAAAATAGAAAAATAACATGAAAGCATGAAAGAAAGATGCAAATGCATGAAAGCATGATTCCAAAAGCAGATAAGAAAACAAGCAAAGAGAGTCATACTTTAGATAGAAAGAATTAAAGTAGAGGACAAACAGAAAAGACAATTAAGTTTTAGTCTCCTTTCTCACCCACACAATACAAGTCTTTGGCCGTGAAGATAAAAAGGCACGAGTCCTAGTATGTCTAAAATTGAGTTGAAAAGCTCAAAACTTTTAATAACTCTCCAAACAAAGGTGTAGGGCCTTGAGAGGAAACTTGTGATTGTTTGGACACTTGCTTTTGAGAATACAACTGAAAGCAATTAGGACGAATGTGTCCAAAAACACCACAATGGTGACAAACATGAGGTCTAACAAAGGATTTAGAATTAGTTAAATCAGATTTAGATTTCATACTTTTATCACCTTTCTCAGATTAAGGCACAAAGATAGTCCTTGATCTAGAAGCCATGGAAGAGGAAGGGCCAGAGGAAACAACATATCCTAAGCCAATTTTATCAAAACTAGGCTTTTGAGCACTCAATATCTTATTAAGCTTTGCACTAGGCATCCTCTCTATTTGAGTTCTAACTTGACTAAGTTCAACCTCAAGATTCTTGACCTTTTTTTTAATGAGGTGTTTTTCACAACAAGAGTCTCAACTAACCTTGTAGTCTCATCTAGTTTGACTAACATATCAGTTTTTTCAATTTTTACCTCATTAAGCTCTTTTCTACAACAATGAAAAGTCTTTTCAGATTTTATGAATTCAGTGCATAGCTTATCATAGGCTTCTTAAAGGGTCATCTTCTTGCGTACTTCATCATTAGAAGAATCCTTACTGTCGCTAGCACTCTCCACAATCACCTTATTGGTTGTGGTAGCAAAAATCATAAAATGACCACATTCATCCATATACTCATCAGAAGAGTCATTCTCAGTATCACTTCAGGTAGCAACTAACCATTTTTCTTTTGAATTCTTGGTATTTTCTTTCATAAGATAGTTTGGGCACTTTATCCTTATATAACCAAAACCTTTGCACTCATGGCATTAGATAAGGGGTTTCTCACTCTTACCCTTCCTAGAGGATTTAGATTTCTTAGGAGGTTTATCTTTATCCTTTTTCCTAATTTGAAGAAGTTTGATAATCTCATCAGCTATGAAGATTAGATCCTTATCCTCATCCTCATCTTCATCTTCATCTTTGCTTTCATCTTCATCTTTAAAGTCATCAATCTCTTCCTCTATATCCTTAAGAGCCTAGTTTCTACTCTTTCCACCTTTTCCCATTAAACCTAATCCCATCTCATAGGTTTGAAAATTCCCTACAAGCTTAGTTAAAGGAATTTGATTAATGTCCTTCACTTATTCATTGACAGTGATTTTAGCATGGAATCTTTCAGGTAAGAACCTAAGAATTTTTCTAACAATTTTGGATTCTGCTGTAGATTCTCTAAGATTGAAGGCAGAATTCACAATATTCTTGAGTTTAGCATAGAACTCATCAAAGGTCTCATCCTCCTCCATCCTTATTTCTTTAAAACTACTAGTGAGTCTTTGAAACGTTATAGTCTTTATTGCCTTGGTACCTTTATAGGTGGTCTCTAGAATGGTCCATGCTTCCTTGGCAACTTTCGTGGATGATATTTTCTTAAATTCCTCATTGGTCACCCCACAAAACGAAGCATTCTAAGCCCTACTATTGAAATTTGCCGCTATGATTGTTGCTTCATCCCAATCCACTGGCGCTTTCTTTGGCTTAATCCAGCCAACTTAACTAGCTTGCCATACTTTTTCACCTAGAGCCTGCAAAAAAATTTTCATACGAACTTTCCAGTACGATTAATTAGTGCCATCAAATAAAGCTGGAATCAAAAGAGATTGTCCACGAACCATAACAATGGGGGTTAAAGATCACACTCAGGAAATTAATCCAATCAGAATGTACCCGCCCTGATACCACTTGTTGGAAAATTTAGACCCTGGTTGATAGAATTAACAAGTTTTAAACCCAAGTTGTTAATTAGATTTATTATGAATAAACATTGTTAAAACAAACTAACATCAATATCATATTAATATCATGCATAACGGAATAGTAAATAAGACAAGATATGATGACCCAGAAAAACTAATGAAACAAACTAGTTTCATAATAAAAAACCTGGGGGAAAACCTTCCCGAAAGAAAATCCACTATAATAAATGGAAGTTTCAGATTTAGTACAAAACTTTTGTCCCTAGACTCTACAATCCCCATAAATGAACTTACAACAGAAACCTTTTACCGCTTCAGAACCTCTGAACTCTTCAATATATGAATGCCACCATTTTACACGGATCCCAGTATGTGACTAACCAATTGATGCAAGGCTCCTCGTACGTGACTAACACACCAACTTGAGGAAGATGCTATCTGCAAAGTTCTTTACTTCATTAACAATGAAGATCAAGAAGTACTTGATTACAAAATCCTAAGGCGTAAAGACGTAGTAGTTTCTTTTAGAGAGAATAAGACACTCGGTCACTTTTTGCGTGTGTTTTCCTTGTATTCTCATGTGTGATGACCTTTAAAATAAGCCTTATATATGTCTAGGATTGTGAGAAAAGAAACCATACACATACATGTCAGCATGGGCCAAAAATCAGATCTGAAAATCTGAATTTTGAAATTCTCAATAGATTCATCTGTCAAGCAACTGTCAAGACCTCGATAGATAGTATCTGTCGAGAGCTATCGAGACTTATTAAACCTCGATAGATATTATCTGTCGAGAGTTGTTGGGAATTTGTCCAGCTTTAATGAACAGCTTTTCTTCACTTGTTTCTTGCTCTAATCTTCATGGCTTTAATACTTGACTTAAAGAACATGTTTCTTGAAGTATTCAATACATCCTAGATTTAATCAATTATAAGTAAAGTGTGTTTTGTCAAAAGATTAGCCAATCATAAAAAATATGTCCTTCATAGAATATACACATCGGTGTCTTTCCTGGATTAACTTGGATTAGCAAAGCATCATTGGATTGGGCCATATCTAGAACTCCTATGTCAAAAGCATGATTTTGAAGCCTATAAGCAAGGTGGTAATGAAGTGTAGCAGCAAATGTGCCCTGCACTTAAGAGGCTCCTGTAATCTGGACTTGTACTTTGAGAGCATCATAAATGTGAGGATCTTTGAAGGACATATTGAAGTTGGAAAAAAGTGTGACAAAAACTATTCTCGCATTTAAAGTGGTCAGAATAGTTCCTATGATTGCATTTTGATATTCACCTTCATTAGATGACTAAGCCAATCCAGTCAAATGATCCTTTCTTTATCAGAAAAGCAAATGGCGAAGTTGAGACAAGACTCTTAATGGCTCCACCAAAGAAGAAAGATGTTGTTAGGACATATATGAATTATGTTAGGAACATATGTCAATATTTAATCTAATTGGCTAATCTTTTGACAAAACGCACTTTACTTGTAATTGGGTAGATCTCGGATGTGTTTAATACTTCAAGAAACAAGATTTCAAGTTTAAATGTTAAAGCCATGCAGGTCTGTCCAAGAAACAAGTGATGAAGTGCTATTCATTAAAGCTTGAGCTAGTTTGACAGCTGGTGTCTATTGAGGTTTAAAAGGCTGTTCTAGCCCAAGGCTCGACAGCTGCTCGATAGAGAGATAGTCTATCGAGAATTACGAAAATCAGTTTTTCAGATCTGATTTTTGGCCCATGCTTATGTATTTGTGTAGGGTTTCTTTTCTCATAACCCTAGACATATATAAGACTTATATTAAAGGTCGTCACATAAGAGAATACAAGGAGAACACATACAAAAGGTGATCGAGTGCCTTATTCTCTCTGAAAGAAGCTACTGCGTCTTTGCGTCTTAGGGTTTTGTAACCAAGTGCTTCTTAATCTTCATTGTTGATGAAGTGAAGAACTTTGCAGCTAACATCTTTTTCAAGTTGGTGTGTTAGTCACATACTAGGAGCCATGCATTTTTGGTGAGTCATGCATTGGGGATCTGTGCAAAAGGGTGGCGTTCATATATTGAAGAGTTTAGAGGTTCTGAAGCGGTAGAAGGTTTCTGTTGTAAGTTTATCTACGGGGATTGTAGAGTCTAGGGACAAAGGTTTTGTACTAGATCTGAAACTTCTCTTTATTATAGTGAATTGCCTTTCGGGAAGGTTTCCCCCTAGGTTTTTTACTGTGAAATTGTTTGTTTCATTGGTTTTTCTAGGTCATCATATCTTGTCTTATTTATTTTTTTCCGCTACATGATAATTGACTTGATATTGATGTTTGTTTGTTTTAACAAGTTTTATTCATAATAAATCTAATTAAAAACTTGGGTTTAAAACTTGTTAATTCTATCAACCGAGGTCTAAAATTTCCCAACAAATGTAATAGTCTTTCCAACTCAAATTGCTATGCTCCAACTGGTGTTATATGTTTGTGAAAATGGTCTTAAAATCAAGGGATTTCAAGAAGATGGAAAGCCTTGCTATGAAGGTAAATCACCTTCTGGTCACATATGGCGGGATATTAGTAATTATGCTGATTGCCAAGAAGAAGAAGCTTTTGAAGAAGATCATTCAAGAAGAAAGAAATAATCTTCCTAACAAATACTTAAAGAAAGATATGAAGCAGGAGATCCAGATGTGAGGTCACAAATACTCACAGAATTTTCCTCCTCTTGAAAGTTTTGAACATCCCCAAACCAATACAAAACATGTTTGGAAAGTCAAAAATCTTGTTGGAACCAATCTAAATGGAACCAAGAGACAGGTTTCTTCGACAGAAGTAGCTTTAAATTGGCAAGCAGAAAATGCTGTCGCACAAAACCAAGTCGTTTTGAAGATTCTTGATAATCAACAAAAGATGGCTGAGTTAGTTACTCATACCTTCTCATCCTCAATTCTCTTATTGAAGATTTGAAGAAGAAAATCAAGACGGTTGAACAAGAATTGGCAACAACTGCTTCCACAGTTAAAGACTTGTTTGTCTTTTTCCCTCTTATTGGGTAAAATGAAAAAGAAAGAAAACAATTGTTAATAAAACTCCAATCCATAGAAGGATCACAAAAGGAAACCACCCAAACTATCTCGATGCATGTTCATACGCCCTACCAAACTCGATAATCACTATATAAAGACCTGTCCATACCTTTAACCTCTCCATTTTTACCAACTTCTCCCTAACAAAATCTTCAACCATTAGCCATAACACATCCAGATCATAACCCTTTTAAACCAAGTGGAATTTTCTCTGGCATAACATATTTATCACCACTTCAACTAGAACCCCAAGCTAGGCCACAAAATGAACCTTCTGCTATGAAAAAAGACAAAGAACCATTATACCAACCCTCAGATCCAACTATTGGTGCTTCTTCAAGACCTCTAGATATGAACATGTTAGTTGTGGATCCTAACCCTCCAAACCAATTTCATCATTTCTTAAAACCCTCACTCTTGAAGATCCAAGAGAACCTTTTGTGCTCCTGGTAATTGATGACACAACATTATTTTAAAAAAATCACTCTTAAAAAACTCTCTCCCAAAGAAACAAAACCCGATAATAATGGTACATAAAATAATAGTAGTATATGGTGACATCATTATCCCTTTATCTTAAATTACACGTTTACATCTATGAAAACCACGTTAATTATTTATTGTGTTTTAGATAAAATTTTGGCTGTGAACGGATGGGCATAGGATTTATCTAACACTATACATATTTTAATTAGAGTTTGAGTTAGACTTTCTGAATTTGCATATATCATGTAAAACATGGAGTTTGAGTTTGATTAAATATCTGACTGAAAAAAAAAAAAAAGGCTTGACCTCTCCAAAGCTTGCCACGTCATTATCATTTTTTTAAAACAAAATTATTTAACTTTTTTTTTTAATTAACAATATCAACTTCAACCTAAGGAGGACTAATCTTTCACATCAACCGCTAAACTCCAAACTTAATAAGGCGTGAAACTTTATCATTCTAACAAGTCCAACTTAAACTCAAACTCAAACGTTGATAATTTATCTCCAAATTTGCGAGGTTAATCATAAATACTATAAAAGCAGTGAAAACCCCAATATTTTATTTTAAAGCTGAGTAGAGGTATGAGCTTTTCTTCTGTTATTTTCTTCTCCTCTACTTTGTCAAAATTTTATTTTATTTTATGGTTTTCATGAGTTTTTAAAAAGTGATTTTCATCTCCATGCAGCTATTACCCATTTGTTGAGATAAGTGCCCTTAAATCCTATTGTATGATGCTATATATGATATTATGTATGACATTATGTGAGAAATGATGTATGACTTAATATTGTGTTTAATAAAGTTGCTTTATTCTTATCTAAAATAATGGTAACATAAATATTCGGACATTATCATATAGTCCATGAGATGCATAGTATGTGATTTGTGTGAAAAGTCATAGAAGATATAAATCACAAGTTCTTTGTAAACTCAGAATTATAGTTTGTAGTCGGTGATGAAATTGTGCATTTCATCTGCAAAGACTATAACATATTAACTAAGATGATTTGTCTTGATCATGGAAGTGGAGACTTCTAGTTGATATGTTTTAAGAGTTAAGACGTATTAAACTAGACCGCTGTGAGATTTATTATTCTCCTAACTATTGTCAATTGAATAATAAATCTCATGACTTATATTCACATGAACTCTTAATCTTGAGAGAATAATGGACCTGATCATGAAATGTAGGTTGTTTTGATATATCAGGAGTGAGATATAAAGTAATAGTCAAAACCTCAATATGTTGGGCAGTCACATTTAGTGTTGATGGAACATATATTCTCAAGATGGAATACATAGTCTCTTAACGGAGATATAAAATATTCTCTTGAGATAAGTTTAATGGGTTCAGTTATTCAAAGAGTTAGGTCTAACCACTTTAGTAAGAATAAAGTATATATTTATGAAATTAGATTTCATAAATATATGATGAATAATTTAAAAGGATTAAACCAGGTACTCAAGGATTAAGATGTAGTAATTTACAAAGTGGCAGTCTATATTCATGACTTTGTATTACTACGAATATTTTATGAATGAGTTGCATGTATAATAAAGTCTTAGGATATAGTTTATTAATAAGGCCTAGAGTGTAATTATATTTATATAGTGGTATTAAATATAATTAATGATAACTTTGGACTTGTCAAGAGTTGACAGAAAAGCCCAAGACCCATTGAAGCTAGTGTCTTATTTGTTCCCTTTTGGTCCCACTCCAAGCCACATGCTAAAACCCAATTGGGAAGGCCCAAAAGGCTAGCCCAATTAGATAATCAGTTATGTGGAGAGAAACATACAAAATTTTATATTAGAATGAAATGGTTTGTATGTTCATGGAAGTAAGAGAAAGACTCCTTCATATTCTCTCTAGAACAAACACATAAAACTGATTGAGAGACCACATATCTTGGGCATCAAGTGGAATTGGAGTGAAGATCAAAAGTGTTTCCAAGTGCTTTTCTTCATTCGGTTTTGAAATTCATCATACCAATGTACACTATCTTGTTCATATATTCTGAAATTTACACAGCACATGTTATCAATTGCAAATGAAGTAGATCCGTTAATTTTTTTGCTATGTATATTTTGAATGCGATACAAACATGTTATTTTCCTACACCATTCTCATACCCCGTTTACACACCACATTACCCTTGAGATAAGAAGAAATATATATGTTTCCGCAATATATAAGCCAATACGCATCAGATTGCTTTCTTTCATGGAGAGTAGTACTTAAGAATAAGTAGGTTTTGAGTCAAATATATCATATGCATCGTTTGGGAATTGTTTGTGATGCCTCAAGCTTCGCAATGTTGTGATATGCACTCAATATAATTAAGCTGCAGATTTTTTTTTCCCTTTCTGTTTTGATAATGAAACCTGAAAACTATATAGTTTGATGTAATGTAATGTATGCAAAATAAATGAGCGACCAAAAAATAGGTTCGTGTACTTTTTTTCTTTTTCTTATATTTTTCTTTTAAACAGTTATATATTTTTTGAATCGTTTCAATAACTTATTCTTTAATTATATATCTTTTTTGGTATTTTAAAAGTTTTAACATCTGAATTTGTATTAGTTTTTGCAATATTTGAACATGTTTAGCAGATTTCAATGACTATACCATGTATTATTCTTTTGAAGGTAATTAATTTTTCTTTTGTATTTCTCTATTGTGGAATCATCTACATTTTGTTTTGTTTCAAAAATTTATAGGAAGTAAATCTTATAATTCTTTAATATTTTTTGGCCTTTCAAAAGTTTTAACATCTGAATTATTCTTTTGATGGTAATACATCTTTCTCTTATATTTCTCTGTTATGTAGTCACACACATGCACACATACATATATAATCTGTAGGCTCTGAATCTTTTAATTCCTTTCAATAGTTATAGCCATGGGTTATTCTTTTGAATGTAACCCATCTTTCTCTTATATTTATCTATTGTTTAGTCATATATATTTTGTTTTGTTTCAATAATTTCTAAGCAATGAATCATCTTTTTTTTTTTTGTCTTTTTGTAAGTCATTGCACATTCAAGCAATGACTTCTTCATCAAAATGTAACACAAATTGAAGTCATACAAGAGTAGTTCATACAATGGTGTAGTTTCTTAATCAATTTAAGATTTAATAAAATTATTTTAGTCTACCTCACAAATAAGTAGATTCTCGTGCATAGTACAGGTTAACGACTAGTTATTATATATATTTTAATTGAATTTAATATTTATTCTATATTTATATTAGAATATTAACATATCATATTTTTCATACACAAACATAATTATAATGATGTCTAATACTATATGTACAATTACACATACAAAATCATAATAGATTTCTATTAATAACTACCATAGTTATTAAATATCATATTTTGATAAAAACAAAAATAAAAGAGAAAAAAAAATCATATTTTATTAAACTTTTTCGGGCATTGCATAAGTTACCGACTAGTACATATTTAACAGCAAAGCAGTTTAACTTTTAACTAACCTTATAATATTATGTCAAATAAACTTTTGAGGCTTAAAAATTGTACACGTTATTATTTTAATATATAATTTATAATTGAATTTGAATTATATTATATTTCTAATGTTGGAATTTAGAAATATGTGGTTAAATGATTAAATTTACTAAATTCCAATGTGTTAGAAATATATAGTTAAATGATTAAATTTATCATATCCCAACTTTTGGGACAATTGTTAATTTAACATTTGAACCCTCCATTTGAATCTGAACATATCATATATTTTTTAAATAGTAGAATATATAATTTTATATACAAACACGATCATATTTTCTTTAAATAACACAATCATATTATGTTAAATTTTTTTCTTTTTAGAACAAGATATCGTTTTTTTTTTTTTTTTTGCAAAAAAAACCTCGAATGGTATATTATTGAATCATATGTAAATAAATATTGTATAAAGTAAGAACATTTGAAGGAACAAACTCCATCCAAACAAAAAGAGGGCCAGTAGCCCTAGCTCTTCTAGTGAGTCTATGAGCAACATTATTTCCTTTTCTCCTAACATGATAGAATAGAACTCATGTAACAAGGATGCTATGGTCTTGATGTAATGGATGATGTGGCTGAAGCTAGAATTATGCAGTTCATTTATGTTAAACTTGATTCTCAATATATATATATATATATATAACTTTCATGTTCATTGCATAGATTATAAACTAGTATATATATAATACCAAAATAATTTGACCTTTTTAATTGATTTTAAATTCTATTCTATATTTAAAGTGTTCATTCGAATTTTGTCTAAGTCATATTTTCTTTAAATGGTAGAATATTTAGTTATAAATTCAAACACAATCATACTTTGTATCTTTTAATATCTATCATAATGACCAAATTACATAATTTCTATTAATAATTACCAACATTATCAAATTTGATATTTACACAAAAAAATAGAGAAAAACAATTATATCTTGTTAAACTTTTATGTGCGTTACATGGGTTATTGACTAGTGCTCGCGTGCATACATAGATATATATAGATGCTACTACATGCAATCACAACCTTATTCATATTATTATATTCTAAAAATTAAAACCCACAAAATTAACCTTATTCAATTTCTAACCTTTTGTTTGCAGATGATTCCTTGCTATTTTGCAGGGCAACTAATAATGAATCTGAAGAGATTGTTGTTGTTCTTCAAGTTTATGCAAAGACTTCAAGTTAGAGTATAAACTTGGAGAAATCTTCAGTGTATTTCAGTAGTAATACTCTGGGGAACAAGAAGGAAGAGATCATGGGAATTTTGGGTGTCAAAGAGGTGGAGAGGTTTGAGTCATATTTGGGGCTGCCTACGCTCATTGGATGTGCAAAGTACCAAACTTTTTCATTCTTAAAGGATAGAGTTTGGAAAAAATTACAAGGGTGGAAAGGCATGTCGTTGTCTAGGGCTGGTAAGGAAATTCTCATCAAAGCGATAGCTCAGTCCATTCCAACTAACACTATGGGAGTTTTCCAACCGCCAATGAAATTATAAGAGGAACTAAACTCTATGTGTGCAAGATTTTGGTGGGGACATGTGGGGAATGAAAGGAAGATTCATTGGGGATGTTGGGATAAATTAATGGTTGCAAAGAAAGAGGTTGGAATGGGGTTTCGAGACTTGAGAACTTTTAATTTAGCTATGCTTGTTGAGCAAGGATGGAGATTGTTGCAAGAAAAGGAATCGCTGGTCTACAAGTGCTTTTCAGCCAAGTACTTTCTTAGATCTCAGTTTTTGGAGGCTATGGAGTCACCTAATTGTTCCTATGTGTGGAGAAGTATAATGGCAGCTTTACCCATTTTAAAGGCTGGATGTTGTTGGCGTGTTGGAGATGGTTCATCTATTAAAGTTCAAGCTGATAAATGGCTCCCAAATCATCCAACAAACAAGATTCTCCATTCGGCCAATGAAGACGTGGAAGATTGGTTAGTGTCTGACCTTATTGATCTGGAAATGCATTGGTGGAGAAGAGAGTTGATCACTACAATTTTTCATAGAGAAGATGCTGAAGCTATTTGTCAAATTCGTCTAAGTCATAGACGCGTTGCTGACTCCATAATTTGGTTGCACGCTAGGAGTGGTGGCTATTCTATTAAGACAGGTTATCATGTGGCAAGACGGGTGCTTAAGCATGAAGATTGGGCAGAGAGTTCTGGAGGAAGTGATATGCAGAAGGTATGGCAAGCTTTATGGAGGTTGAAAGTTCCTAATAGGATCAAAATTTTTGGTTGGAGACTATGCCATGGGATTCTGCCAACATGGGTCAACTTAGCAAGAAGGAGAATTATACGTGATGTTAGAATGTATGCCCAACTTGTGCTCAATTTTCAGAAACTGAATTCCACGTATTACGGGAGTGCCCTGTTGCTCAGGATATTTGGGCCAGGAGTCGGATTAAACTCCAGAAATGCCACCTTGGACAACAGGATATGATTCAGCTTATTCACTACCTGCTGAACAGACTTGATATAGAAGATGTGGAGCTGTTTTTGGTGCAAGCATGGGTTGTGTGGAATCAGAGAAATAGTGTAATGCATGGAGGGTCGGTCAAGGAGCCTAGCTGGTTGAATAGGCGTGCTGTAGAGTATTTGGAGGAGTTCAAGCAAGCACAGGAGCATTTAACTATCCCAATGAGGCAGGCTGAGGGGAATGTGTGGCGTCCACCTTCTCATCCATTCTTTAAATTGAATTTTGATGCGGCAATATTCAAGGAGTCTAACAGCTCTGGATTTGGTGCTGTGATCTGGAATGAGCAAGGTAAGGTAATGGCTGCTATGGCTGCCAAAGGACCACCAGTATCAAGCAGTGAGGAGGCTGAGACATTGGTGTGCAGAAAATCATTGGAATTTGCTGTCGATGTGGGTTTCTCGGAGCTGGTGGTTGAAGGTGATAATGTTAATGTTATGAGAGCAGTTTCATCTTCATCTATGAATTTTTCCTAGTTGGGAAATGTAATAGCTGATATTCAGTGTCTTTTATGTGGGCTAGGAAGAGTATCTATTAGTTGTAATAAAAAGGGGGGGGGGGGGGGGGTGGGAAATTGGGTAGCTCATGAGTTAGCAAGGTTTGTTAGAACTCTAGATGAGGATATGTACTGGATTGAGGAGGGGCCTCAGGTTGCTTGTGAAGCTTTGTATAAGGATTCATCTCTTATGAATACATAAATGATAGTTCCCTTTCAAAAAAAAAAAAAAAAAAAGAAGCTCCTGTGTGAGGAGACATTGCCAAAGACGTTGTCAGCACCGTTAAAAACACTGTTGGAGATGCCTGCACGGGTCTTGAAAGCTGTTCTTGATTGAGAGAGAAGAGGCTAAATTCATCATTTTGGGTTTTTTACAAGCACCATTTTTGCCTTTACAATGAGGAAATTGAAGGATTAGACAAAAAAATACATTAAAAAAAAGATCTTTCGGATCAATCTTAAAAATTCTCAAAGACATGCTCAAATTTCAACCATCTAGCTCTTCCAAACCAATTTTCTTAATATTATATTTGAAGATGCAAACATTACTTTAAAAGATCTATTTTCCAATTTGAAATTTCCTTGAAATGATTTTGTTTTTATCTTTTTGCTAATAAACTGAGCTTCTTATTAAAACAAAGCAGAAGCAGCATCCTTCCTGCAAGCATTCAAAACTGCAATAGGAAGAATATGCAAATTACAACAAATAGTAGACCTATGTAAAGCTGCAAATTTAGCTAGACAAAGAGTGATAATAGCTTAAAAGTACAATATTATCTTAGTTTGATAGGCATTATCCCATTTATTTTGTGTTAATTCCCACACTAACACGTAAATATGAGAGTTTGCAAGTTTTCTCTAAAATATACTCAATACGTGTATTTTTCTCTTGTAGGAGATTAAAACTAATAAGCTAAGCATGTAGACATGAAGCCAAGAGAATCCAAAGGTGAAGATCAATTGAGAAGTGTCTTTTGAAGAATTTAATGAGTCAAAGATGTGTGGAAAAATAAAAAGAAAGAAAAGAATTCGTTTAAGCCAAAGATGAAAAAATCCTGACATGGAGATATTCTGACTAGTTTTGGTATTTTAGCCATATATTTTAACTCTGATGCCGTATTGACTTGATTTTTATGGCCACGGAAAGAGAACTTAAAGATCTAAAACTTTGTAGTTTACCAAAACTTCAGAATTAACCATCTTTGGAAAAACGGGAATTGACATTTTTTTTATTTTCCTTCTTAGAGAGCATGTGTTTTAGGGTTTTAAATGTTATACATATTAAAGGGATACAAGAGCAGCCACGTTTTTGGGTTGCTGGAAAACCTTATTTTTCATTAATTTTTGAGAGTTTTTATTTTCTATGGAAGCTTAAGAACCTAAGCTAGGGTTAGGGGTGAATCCCCAATGTTGTAAGTTGTCCACTTATCAATCCAAGCATGTTTTTCACGTTTTGATTATTGAAATCAATTGTTCTTTTTTTTAATTTTTTTTATTAGATTGATTTTTAGTTGCTAATTATTTCATAAGTCTATTCTTGAATTTTTCTTATTATTAGAATAGGGTTTTGTAATCACTCTAGCAAAATGTGGTAATCTTGTTAGATATTACTTTTCTCATAGTATTGCTTTAGGGTATGTGATGTTCTTAAGTTTTTCTAGCAAAGTTATTATTTTCTAGACTAAATTGTTGGAATAATTGATGAATATAATCATTTAAAGAGATTTTTATTAATAAAGCTTATTTCAAAATCTTCCAATCGGAAATTTTATGTGTTTACTTACTCGATTGTGTACTAAATTGGATTTGTAGTGGATGCTTAACAATATTGGTGGACAAACCCTAATGCCCTAGTGATTTTAATTATTGAATTTTACCAAACTTTCTTTGTCCTAGTTTCAATCATATTTTTCTAAATATAATTGGTGCTTTTGACGTGTTCTTGTTTTCCTTTTCTCAGTGGAACAATAACCTTACCTACAAGGGCGTAGCTAGGAATTTTTACATGGGGGGGGCGATTCTAAGTATTGATATAAAAAAACATAAATCAAAAGTCTATTGAATATGAAATTTAAATTTTGATATATCTTAAACATTAAAGAACATACAAAAACTGTCTAGTTCACTATAGACATATACAAAAATATCCACACAAAAAAAACATTTCACATTAAAATCATGACTGACGATGATTTTTCATGGAATAGAATTCATCCATAATCATTTCCATAGTGAAATTCCCAGCAATTTCCTTTTCTATATAAACTATCATATTATCTGCCAAAAGTTCATCCTCCATTCTATTGCGAAGTCTTGTTTTTAATAGTTTCATAGCTGAAAAAGTCATAATGCTGCAATTGATGCTTCAAAAGACAAATTTCCTGCTCTGTGAAATCTTAAGAATAATAATTTTCAGCCAAATTGCAAATATCACCAATTTTGAATGATCTAAAAGCATCCTTAGGATTTAATGCTGAACTAAGAGTGAGAAGATCTACTGTTAGCTCACAAAATCTACTATTCAATTCTTGCAATTAAAAATCTATTGCAATTGTAAATATGTCAATTCTAAAATGATGTTCTATTGTTGTCAAAGCTTCATCTTGATGACGGTATCTACCTCGAGTTTTAGTGTAACGAGCATTTAAACCAGGAATATCAATTTCATGTTGTCCACAAAATGATGTAACACTAGCAAGTAAAGGCTCCCATCCATCATCTCTCAACTTTTGAATAAGTGATTTTTTAGTTGAAACTAAATGCATGGCATTTATAAGATCCTGAGAATGTTGTTGCAAAGATTGGCAAAGAATATTAGTAATTCCCATAATCTCTTTCATCATATGCAAAATTAAAACAAATTCAAATGATGTTAATGTTTGAAAATATACATGTTTGTATCGTATACAAAACATACGCAGCGGAAAATAAACGGATTTACTTCATTCGCAATTGATAACATGCACTATGTAGGTTTCAGAATATAAGAACAAGAGAGTGTACCTTGATGCGGTGAAATTCAAAACCGAATGAAGAAGTACTCGGGAAGACTTTCAATCTTCACTCCAATTCCACTTGATGCCCAAGATGTGTGGTCTCTCAATCAGTTCTATGTTTCTTAGAGAGAATATGAAAGAGTGTCTCTCTTCCTTATTTTTTATTATTTTACACATACAAACCATTTTATTCAATATAAAATTCTGTATGTTTCTCTCCACATAACTGATTATTTAATTGGGCTAGCCTTTTGGGCCTTCCCAATTGGGCTTTAGTGTGTGGCTTGGAGTGGGACCAAAAAGGAACAAATAAGACACTAGCTCCAATGGGCCTTGGACTTTTCTGTCAACTCTTGACAAGTCCAAAGTTACCATTAATTATATTTAATATCACTATATAAATATAATTGCACTCTAGGCCTCATTAATAAATTATATCCCAAGACTTTATTATACATGCAACCCCTTCATAAAATATTCGTAGTAATACAAAGTCATGAATATAGACTGCCACTTTGTAAATTACTACATCTTAATCCTTGAGTACCCGGTTTAATCCTTTTGAGTTATTCACCATATATTTATAAAATCTAATTTCATAAATATATATTTTAGTCTTACTAAAGTGGTTAGGCCTAACTCTCTGAATAACTGTACCCATTAAACTTATCTCAAGGGAATATTTTATATCTCCGTTAAGAGACTATGAATTCCATCTTGAGAATATATGTTCCATCAACACTAAATGTGGCTGCCCAACATACTGAGATTTTGACCCTTACTTTAGATCTCACTCCTGATATATCAAAGTAACCTACATTTCATGATCAGGTCCATTATTCTCTCAGGATTAAGAGTTCATGTGAATACAAGTCGTGAGATTTATTATTCAATTGACAGTCGTTAGGAGAATAATAAATCTTACAGCGGTCCAGTTCAATATGTTTTAACTCTTAAAACATATCAACATATTAACTAGAAGTCATCACTTCCATGATCAAGACAAATCATCGTAGTTAATATGTTATAGTCTTCGCAGATGAAATGCCCAATTTCATCACCGACTACGAACCAAAATTCTGAGTTTACAAAGAACTTGTGATCTATATCTTCTGTGACTAAATCACATAAATCATATACTATGCATCTCATGGACTATTTGATAATGTCCGAATATTCATGTTACCATTATTTTAGATAAGAATAAAACAACTTTATTAAACACAATATTAAGTCATACATCATTTCTCACATAATGTCATACATAATATCATACATAGCATCATACAATAGGATTTAAGGGCACATATCCTAACAATCTCCCACTTGCCCTAAAGACTATTGTGCACTAATCGAACTCCCATTCCCTCCAAATGTGACTCGAAGGTCCTTTGAGGCAAGGCTTTGGTAAAGGGATCTGCTAGATTATTTGCACTTTCAATCTTTGCAACCACCACATCTCCACGAGCAACAATGTCTCGAATGATGTGGTACTTTCTCTCAATGTGCTTTCCTTTCTTATGATTCCTTGGATCTTTGGATTGTGCAACCGCTCCACTATTGTCACAAAACAATGTGATAGGAACTTGCTCCATTCTCACTACACCAAGATCAGAAAGGAATTTCTTGAGCCAAACAGCTTCCTTTGCCGCCTCACAAGCAGCAACATATTCAGCTTCCATGGTGGAGTCCGCAATACAAGATTGCTTAACACTCCTCCAACTTATGGCTCCACCTCCCAAGGTGAATACACATCCTGACGTGGACTTTCTGAAATCTAGATCTGATTGAAAGTCTGAATCTGTATAGCCAATGGGAATCAAATCCTCACAACGGTAAACAAGCATATAATCTCTCGTTCTCCGTAGATACTTGAGAATATGCTTTACAGCTTGCCAATGTTGTGGTCCTAGATTTGATTTATATCGGCTGACCATGCCAACTGAAAAACAGATATCCGGTCTAGTATAAAGCATGGCATACATGAGACTTCCTACTGCAGAAGCATAAGGAACTTGTCTCATCATATCTACTTCCTATTGAGTCTTAGGCCTTTGGTCATCAAACAGAGGAACTCCATGTCTGAAAGGAAGTAATCATTTCTTGGAGTTTTGCATGCTAAACCGTTCTAGAACCTTATCTATATATCCAGCTTGTGATAAGTCTAACATCTTATTCTTACGATCTCGCCAAAGCTTGATCCCTAGAATAAAGTTAGCCTCACCCAAGTCCTTCATATCAAATTGGCTTGACAACCAAACCTTTACGGACGACATGACCCCTACATCATTTCCAATGAGTAGAATATCATCAACATAAAGCACTAGGAACATTACTACTTTGTCTTGATATCTTTTGTACACACATGGTTCATCAAGATTTTGTTCAAAACCAAATGATTTGATTGCTTGATCAAATCTGATGTTCCATGACCTAGATGCTTGCTTAAGTCCATAAATGGACCTATTCAACTTGCATACCATATGCTCTTGGTTCTTTGCTATGAAACCTTCTGGTTGCTTCATATAGATTTCTTCTTCAAGATTGCCATTAAGAAATGCAGTCTTGACATCCATTTGCCAAATCTCATAATCATAATGAGCAGCAATGGATAAGAGAATTCTGATAGATTTAAGCATTGCTACTGGTGAAAAGGTTTCCTCATAATCAATACCTTCTTTTTGAGTATACCCTTTTGCCACTAGCCTTGCTTTAAAGGTTTCAACCTTTCCATCTATCTCTCTCTTCCTCTTGTAAACCCATTTGCAACCAACAAGTTTAATGCCGTTAGGCGCCTTTACAAGATCCCAAACTTGATTGGAATACATGGAATCTAATTCTGATTTCATAGCTTGAACCCAATGATGTGAATCTATATCATTCATTGCTTCTTCATAAGTGTAAGGATCAGTTTCGGCCTCTTCTGAGATAGCCTCATAAGTCTCTCCAAGACCTATGAATCTTATAGGTGGCCTAACATTCCTCCCACTACGACGAGGCAACTGTGTACTAGATATCTCATGAGTAGTATCTTGTGGTGTATCCAATACAGCCACATCATCCCTAGTTTCAACCATTGGTTGTTCAATTACAGGTTCATTCATTTCAGCCAAGACAACTCTACTTCTAGGATTAAAATTATTCACATAATCATCTTCCAAAAATTTGGCATGAGTGCTAACAAACACTTTGTTATCCTTATGATTATAGAATAAATAACCCTTGATTTCCTTTGAATACCCTAAAAATATGCATACGTCCGTTTTAGCTTCCAACTTATCAGACTTCCTTTTCAACACATGTGCTGGAGATCCCCAAATGTGGAGATATTTCATACTAGGCTTGCGCCCACTCCACAATTTCATAGGTGTGTTGGGAACAGATTTTGATGGAACTAAATTCAAAATATGCATTGCAGTTTGTAGTGCATATCCCCAAAAGGAAACTGGTAAAGTTGAGTAACTCATCATGGACCTAACCATTTCTAAAAGAGTCCTATTCCTTCTTTCTGCTACACCATTTTGTTGGGGAGTTCCAGGTGTAGTCAATTGGGATATAATCCAATTTTGAGTTAAGTAATCCTTGAAATCCCCAAGAAGGTATTCGCCACCACGATCAGATCGAATGGCCTTTATGTGTTTACCCAATTGATTCTCAACTTCAGCCCTAAACTCTTTGAATTTTTCAAAAGTTTCGGACTTCCATCTCATTAGGTACACATAACCAAATCTAGAGTAGTCATCGGTGAAAGTGATGAAATACTCATAACCTCCTTTTGCTTGGGTTGACATAGGACCACAAATATCCGTATGAACTAATTCTAGCAACTCTTGGGCTCTTCTACCTTTTGCATTAAAAGGTCGTTTGGTCATTTTGCCTTCCAAACAAGATTCACAAACTGGAAATTCATCAAAGTCCAATGGCTCTAAGAGACCATCTTTGATCAGCCTTTGAATTCTGTTTGGATTAATATGACCCAAACGCAAGTGCCAAAGATATGCATCATTAGTAGAAGGAAACTTTCTCTTTAATGATTTTACATGAGAGTTATAATCTAATTCAGAATTATATAATTCATGCTTATCAGGAGTTAAAATATAAAGACTATCCACAATATTGCCAGAACAGATAAATGATTTACCCTTCTTTATTACAACATTGTCTTTAAGGATAACACAATATCCACTTTTACCTAAATAAGTTGCAGAAATTAAATTCCTACGAACATTAGGTACATACAGACAGTCTTGCAATATTAAAACTCTAGTTTCAAAGCATAAATTAAACACTCCAATAGCTACAACTGGAATCCTACTCTCATCAGCCAAGGTCAGAAACAACTCTCCTTCTTTAAGTCTTTTGGTCTCCTGGAACCCCTGCAAAGAATTGCAGATATGATTAGTACAACCTGAATCCACGCACCAGGAATCTGTGGGATTTTGTACCAAACATATTTCAAGAAGGAATGAAATTTTCATACCCTTATTGGCAGCCTTGAAATTTGGACAATTCCTCTTCCAATGTCCTTTCTCACCACAATGGAAACATTTTCCTTTCAGCTTCTTTCCTTTGTCGGCAACCCTTAAGACAATTTGTTTACCCTCCTGCTTAGTGAAGTCCTTCTTCTTCTTCTTCTTACCCTTACCTTTCGACTTAGGTTGAGAAGTAGAAGCTTTACCCACATTGGCTTCAACATTAGAAGTACCAAGATGCCTTCCACCGCTACCAACTCATTCATTAATTCAGACAAAGAATAAATCTTTTTGTTCATGTTATAATTAAGTCTGAATTCCTTGAATGATTCCGGTAGTAACTGGAGTATCATATCCACTTGGGATTCTCCATCAATGTCGGCACCCAAAACTTCTAAAGTATTCAGATTAGAGATCATTGTAAGACAATGTTCTCTCACTGAACTACCTTCAGCCATCTTCGTATTATAAATTTGCCTCATGGTTTCTTGCCTTGCAGAACGGCCTTGCTTACCAAACATCTCCTTCAGACTTTGCATAATGTCCGAAGCTAGTTCTACATCCTACATTTGATGCTGTAGAACATTTGAGATGGACGCTAGGATGTAGCACTTGGCCATTTCATTAGATTTCTGCCAACGATCATATCGTTGTTTTTCCTCAGGAGGAGCATCTAATGAAGGAAAGCTAGGACATGGTTGAGTAAGCACATATTTGTGCTCTTCAGCTGTGAGAACTATGTCCAAGTTTCTTTTCCAGTCAACATAATTAGTTCCAGTCAGTTTGTTTTGATTAAGAATGCTAACAAGTGGGCTAAATGATGCCATGTTCAAATCTGAAATAATAAACATGAATATAACAAGTAAACTGGACATTTTCAATTTAGCATATAAGCATATAATATGGAACCTTAATGAAACCATAAAATAATATATGCAAGGACAACCCAATCCATGTCTATAATTCCTTGGTAGCAAGTTTATTATAAATACATCAATTAGTTGAGAACTATTTTCATTATTAGTGCTATCATGATAACTCTTATCAAACACTAATAATATGCCGTATTATCTTTAGCCTCTAAGTAATAATGACATAGCTCCTTTGGGAGGTTAACATTAAACTTAGTCTAGTGTATACCATTATCTAGAATCATGTGTAGCCACATTTCATCTTCCTTTATGGTGTTTAAACTTGTAGTACCATAGAACAAAACACCCTCCTTTGGGATCGCGAGGCATATACGCCATGACGAGGTGCTTGTCTACACTACTTTAAACAGGTAAGTTCAATCTTGTAGTACTATGAAGTAAACACCCTCCTTTGGGATCGCGAGGCATATACGCCAAGACGAGGTGCTTAGCCCACACTACTATGAACCGATAATGGAGGCCGTGAGATCCAACCCTTGTATCTCTCTCCCACTAGATATTTTAAAATAAAAGTTTTTATCTTTTAAACATGCATAAACTAATTATACACAACCTTGCACTTTTACTTACGAAAAAGGCGTAAGAAAAAATAGCAAAAACACAAAATTTAAGTTTGAAAACACTTAGAAAAATTTCAAATTTTCTTTCTTTCAATCGATCGAATGTGCCCCTCGATCGATCGAAAAAATTAAAAAATTCGAACTACACCTTCTGTCTGATTCGATTGATACTCGATCGCCTCTCGATCGATCGAAAATAAAATTTGATCGATCGACTAGCAATCGAAAATTAATCGATTCAAAAGGATTAGTCTTTGTTTTACTCGATCGATCGAAAGTAAATTTCGATTGATCGAAACTCGTAAAACTCGAATTCCAGAAATTCCTCTAAGGCAGTTTTCAACCGTTTTGCATGAACAAACAACCATCATACGAAAATGAAAGACAGAAATTGATACCAAAACTGAAATCTATTGATGCTATAGCCTTAAAGATCAATTTAACATTCTTAAATTCATATTTAAACAACATCATAACATCAATATCAGTTTTTATCAAATCATAGTTTCAACAACCATGCAGAAAATTAAATGTATAATCCTTTATCAACTTGAAACTATTATCTCTAATTCCAAAACGTACAAAACATGTTATACAGATTTGAAATGAAGACCGCTCTGATACCAATGTTGGAAAATATACATGTTTGTATCGCATACAAAACATACGCAGTGGAAAATAAACGGATCTACTTCCTTCGCAATTGATAACATGCACTATGTAAGTTTCAGAATATAAGAACAAGAGAGTGTACCTTGATGCGGTGAAATTCAAAACCGAATGAAGAAGTACTCGGGAAGACTTTCAATCTTCACTCCAATTCCACTTGATGCCCAAGATGTGTGGTCTCTCAATCAGTTCTATGTTTCTTAGAGAGAATATGAAAGAGTGTCTCTCTTCCTTATTTTTTATTATTTTACACATACAAACCATTTTATTCAATATAAAATTCTGTATGTTTCTCTCCACATAACTGATTATCTAATTGGGCTAGCCTTTTGGGCCTTCCCAATTGGGCTTTAGTGTGTGGTTTGGAGTGGGACCGAAAGGGAACAAATAAGACACTAGCTCCAATGGGCCTTGGGCTTTTCTGTCAACTCTTGACAAGTCCAAAGTTACCATTAATTATATTTAATACCACTATATAAATATAATTGCACTCTAGGCCTCATTAATAAATTATATCACAAGACTTTATTATACATGCAACCCCTTCATAAAATATTCGTAGTAATACAAAGTCATGAATATAGACTGCCACTTTGTAAATTACTACATCTTAATCCTTGAGTACCCGGTTTAATCCTTTTGAGTTATTCACCATATATTTATAAAATCCAATTTCATAAATATATACTTTAGTCTTACTAAAGTGGTTAGGCCTAACTCTCTGAATAACTGTACCCATTAAACTTATCTCAAGAGAATATTTTATATCTCCGTTAAGAGACTATGAATTCCATCTTGAGAATATATGTTCCATCAACACTAAATGTGGCTGCCCAACATACTGAGGTTTTGACCGTTACTTTAGATCTCATTCCTGATATATCAAAGCAACCTACATTTCATGATTAGGTCCATTATTCTCTCAAGATTAAGAGTTCATGTGAATACAAGTCGTGAGATTTATTATTCAATTGACAGTCGTTAGGAGAATAATAAATCTCACAGCGGTCCAGTTCAATATGTCTTAACTCTTAAAACATATCAACATATTAACTAGAAGTCACCACTTCCATGATCAAGACAAATCATCGTAGTTAATATGTTATAGTCTTCGCAGATGAAATGCCCAATTTCATCACCGACTACGAACCAAAATTCTGAGTTTACAAAGAACTTGTGATCTATATCTTCTGTGACTAAATCACATAAATCACATACTATGCATCTCATGGACTATTTGATAATGTCCGAATATTCATGTTACCATTATTTTAGATAAGAATAAAACAACTTTATTAAACACAATATTAAGTCATACATCATTTCTCACATAATGTCATACATAATATCATACATAGCATCATACAATAGGATTTAAGGGCACATATCCTAACAGTTAATACCTGATAAGCTCCCACAGCATCACCACGTTGTTTATAATTAGCCCCTTCCTCAGAGATAGTATTGATAACTTTGCAAGTTGCATCAAACATTTTTATCAAACTTCAAATAGATTGAAAATGATATCCCCAACGTGTATCTCCAGCCCGTTGCAAAGTACCAATTTGGTTTGCTCCTCTTCCAGTCTCAATTTCATTAGAAGCAATCTATTCTCAATTTGTTCCCCTTGAGCATATTGCAATTCATCCTTACGCTTACTAGAACCAATGACAATATTGATAATATTAGTCAAATGATCAAAGAATTAATGAATAACTTTTACTTCTCTAGATGCTGTAACTAAAGCCAATTGCAACCTATGAGCCATGCAATGTACATAATAAGCATATGGACATTCTTTAGGAAATAGAGCTTGTAATCCATTCGATTTATCATGCATATTACTAGCTCCATCATACCCTTGACCTCGAATATTCTCAATGTGAAGGTTTTAACGAGAAAAGACAACACATATCTTCTTCTTTAGGGTTAATGCCGTAGTATCTCTAACATGTACAACATGAAAGAAACGCTTTTTATTGAAACCATTTTTATCAACAAACCTCAAAATAATGGCCATTTGCTCTCTCTTCGACTCATCCTAGGCTTCATCAATGAGAATGCAAAATTTTGCATCTCCAATTTCTTCACGAATAGCATGTCGCACATTACTAGCAAGAATATGCAAAATCTCCTTTTGAATTGTGGGTGATGTATATTTGGCATTTCGTGGAGCATTTTCCATGACAACACTAGCTACTTTATCATTGAACGTAGATGTGAATTTTATCAATTCAATAAAATTACCTGTATTTTTTGAATCAAGGCTTTCATCATGACCTTTAAAAGCACAAACTTGGGATGCTAGCCATCTCTATTGAGGTTTTGAGCCGCAATTGATTATTCTCTAATTCTTTTGACGTTTGTTTCTCAATTAGCTTGTCAATATGTCGTGAATTATTCTTTAAATCCTCACAACATTTTACAGCATTTTTATGTGGGGAGTTTGGCTCTTTCCCTACATGACGAATTAAAGGACAATTCATTCCATCATTCACATTTTTCCAATTATTAAAACCTGTTGAAATGAATGCCTCTGATCCGGGACGACCTATTGGTTTCTTACCAAAAAGGTAGCAAGGTAGACAATATATCGCATCCATTGAAGGTGAGTATTCCAACCAATCATTATGTGATTTAAACCATGAAGCTTGAAATCGACGATGATGAGTATCATCGTTGTATGGATAGTCTATATTATTAGGTTAATATGGACCTTCTTTGAGATAAGCTCGTCAGATTTCATCTTGTTTATTGATAGGGAATTCTCTTATTTGTTTACATGATTTCGAATCACAATCTATCTCTTCAGATTGGTGTTCATCAGGCATTGAAGTATCAACATTTGTTTTTACAGCCACAGCCACAGGTGTCCTAATTACTGAATTACTAACATCCTTTTTCTTAAAGAATGCATCAATTGTTTTTCGTTTGCTCATAATTCTTTTAGCTTTAAGAATATGACTAAAAAATTAACCTGAAAAGAGCTTTAAAAAATAAAATTTTAATCAGAAATTTTTACTTAGTTATATGGCTGTTATTCATACTCAAGAAAAAACAAAATTTTGACTATAATTTAAACAGTCAACCCATCAATCATCATCATTCCTATTATTAAAATTTTCCTATATTTTAATTTTTTTAATACAACTTTAATTAATAATAACCCCTTAAACAAAAAAAAAAAAAAAAAAAATTAAACACACAAGTATTTGTACACAACATAAACCAAACAATTTTACTACTCCCACAGCCACATGTTATCTAACTAATCAAAAATAGGTAATAAATCAAAATAATTTTACCTTAGAAATTTTGTCTTCACAAAATCACAATGTGCAAAAATGGGTGGGCCGTGTGGCAATGCTTATTGCCTACAACTGTAGATATTCTTCCCTTCAAGACTCATCAGTCATCACAAACAATCTCCTTATCTCCATCCCCATGCCTTCAATCATATATTTCTCTAAAAATCTATGAAAATATAAAGAGCATGTGAATATTTAGGTGTAGATAGTTGAGAAAAAAAAAAAAAAAAAGACACTGAAAATAGATGAAAGTCTAGTGCTTAAATAAGAGAAGAAAACTCACCAGGCAGTCACCAAGTTCCAAATCCTAAAATTTGATAATGAAATATGCTGAGTGATTTGTTTTAGAAAGCAAGAAGAAAGAAAAAATTGGTTAGGATTTTTTTATTTTTTTATTTCGAACTAGAGGACTGATGCTGCTGAGTTTTGGGGGCTGGTAGGCGGTACAGTGGGAAGTGTATCACAGAAGACAAAGAAAAGAAAAGAATAAGAAGTAAAGTGAGAAGTGCATTAGAGAAGACAAAGAAAAGAAAAGAATAAGGGATTCCGTGGGGTGAGTTTTTGAGATGGAGAAAGTGAAGTTTTGTTGTTATGTGTTTGGATTTTAGTATTTCAATGTTAGTGGGCCAACTTTGTGTTTTATTTGGAGTATGAGAGACCTAAAACTAAAGGTGGGAAGCCTAGGAGAATAGAGGCCTAAAACTAAAGCTGGGAGTGGGAGAAATAGTGGGGGGGCCGGATGTCCAACATTGGGGGGGCCCAATCAATTTTCATACCTACTCTGTTGGACTTTTTTTTTTTTTTTTTTTTTTTTTTTTTTTTTTTTTTTTTTTTGCAGGGGCTACGGCCCCCCCAAGGGACAACATGGCTCCACCCCTGCTTAGCTATACTGCAATTTCCGTTACAAAATTAAACGACATCAAAGCTCTCTCCTAACCCAATTAAAATTAAAATTAACAAAAAATTTGCTAAAGTCTACAACATCACAAATTATAGCTTGGATAGGCCATGCAACGGTGGAGCATCCTTCTTTAATAGCATCAAAACAATTTTTAGCATCGCCCTCCACTTCAATTCTTTCCATATTTTCTGCCTTGGCAATTTGCAATGCCCATAGAATTGCAGCTACTTCAGCTTGCACAGTATCACATATTTCATAAACTTTAGCCTAGCCTGTAATGACCTCTCCAACTTCATTTCGGGCAACAATAACGAAGGTAGTAAAATCTTTTCGAACAGCTGCATCAGCATTAAGTTTGATTACTCCAACCGAAGGAGGTTTCCAAGAGGTTACTTTGCTAGCTTGTAAATCCTTAGATTGTTCTAAGGCCAGCACGGACTCTTTGACTCTGTTTTTGATATTGCAATATGAGTAATGATATTAACTTGTCCATCATTGTGCATGATCTTATTTCGAAGGATCCAAATGGATTCCACTGATGAGCGCGATTTGCAAAGTACACAACTCTGTCACTTCTTTTGACTGGTGACTATAAGACATAGGCTGGATTGGAGGATCCAGAATCACCTTCTCTATATCTAAATTGTTAGATACATTAAGTTTATCAGCATATATGCCCCAACATCCAAACCATATTGCCCTTGCCACAGGGCAGCTGAAAAACAAGTGTTGGCCAGATTCCACTGTTTCCTCACACAGCACACACCCTGTTTCAACTATCCCCAACCTTTGTTAGAGATTGTCTTTAGTTGGTAGAATGTTAGCTCCAATCCTCCAAAGTAACCTTTTGACTCTCTCATGAACTTTAATCTTCCATAGTTTTGTTGGGGTTTATGCCCTAAAATCCAATTTATTGGCATGTTATAAATAATTAAATTGTTTAATTATATGAGACTATTTATAAATGAACTAATGAGACATTATCTTAGTCCATGAGATGCATCGTATGTGATTTATGTGATTTAGTCACAGAAGATATAAATCACAAGTTCTTTGTAAACTCAGAATTTTAGTTCATAGTCGGTGATGAAATTGGGCGTTTCATCTGCGAAGACTATAACATATCAACTAAGATGATTTGTCTTGATCATGGAAATGGAGATTTCTAGTTGGTATGTTGATATGTTTTAAGAGTTAAGACATATTGAACTGGACCGCTGTGAGATTTATTATTCTCCTAACGACTGTCAATTGAATAATAAATCTCATGACTTCTATTTACATCAACTCTAAATCCTGAAAGAATAATGGACCTGATCATGAGATGTAGGTTGTTTTGATATATCAGGAATGAGATCTATAAGTTATGGTCAAAACCTCAGTATGTTGGGCAGCCACATTTAGTATTAATGGAACATATATTCTCAAGATGGAATTCATAATTTTTTAACGGAGATATAAAATATTCCCTTGAGATAAGTTTAATGAGTTTGGTTATTCAAAGAGTTGGGCCTAACCACTTTAGTAAGGAGTTACTAAAGTATATATTTATGGAATTGGATTTCATAAATATATGATGAATAACATTAAGGATTAAACTGGGTACTTAAGGATTAAGATTTAGTAATCTTCAAAGTGGCAGTCTATATTCATGACTTTGTATTACTACGAATATTTTAATGAAGGGGTTGCATGTATAATAAAGTCTTAGGATATAATTTATTAATAAGACCTAGAGTGCAATTATATTCATATAGTGGTATTGAATATAATTAATGGTAACTTTGGACTTGTCAAGAGTTGACAGAAAAGCCCAAGGCCCATTGGAGTTAGAGTCTTATTTGTTCCCTTTTGGTCCCACTCCAAGCCACACACTAGAGCCCAATTGGTATGGCCCAAAAAGCTAGCCTAATTAGATAATCAGTTGTATATAAGAAGAGAAACATACAGAATTTCAAATGTTTAAAAAGAGAGTCTTTTTATAAGTGTTTTTCATCAAGATTACACAAGGAATGAAATGGTTTGTATGTGAGTGTTGAACACTCCCTTGTTCTCTTCTTGTAAACTGATTGAGAGACCACACATTTTGGGCATTAAGTGGAATTAGAGTGAAGATTAAAAGTCTTCCCAAGAACTTCTGATCTTTGGTTTTGAATTTCACGGCACCAAGGTACGCTTTCTTATTCATAAATTCTGAAACTTTTATAATGCATGTTATCAATTGCGAATGAAGTAGATCCGTTAATTTTTCGCTGTGTATGTTTTGTATGTGACACAAATATGTATTTTCCCAACAAGTTTTTGCCAAGGTAGGTTGGAAATGTGGGAATTCCAACTATGAGCTTGACTTACAATATAGGCAGATTTAACTAAGAACATACCTTTGGGATCCTTAGTCCAGATTAGCTTGTCAGAAGTTTGTCTCCATGGGATAGTTATTCTTGAAATGGCTTGGATAGAATCATCATCAAATAACTTCGTCAACATGTCCCTCTTCCAACAATACAAAGAAGGATTAATAAGACTTGATGCCATCAAAGGGTTCATTTGGACAAAATCATCTCTTGGCTTTGGTTTAAAATTCTCTACCCATGTAATCCAAAGGTATGACCACAAATCAACCATCCAAGCCAATCTTGCAATCAACCTTGTGTACAGGACAACAGCTAGGACACCTACAGGTGAGACACCGTTCTGGTTGGCATATGGGGAGCAAATCAGTCATCCCAGCAGAGATCAAACTCACCAGCTATAAGGTGAACAACCACAACGAAGGAAAAAACAACGAGGCCATACGTCTTCAGCTTGATCTTATAGACGAAGTTAGGGCAACAGCTGAACAAAGGCTTGCACGATATCAAGATCTCATGGCCAAACACTACAACTCCAAGATCAAACACAGAGACTTCAAAGTTGGGGCCTTTAAATCCTATTGTATGATGCTATGTATGACATTATGTATTAAATGATGTATGACTTAATATTATGATTGATAAAGTTGTTTTTTTATTATCTAAAATAATGGTAACATAAATATTCGGACATTATCAAATAGTCCATGAGATGCATAATATGTGATTTATATGATTTAGTCAGAGAAGATATAGATCACAAGTTCTTTGTAAACTCAGAATTATGGTTCGTAGTCGGTGATGAAATTAGACATTTCATCTGTGAAGACTATAACATATTAACTAAGATGATTTGTCTTGATCATGGAAGTGGAGACTTCTAGTTAATATGTTGATATGTTTTAAGAGTTAAGACATATTGAACTTGACCGCTGTGAGATTTATTATTCTCCTAACGACTGTCAATTGAATAATAAATCTCATGACTTCTATTTACATCAACTCTAAATCCTGAAAGAATAATGGACCTGATCATGAAATGTAGGTTGCTTTGATATATCAGGAGTGAGATCTAAAGTAACGGTCAAAACCTCGGTATGTTGGGCAGCCACATTTAGTGTTGATAGAACATATATTCTCAAGATGGAATTCATAATCTCTTAACGGAGATATAAAATTTTCCATTGAGATAAATTTAATGGGTTCAATTATTCAAAGAGTTAGGCCTAACCACTTTAGTAAGACTAAAGTATATATTTATGAAATTAGATTTCATAAATATATGATGAATAACTTAAAAGGATTAAACTAGATACTCAAGGATTAAGATGTAGTAATTTACAAAGTGGCAGTCTATATTCATGACTTTGTATTACTACGAAAATTTTATGAAGGGGTTGCATGTATAATAAAGTCTTGAGATATAATTTATTAATAAGGCTTAGAGTACAATTATATTTATATAGTAGTATTAAATATAATTAATGGTAACTTTGGACTTGTCAAGAGTTGACAAAAAAGCCCAAGGCCCATTGCAGCTAGTGTCTTATTTGTTCCTTTTTGGTTCCACTTCAAGCCACACACTAAAGCCTAATTGAAAAGGCCCAAAAGGCTAGCCCAATTAGATAATCAATTATGTAGAGAGAAACATATAGAATTTTATATTAGAATGAAATGGTTCGTATGTTCATAAATGTAAGAAAGAAACTCCTTCATGTTCTCTCTAGAATAACACATAGAACTGATTGAGAAATCACACATCTTGGGCATCAAGTGGAATTGGAGTGAAGATTAAAAGTGTTCCCGAGTACTTCTAATCTTTGTTTTGAAATTTACCATACCAAGGTACACTCTCTTGTTCTTATATTTTGAAATTTACATTGCATATGTTATCTATTGCGAATGAAGTAGATCCGTTAATTTTCCGCTGTGATGTTTTGTATGTGATAAAAACAAGAAATTTTCCTACAATTGGTATCAAAGCGGTCTTCATTTCGAATCTGTATAACATGTTTTGTGAGTTTTGGAATTAGAGATAATAGTTTCATCATGTTAGAAGATTTTATATGCATTTGATTTTCTGCATGGTTGTTGAAACTATGATTTGATAAAAACTGATATTGATGTTATGATATTGTTTGAATTTGAATTTAAGTATGTTAAATTGATCTTTAAGGCTATAGCATCAATAGATTTCAGTTTTTATATCAAATTCTGCATATCATGTTCATATGGTAATTGTTTGTTCATGAAAAGTCGTAGAAAACTGTTTGCAACTGTTCTGGAAAAACTGAAAACACGGGTTTTTCGCGGGTAAGCTTTACTTGCGAAACAATCGCGAGACAATAGTGAAAGTTTCTGTCTGATTTTTGCATTTTCAATTTTTTTTTCCTTAACTTTTTTTCGCAGGAAGCGCTTAGTCGCAGGATACGCCTTTTTTGTAAGGAAAAAATGCTTAGTATAAAGTGCAAGGCTATGTATAATTAGTTTATGCATGTTTAAAAGATAAAAATCTTTAATTTAAAAACATCTAGTGGGAGAGAGATTCAAGGGTTGGATCTCACGGCCTTCATTGTCGGTTTATAGTAGTGTGATTAAGCACCTCGCCTTAGCGTATATGCTTTGCTCCCTTCGGAGGGTGTTTAATTCATGGTACTACAGGTTAAACTTCTTAATAATAGATGAAGTGTGTTTTTACATTGAGAATGACCACGCTTCCGTAGAGTTACTTGGTGATTCACATTGATTCTAGGAAATGGTGTACACTAGACTAAGTATGATGTTAACCTCCCTTCAGAGTTATGTCATTATTACTTAGAGGCTAAAGGAAAAGCGGCAAATTATTTTTGTTTGGTAAGAGTTACCATGATAGCATTAATAATGAGAATGAGTCTCGCTTGATCATAGTGATTGATATGACCTCGCTTCCAAGGAATATTAATTGCAGGATTGAGTTGTCGTTGCATATATTATATTATGGTTTTATTAAGGTTTCATATTATATGCTTATATGCTAAATTGATAATGTCCAGTTTACTTATTATATTCATGTTTATTATTTTAGATTTGAACATGGCATCATTTAGCCCACTTGTTACCATTCTTAATCAAAACAAACTAACTGGATCCAATTATGTTGACTGGAAAAGAAACTTGGACATAGTTCTCACTGCTGAAGAGCACAAATATGTGCTTACTAAACCATGTCCTAGCTTTCCTTCATTAGATGCTCCACTTAAGGAAAAACAACGATATGTTCGTTGGCAGAAATCTAATGAAATGGCCAAGTGCTACATCCTAGCGTCCATCTCAAATATTTTACAGCATCAAATGCAGGATGTAGAACTAGTTTCGGACATTATGCTAAGTCTGAAGGAGATGTTTGGTGAACAAGGCCGTTCTGTAAGGCAAGAAACTATGAGGCAAATTTATAATACCAAAATGGTTGAAGGTAGTTCAGTGAGAAAGTATTGTCTTACAATGATCTCTAATCTAAATACATTAGAGGTTTTAGGTGCCGATATTAATAGAGAATCCCAAGTGGATATGATACTCGGTCACTACCGGAATCATTCAAGGAATTCAGACTTAATTATAACATGAACAAAAAGATTTATTCTTTGTCTGAATTAATGAATGAGTTAGTAGCGGCGGAAGGCATCCTTGGTACTTCTAGTGTTGAAGTCAATGTGGGTGAAGCTTCTACTTCTCAACCTAAGTCGAAAGACAAGGGTAAGAAGAAGAAGAAGAAGAAGGACTTCACCAAGCAAGAGGGTAAACAAATTGTCTTAGGAGTTGCCGACAAAGGAAAGAAGCTGAAAGGAAAATGTTTCCATTGTGGTGAGAAAGGGCATTGGAACAGAAATTGTCCAAAATTCAAGGCTGCCAATAATAGGGGTATGAATAACTCATTCCTCCTTGAAATATGTTTGGTACAAAATCTCATGGATTCTTGGTGTGTGGATTCAGGTTGTACTAATCATATCTGCAATTCTTTGCAGGGGTTCCAGGAGACCAGAAAGGTTAAAGAAGGGGAATTGTTTCTAACCTTGGTTGATAGGAGTAGAATTCCGGTTGTAACTATTGGAGTGTTTAATTTATGTTTTGAATCAAGAGTTTTAATATTAGATGACTGTCTGTATGTACCTAATGTTCGTAGGAATTTAATTTCTGCAACTTATTTGGGTAAAAATGGATATTGTGTTATCCTTAAAGACAATGTTGTAATAAAGAAGGATAAAATGTTTATCTGTTCGAGCAATATTGTGGATGGTCTTTATATTTTGACTCCTGATAAGCATGAATTATACAATACTGAATTAGATAATAACTCTCATGTAAAATCATTAAAGAGAAAGTTTTCTTCTACTAATGATGCATATCTTTGGCACTTGCGCTTGGGTCATATTAATCCAAACAGAATTCAAAGACTAATCAAAGATGGTCTCTTAGAGCCATTGAACTTTGATGAATTTCTAGTTTGTGAATCTTGTTTGGAAGGCAAAATGACCAAGAGACCTTTTAATTCAAAAGGTAGAAGAGCCCAAGAGTTGCTTGAATTAGTTCATACAGATGTTTGTGGTTCTATGTCAACCCAAGCAAAAGGAGGTTATGAGTACTTCATCACTTTCACCGATGATTACTCAAGATATGGTTATGTGTACCTAATGAGACAGAAGTCCGAAGCCTTTGAAAAGTTCAAAGAGTTTAGGGCTGAAGTTGAGAATCAATTGGGTAAATGCATAAAGGCCATTTGATCTAATCGTGGTGGCGAATACCTTCTTGGGGATTTAAAGGATTACTTAACTTAAAATAGGATTGTATCCCAATTGACTGCACTTGGAACTCCCCAACAAATGGTGTAGCAGAAAGAAGGAATAGGATTCTTTTAGAAATGGTTAGGTCCATGATGAGTTACTCAACTTACCTATTTCTTTTTGGGGTTATGCCTTAGATACAACAATACATCTTTTGAATTTAGTTCCATCAAAATCTGTTCCCAAAACACCCACGGAATTATGGAATGGGCGTAAGCCTAGTATGAAATATCTCCACATTTGGGGTTATCCAGCACATGTGTTAAAAGGGAAGCCTGAGAAGTTGGAACTAAAATTAGAAGTGTGTTTGCTTGTGGGTTATCCAAAAGAAATCAGGGGTTATTTATTTTGTAGTCTTAAAGATAACAAAGTTTTTGTTAGTACAAATGCTAAATTCTTGGGAAATGACTATATAAATAATTTTACTCCTAGAAGTAGAGTTGTCTTGGCTGAAATGAATGAACCTATAATTGAACAACCAATGGTTGAAACTAGGGATGATGTGGTTGTATTGGATACACCACAAGATACTACTCATGACATGTCTAGTACACTGGTGCCTCGTTGTAGTGGGAGGAATGTTAGGCCACCTATAAGATTCATAGGTCTTGGAGAGACTTATGAAGCTATCTTAGAGGAGGCCAAAACTGATCCTTACACTTATGAAGAAGTAATGAATGATATAGATGCACATCATTGGGTCCAAGCTATAAAATCTGAATTAGATTCCATGTATTCCAATCAAGTTTGGGATCTTGTAAAGTCGCCTAACGGCATTAAACTTGTTGGTTGCAAATGGGTTTACAAGAGGAAGAGAGGGATAGATGGAAAGGTTGAAACCTTTAAAGTAAGGCTAGTGGCGAAACGGTATACTCAAAAGGAAGGTATTGATTATGAGGAAACCTTTTCACTAGTAGCAATGCTAAAATCTATCAGAATTCTCTTATCTAATACTGCATATTATGATTATGAGATATGGCAAATGGATGTCAAGACTGCATTTCTCAATGGTAATCTTGAAGAGGAAATCAATATGAAGCAACCAGAAGGTTTCATAGCTAAGAACCAAGAGCATATGGTATACAAGTTGAAAAGATCCATTTATGGACTTTAGCAAGCATCCAGGTCATGGAACATCAGATTTGATCAAGCAATCAAATCATTTGGTTTTGAACAAAATCTTGATGAACTATGTGTGTACAAAAGACATCAAGACAAAGTAGCAATGTTCCTAGTGCTTTATGTTGATGATATTCTACTCATTGGAAATGATGTAGGTGTAATGTCATCAGTAAAGGTTTGGTTGTCAGGCCAATTTGATATGAAAGACTTGGGTGAGGCTAACTTTATTCTAGGGATCAAGCTTTGGTGAGTTAGTAAGAATAAGATGTTAGGCTTATCACAAGCTAGATATATAGATAAGGTTTTAGAACGGTTTAGCATGCAAAACTCCAAGAAAGGATTACTTCCTTTCAGACATGGAGTTCCTCTGTTTGATGACCAAAGGCCTAAGACTCAAGAGGAAGAAAATATGATGAGACAGTTCCTTATGCTTCTACAGTAGGAAGTCTCATGTATGCCATGCTTTGTACTAGACCAGATATCTGTTTTTCAGTTGGCATGGTCAGCCGATATCAATCAAATCTAGGACCACAACATTACCAAGCTGTAAAGCATATTCTCAAGTATCTACGGAGAACGAGAGATTATATGCTTGTTTACCGTTGTGAGGATTTGATTCCCATTAGCTATATAGATTCAGACTTTCAATCAGATCTAGATTTCAGAAAGTCCACATCAGGATGTGTATTCACCTTGGGAGGTGCAGCCATAACTTGGAGGAGTGTTACGCAAACTTGTATTGCGGACTCCACCATGGAAGCTGAATATGTTGCTGCTTGTGAGGCGGCAAAGGAAGCTGTTTGGCTTAAGAAATTCCTTTCTGATCTTGGTGTTGTGAGAATGGAGCAGGTTCTCATCACATTGTTTTGCGACAATAGTGAAGCGGTTGCACAATCCAAAGATCCAAGGAATTACAAGAAAGGAAAGCACATTGAGAGAAAGTACCACATCATTCGAGACATTGTTGATCGTGGAGATGTGGTGATAGCAAAGATTGAAAGTGCAAATAATCTAGCAGATCCCTTTACCAAGCCTTGCCTCAAAGGACCTTTGAGTCACATTTGGAGGGAATGGGAGTTAGATTAATGCACAATAGTCTTTAGGGCAAGTGGGAGATTGTTGGGATAAGTGCCCTTAAATCTTATTGTATGATGCTATGTATGATACTATGTATGACATTTTGTATTAAATGATGTATGACTTAATATTATGATTAATAAAGTTGTTTTGTTATTATCTAAAACTAGCGTTTAACCAGCGCAATGCGCGGGATTCTGACAAATTACATTGAAATAAAACAAACATACCTTTTCAGTATGCAACTAACCCAACCAAAAAGCTTAAATCTAAACCAACTTAACCAAAATACTCAAAACAACTTTTAAGAGTCAGAGTACATATTTAATAATCTTTTCGAAACAAATTTTGTTCAAATATTTTTTAATCGAACATCAACAAATGATAAAGAGATACAAATCTAAATAAAAGCAACAATGGGGAAATTAGGCTGTACTAACCTCTTAATTTAATTCAGCAATTCTTCTTGAATTGTAAAAAAGGGTCTTAATAGCTAAAGCAGAGATGATAAACCTACAATAACACGTGAGAATGTAAATACCATTGAAAACACAAAACATAGTAGCTTTATTTGAAGTAAATAACAGAAAAAACTATCAATTTACTGAAATAACTAAAGATATTGTAATTAATACTAAGAATGTGACATACACAATTAAAACAAAAGAATAAACAAAATAGGCAAAGCTAACAGCAACAACAATAACATATTAAAAAACACTGTCAATAAACTGAACCTAATAGCCTCAACAGTTCAAAAAAAAAAAAAAAAAAAAAGATACCAAGAATAGAACAATTTTGAAATAAATATCAAGAAGGGAAAAAAATACAATAAGCATTCTAGTAAATCAAAACAATAAATCAAAAGAGAAATATTAGTAAAATTAAATACTAATAAGGAAAAAAACAAAGGCAAAAATAGAAGTAGGTGTGCTGAATATGTTTAAAATCATGAAATTTGGTGTAAAGATAGAATTAATTTAGGTGTATTCAGTCATGATAGAACCTGATAGAATTGCAATAACACTACCAACTTCAATTCCATGTGAAGATGGTTTTCTAGCACGTATACTGAAATACTTCAATTTAAATTATTTCATCAAAACAGGAACAAAATTGTATCATAATTATATGATTTTGAAATTATGTAGATACAAATGAAACTGATGCACCACTTCAAAAACCCAAAAAAGCTTTTTAATTCCTCAAAGCTTTTCTAATCAATCTAATGAATCACAAAGTCAAGCAAAAAATAGAAGTTAGCACCTTGCTATATTTTAATAATTTGTCACACTTTTAATAGTAATTGAAAGCCTATAAATGCGTACGTTTGGATGAATACATCAACCAAAAAGGCTTTGCTTTTACACCAACAAAGAAAATGCCTTTATCACAAAAGAAGTGCAAGACTGTTTTTGCAAAAGCAAATTGACAATCAAAATTAAATTAAAAAACATCAAGCTTGTCAGTTCGTTTAGACCCCTGTAAACTTAGATTGTTTAACCTAATTAATTAACCAAGTGAATACTTAGGTTTATTATTCAGATCTAGGTTAAAACAATAACAATCATATCATGTAAAGCAGCGGAAAATAAAAAACACAAAGATATGATGACCCAGGAAACCACACCGGTAAAAACCTGGGGAGGATTTAACCTAGCTATCCTCAAGGTAAACTGAATCCACTATGAAAGAATTGAAGTTTACATAATAAGACTTAGACCACTAACATCCTATTGCTACCCAATGTAGGAAACTTACTATCACGACCACGTGACAGCTCCGAGATCCACAGACTCTTTCTTTCTTTGAATTCTTCAGCAAATCACAAGCGCACCTGCTTGTATATCTTTATGCTCTTTTGATTCTGCAACTGTATTGATTTATACAACTCTTGACATGAATCTCAAGTTTGTAAACCCTAAGTGTATGTGAAGGTAAACACCTCTAGATCTCACAAAGAGATTCACAAACACAGCATTCAGAACTCTAAAAAATGTGGCTAGGGTTTTCCCTTATATACTTAGGGCAAAACATAAAACCCTATACATTAAATGGACTAGGGCTGAGTTGGAATTTTCTGCAGAAAAATGATCTGCCCGATTTTCGATCGATCGAGTCTAATTCTCGATCGATCGAGTTAGGCAGAAAGTGAATAGTTACTTCTGCAGTAAACTCGATTCCAACTTTACATAAAATCCCATACTTTGAGCAAAGTCTAACACAAGACTAAACATTGTTTTGATCATGGTTTGCCAACATACAAATTGAAGTTCTAATACATTAGTTTCTAATTCTTAGAACCTAACAAAGCTTCTTCAATTTCCCTCTCGGTCGCTAATGGAAGGAGAACTCTGTTTTTCTTTCCTCTAAATGGTATTTTAAAGAGTAGTTTATGAGAGAAAATGTAAAAAGGAAGATTGAAATAAAGCATAACACTAATCATTTCCCCCACATATAATCATTTCTATTATGCTTCGAAGTATTGATGATGTCTCACCTATAATTTCCCATGCAAATGCCCATCCATTACAGTGATGATTCCAATTTTCTTAAAGTTCATACTAATAAAATAACCTGTAGCCAAGAAAACTGCCTATTTGGCTAATCTCACTTCATGTATTGATAGCCACAAAGGAAAAGAAAAAAGAATAGCCATTAAAGCATATTGCAGCAGCAGAGTTTAACTTGATAAGCATTATGTTGTAATGCAACTCATATTCAAACAGCCCACTCATCCAAACTTTAAATCAAATAAAAAATAAATCAAGCCCCTAAGAAAGTAATGGAGAAAATAGAAATTAAAAAAATTATAGTTTCAAAAAAACAAACAAACACTAGAAGCTGCCTTCTTTTTAGTACAAAAGGCCATTAAGACTTAGAAGGGAATAAAAGAAAATATTTGATTATAGAATTTTGGAATAAAAAGTTGAGGAAAATAATACAAAGAAGTAGGACGGGTTACACTGAATATTTAAATTTTTCAAGAAGAAAAAAAATGAGACTAAATAACTTAGGAACCAAAACATAGGATCAAGTTTGTTACACACATAATAAAGTTTATAACAATAACAAAACTGACAAAAGTATACTATGATTAGAATCCCTAAAGATAATTATAATTTCAAAAAAAAAAAAAAAAAAAACAGTTGAAGAAGCATATTGAAGAACCAAACAGATATGAAGAATGCAATTGCAGGAAAATACTCCCTTTACATAAGCCATTCATGTCACTTAAAGAATCTGTCTCATAAATATGATCATTAACAAACTCTTCATGGAAAACTAAAAATAACATTGAGCAAATATTCAAGATTTCTCAATTTCACTCCCCCTTACAAATAACCAAAAAATTATAATGGTATTATTAAGTTTAAAACCAACCATTAAAATTTTGGTAGGATTCAAAATTCTAGGAGCTGTGTTTCAAAGAGTTACTATTGTGAAACCTACAGTTGATTCACTTCTCCATGGATGTCAATTAAAAAATACATTTGAGCAGTTCACATCCTAGAACTTCTAAGAACGCTGGCTAAGTTTTTCATATAATTTTAACCCACCACGAGACCAAAACTCGATGCATTGAATTTAAAAGGCACAAAACCAAAGCTTTATGAATCTGATTTATAGAACCAAAAACAACAAAAATTAAAGCTCCATACAAAACCATAAAAGAACCGACAATAAGAAAGACAAATCTCATAACCGAGTCCTTTACATAACCAAAAAACCCAAAATAAAACACACATAATAGAACAACAAAAATATACATCAAATTGAATCTCACATCAAATATTCACATTTTAAATTGCTACACCAGCCATTTACAAATTATTTTACTAAAAAATTATAGTTTATATTTAATTTGATGCACTATCTATAGATACTTAATATAATCTCTTACTTTGGTATAAAAAGTTCAGTAATTCAAATATTTTAGATGACTATAACAAAGGAATTGTATTTGTAAAGCACCTTTTATTGTGTAGGAGAAGATGAAGAGTTTTTGGTTATATTCTACCTAGATTTGTTTAAAATTAGTTTTCTTTTGAGTATTCAGGTTAATCTCCATATTTATAACCAAATTATTGATTACCAGAAGATTACATATCAAATTTTAATGGAATTTCATCGAACATACACCAAAAGAACATTTTTGATGGCCCCAAAACTTTAATTCTGCATTTTGATTGAACAGTACACTAAGGCAACAAAGAATCAAGTGAAGAATATGAAATACAATACCTAAAAATGAGTGTAAGTATTAAAGTATGAAAATGCAGAACTAAAATAGGCAGGAATATGAATATGCCATTTGTGAGATATAGGAAAAAGATGACTGTAAGCCAGGTTAAATAACATCAACCAAAGGCTGAAATTCACTATAATAAAAACTTAAGTGCTAAATCTGTTTTACTTGGCAGGATTAAGCAATGACCATTCACCAATTTAAACTCAAGCATCAAGAACCCAACATTTGCAAATCAGAGGGCATAGAACCAAAGTCTTATTAATCTGATTTATGGATTTAACAACACATTAAACCCTTTTTTTTTTTAACCAATTACAACAAAACTTAAACCTCTCCATGAAAACATAACAGAAACTAACCAAAAAAACCAAAAATTGAACATCCATAACTGAATAAACAACAGATTCATCACTGGAAAAACGACATCAAAAAGGCCTAAAACAAAAATGGAACATAATAAAAACAAAAGTGAAAATATTGAATTGAACAAAAACAAAATTTATTCAGTATAACAATCAAACAAACAGAACTTAAGAAATTATTAAAATAAATTGAAAATTAAGAAAAAAAGGTAGCAGATCGGCATCAATGGAGATAGAAAGGCATTTTAATGTTCAATACCTTTTCTCTATGTTCCAGGATTTCTTTATTAAAATTAGAGCAACTACAAATGAAAAACTTTAAATATGTACTGCAAAAACCTTTACAACAATGGTAGAGAAGAGACATGGGGAAACAAAAATATTAAAAGGGGAAAATATTTCATCAAAAAAAAAAAAAAAACAACATAAATGAAATGACGGAACTTTTTTTTTGGCAACACATAAATCTATGTTCTCCAGAACCAAATCGATTTCAGTTTGAGAGTAATCATCAAATAAATCTACACTTTATAGTAATTTTCAAAACCCTAGAAACGGTAACTGAATAGAAAACCAAATTTTAGGGGTAAACCAAAAAAAGTACAAACCAAACTAAAATCTGCCAATCTAAAACTAAATTTAATCAATACTACAATCGAACTAAGCAGGACTCAAGAAATTGTATTTAACAAAATTGAGTAGTGCGGCTAAATAGTATCTTACAAAATCTTTGATATTCTGTCTATTTGAAATGCTAATTGAATGGAAAAAAAAAGGTAAAAAAAAGCCTACCTTCTCAAAAACCCGTTTTTTTGAAAACCCTAGAAACGGTAATTGAATAGAAACCAAAAAAGAGATAAAATGCCTACCTTCTGAATTGTTTATTGTTGAAAAGCAGAGACAGGATAGCTTTTTAATCGTATGTTGTTGCAGAGGATGAACAGAGAATTCCATTTTTAACGATTGCAGAGAACAAACAGATGTTTTCACCGTTGCAGGTTTTTTTTTTTTTTTTTTTTTTTTTTTTTTTTTTTTTTTTTTTTCGTCTGTTTGATGGGTTGGAACACGCTAGTCCGATCTGTGTGTATATGGAAGTGCAGCAAAGAATCGCAAGTTTCAGTCTGAATGTTAATCGAGAAATACGGTCTGGGTTTTAGGGTTTGCCTTTTTTTTTTTGTCTTTTGCTTTTTTTTTTCTTCTTCTTAGTTTTGTGGATAAGCGGCTTGGTGTTTTATAAGGAGCTGCGTTTTTCTTTTGTTTTTGGTTTTTTTGTTTTTTTTTTGAATAGGTAGGTTGGTGTTTGAAAGGGTGCCTCCTCTGTCGCACCATGCGAATTTTTTTTAGTTTTAGTGTACACGCGTCAGTTTTTAAAGGGGGCATTTTTCCTAAAGTGGCAGCACCTAGTTAAAGGCTTCTGCTTTTATATATATAGTATTAGATAATGGTAACATGAATATTCGGACATTATCAAATAGTCCATGAGATGCATAGTATATGATTTATGTGATTTAGTTACAGAAGATATAGATTACAAGTTTTTTGTAAACTCAGAATTATGGTTCATAGTCAGTAATGAAATTGGGTATTTTATCTGCGAAGACTATAACATATTAACTAAGATGATTTGTCTTGATCATGGAAGTGAAGACTTTTAGTTGATATGTTGATATGTTTTAAGAGTTAAGACATATTGAACTAGACCGCTATGAGATTTATTATTCTCCTAACGACTGTCAATTGCATAATAAATCTTACGACTTCTATTCACATGAACTCTTAATCCTGAGAGAATAATGGACCTGATCATGAAATGTAGGTTATTTGATATATCAGGAGTGAGATCTAAAGTGACGGTCAAAATCTCAGTATGAGATTTTGACCGCTATGAGATTTATTATTCTCCTAACGACTGTCAATTGCATAATAAATCTTACGACTTCTATTCACATGAACTCTTAATCCTGAGAGAATAATGGACCTGATCATGAAATGTAGGTTATTTGATATATCAGGAGTGAGATCTAAAGTGACGGTCAAAATCTCAGTATGTTGGGCAGCCACATTTAGTGTTGATGGAACATATATTCTCAAGATGGAATTCATAATCTCTTAACAGAGATATAAAATATTCCCTTGAGATAAGTTTAATGGGTTCAATTATTTAGAGAGTTAAGCCTGACTACTTTAGTAAGACTAAAGTATATATTTATGAAATTAGATTTCATAAATATATGATGAATAACTTAAAAGGATTAAACCGGGTACTCAAGGATTAAGATGTAGTAATTTACAAAGTAGCAGTCTATATTCATGACTGTGTATTACTACGAATATTTTATGAAGGGGTTGCATGTATAATAAAGTCTTGGGATATAATTTATTAATAAGGTCTAGAGTGCAATTATATTTATATAGTGGTATTAAATATAATTAATGGTAACTTTGGACTTGTCAAAAGTTGACAGAAAAGCCTAAGGCCCATTGGAGCTAGTGTCTTATTTGTTCCCTTTTGGTCCCACTCTGCGCCACACACTAAAGCCCAATTGGTAAGGCCCAAAAGACTAACCCAATTAGATAATCAGTTATGTGGAGAGAAACATACATAATTTTATATTAGAATGAAATGGTTTGTATGTTCATAAATGTAAGAAAGAAACTCCTTTATATTCTCTCTAGAACAACACATAGAACTGATTGAGAGACCACGCATCTTGGGCATCAAGTGGAATTGGAGTGAAGATTAAAAGTGCTCCCAAGTACTTCTAATCTTTGTTTTGAAATTCACTATACCAAGGTACACTCTCTTGTTCTTATATTCTGAAATTTACATTGCACATGTTATCTATTGCGAATGAAGTAGATCCGTTAATTTTCCGCTGTGATATTTTGTATGCAATACAAACATGTTATTTTCCTACAACCTCATGGGTAAGAAAAGGCACCTACCATCTGGAGACCCTGGATGGACGAAGATTGCACCACCCATGGAACATTGAGCACCTCAAGAAGTACTACCAGTAGAGATGACAGCAAATAGAGCAATGCTCCTTCGCGTACTTTTTTAGTTATCCAACATTTGTTTTAGGTTTTATTAAAGTTATTCAACATTCATTTTAGGTTTTTGTTGCAATACTTTTTTGAGCCCAAAGGGCAGTTATTACTTGTGTGATTTTCTACAAAGTCCTTAAGTGGATGGATACATCCCAGAAGGGTGTGAAAATTATAAAGTCCTTAAGTGGACAGATACATCCCAGGAAGGTGTGAAAATTATTAAGTCCTTAAGTGGACGGATACATCCCAAGAGGGTGCGAAAATTATTAAGTCCTTAAGTGAACGGGTGCATCCCAAGAGGGTGTAAAAATCATTAAGTCCAAAACTGGACGAATACATTCCAGGAGGATGTATAAATAATAAAGTTCATAAGAGTGGACGAATACATCCCAGAAGGGTGTGCAAATTAAAGTCCATAAAAAATGGACAGATCAATCAACTAAATATGACGACATTACCAAATGCATAGTAGATGGATCAATCCTATGAGGATGTGAAAAATATTGTTTGCAAAACTGACGGGTGCATAAAAATGCCTGACAGATGCAATAAAAGAATGGACTGTAACGCCGTCTAAAACGATTCCCATGAGTTCAAAATGTGTAACTAAAAATGCACATAATAAATGGATACTTTGTTGAATATAAATCTCAATGAAAAGAAAACAATTAAAGTACTTGAATAAAAATGCCACAAAAGGCAAATTGTTCATGACGGTAAAAATATTGTTCATAAAACTTTACAAAAAAACTAATGGACGGGGGAATTGTCTTTCTCTGCAGCTTTATCTTCATCTTAACGGGGATCAACCACTAGTTCTTGAACCTTAAGGGCAGACTCGCCATCACCATTGTCGCCACGTGTTCCGTCACCCTGAACATCGAGGGCCTCGTCGAATAAATCTTCTGTGCTATCTGAAGGGATGGGCAGGACGGATGTCTGAGCCTGAGCCTCGTCTATGTTGACGTGAGACAAGTCTAGCTCAAGAAAGGAAGCTTTCACCTGACGAAGGGCATCATCAAACCCGTCAGTGAAGGTGCCACCCAACTCCGTCAAGTACGCCTCTGAGTCGCGATATTCTTTCACCTCATCTTCCTTAGCTTGACGGAGTTGGTCCTTGACGGCTTTGATCTCTTTTTCCTTGTCTTCAAGGACTTTCTGTAGCACCTCCGTCTGTTTCTCCAGTTCACCCTGGACCTGCTCCGACAGGGCCAGCTTCTTTTCCTAAACTACCTTCCAGGCCTGCAACTCAGCCATCTCATCCTCCATCGCCGCCGCTTTCGCCCTTATTCTATCCAACGCGGTCTCATGGTTGAGGCAACGGTCCATCAACCCTTTCATCATTAACATGGCCTGATAACAAAACAATCGTTGAAGTCATGAAATTGACAGAAATAAATTAGGAAATGGACGGGTGTAAGGATACTTGTGCAATGTTGAAGAGACTCGTCTCCCCCATTGCCTCCATCGCATGATTTCCTAGGTCTTCATAATCGTCGGGGGTTAAGATCGACGAAAGCTTCTCCAGGGCATACCTGGAATCTTCACGAAGAAGGACGGGTGATTTCTCTGTCGGAAGCACCTGACCACTAGTCATAAGGCCTTTTCCTTTCCCGTGGCTGGGAGGGACTGTCTTCTTCGCCACAGCTTGAAGACCCACGACGGTCTCAGTCCCTTCAATTTTTTAGACTAACAGTCAGTCTTCTCCACAGAAGGTTTTCTTTTGGTTCTAGACGGCATGGATGTACCCGTCCCGCCTGTTTGACCTTCTTTCTTTCTTGCTGCAGCCTGCTGCTTAATGAAGGCCGTCCTCCTCGCGTCGTCCATTTCTAAAAAGAGATGACCGTTTAAAATCTAAAAGCATGGAAGGAAAGAATTAACTAAGCATAATTTTAAAAACCTTATGTTGACAGACTTGCTTTTCGTATCAACTCGCTGCCTTTGTCGGTTCTGGTTTGTCACAATACCAGTGAATGGTTTTTAGATTCTCCAACTTAGCGCAAGTTCTTTCTTCCAATTTTGTTTTTTGAAAAATCTTCTCCAAAAAACTCCACTTCTCGAGTGTAACTTGTGGACGGTCTTGAGCTGCAATTGGTAGACGGTTAAAAATCGACGGTGCATATAATTTGAAACTACATACTGAATGGATACATACCAGACGGGGGTTATATGCCCCATGTTGTGTCAACCAGCATAAACTCCGTGTCACCAGGTTGACACATCCACTCATTACCGTCCATAAAGAAATATTTAGACTTCTAGTCCCTGTTGGAATCTGGAGTATCACTCATAAGCCGCAGCAACAGATTCCTCGCCATGAAGCTATACATTCCTTTGGACTTCGTAATCTCAACCAGACTGTAACAATGAAAGAACTCCTCCACCATCAGCTTTCGCTTCCCGCCGGACATAACCCCATACAAGACCTCCACGCAAAGGAAAATCCTCAATGTGTTTGGGGAAATTTGGTTAACGGACAAACCTAGGTATTGTAGGAGTCGACGGTGAAGTGGACTCAAGGGGAATCTTAGCCCAGCTTTGAGCATTTGCTCGTAAATCCCGACACCCTCGACACCGTCATAGTAACACTTTTCCGATTCGAAGGGCAGACAGAGGGGTATATTGTCAGGTATCTGGTACTTATCTCTTAAAGTTCTAAAGTGTGATTCCTTAATCGAGGATGTAAAATCATTAACCGTCCATATTGGAAGTATTATAAACTTCATCATCTCGTCAGGACCAATGACGGACTAGATCGGAGGTTCACTTCCACCTAGACTGTCACTAAGGTTACTCTCAGTCCTATCCTCATTCCTTGAGGAAGAGGAGGTAGCAGATGAACTCCTCTCTTCATTTGAAGTGTCAGGATCTTTTCGACCTGACGGGTGTACTACATCGTAGCCCACTCCGTCACGGACAAACGACTGGTTACTCGATGAACTAGACATCTATCACCTACACGTGACGGTAAACCCTAAGACAGACAAATCTAAAGATATTTAATGGTGGCAAAAAAAAGGTGCTTACCAGTCGTGGATATGCAGTTAGGAAATGGTGACGGATCGAGTGCTTGACAAGGTGAATGGATGTGCTCCTATCGTTTGATTTCTATGAAACGTGAGAAATGAGGAAGGTAAAAGTAAGTTTATATAGGGGGAATGACACAGAAGACGAAGGGACGCTTCGTTCTTAGCAAACAACCACTAAGTGGATGACACGTGCCCTATATAATTATTTACCCAATACTAATTACCATATGCCAGCGTGTCGGGCCAAGTCTCTCTCAATGGAGAAATCAAACCGTCACCCCATAAGTCCGTCTTCTGGGAGGTCACGGACTCATGGAGTGAGGGGGCAGCTGAAGAGGATAAAATTCGATATGACGAACGAATCTTAGTTGAGATGACGGGTATAAATGTATATACTTGGAGTGGACGAATCCAGAGTGAATGAGCATGGTGTAGACGGGTTCGAGGTACGCTTGTCATTACTTTATAAATAGAAATAACTTGCGTCTCACGCATAGCTAGGATATGTAGAATCCCAATGGAAATAGAATCCAAATATAAAGGGAATTCCATGATATTCGCCCAATTAAAAGAAAGTCCTATAAGGAAAAGACTTCTTATACAAGAAAAGAAGGTCAGTTCTAGACCACTATAAAAACCCCAAAGGCTCTCACAAGTAAAGGTACACATACTATTCCCCAACTCTGGCACTCTAGGGTTGTAAGCATCTTCTAACTTAACCTTTGGAGGGTCTTTGGCCGGTACCGCACCGGTACCCTTTTAAGGTATTTCTTACTTTGTGTTTTGCAGGTTGTATCGAGTGCGGGCGAGAGAACCTTGTAGCTTATTGACGATATTTGGAGCATCATCACATAGTATCCAATTTTTCACTCACTTTTGAAGGAATTTCAAAAGTTGACATTGAGTAAGTAGGCAATGCTTGAGCTACTGGCTTGATCATGGTGCATCTACCAGCCTAAGATAAACACTTACTCTTCCAACCCTTCAGTCTAGCTTCTAATCTCTCTTGCTAGAATTTAAAATCCCTTGTAGAAGCATTTGTAAGGAACAAAGGTGCTTTAAGGTAAATGACATCCTTTTGAAGTTGTTTCATATGCAACACTTGCTTTATATATCTGTTGGAAGACTTTTGGGTGGTTTTTGAAAAGGTAACTCTAGTTCCTGTTCAATAGTTGGTCTGACCACTTACAATATTTATATAGGCAATCTTTGATTGACATAGATTCACTCTTTTTTGCTTTTGAGAACAACACTGTAAGTTCGTTTAGACCCCTTAAACCCAAACAGATTAACTTAGAGAATTAGCCAAGTGATTAGCTTAGGTAATTTAAACAGATCTAGATTAACACATATATATCAAATCATGTAAAAGTGCGGAATAATAAAGAACACGTGATATGATGACCCAGGAAAACCAAACTGGTAAAAAACCTGGGGAGGACTTAACCTAGCTATCCTTAAGGTAAAATAGCAAATCCACTAGAAAGAATTAAAGTTTACACAATAGCGACTTAGACCACTAACATCCTATTGCTACCTCGAGTAGGAAACTTACTACCACGACCCTATGATAGCTCCGAGTCTACGGACTACTTCTTTCCTTGGCCTTTGCAACAACACAAGCTCACCTACTTGTGACTTTGAGACTCCACTCAAAGGTTTTGGATCTTCTTAAATGTTGATCTTGTATGCAACAACTTCTACAACACTGGATCTTGAGATTCTTCAAGGAATAACACCGGTGGAAGACTTTAGAGAGCTTTTGGGTACAAAACCTTAGATCTACAAAAGAGGCACAAGATGCATTCTAATCTCTCTAAAAAACTCTGAAAACCCTCTCTAGGGTTAGCTTATAATGTCTTTTAAATACTGGAAAAAACGGCTCGCGATTTGGGCTTCAAACGAATAAGTTATGGCCTTTTTACGTTTGCTGGTTTTGCTGATACGCGAATTTCGATCGATCGAGTACCAATCGAGTACCAATCAAACGGAACAGATTGTAACTCATTTTTCTTCATTCCGAACTTGAGTTTTTTGCCTTGGGCTTCAATGTAGACCATTATAAACTAATAATACTTAGTTTTTGTCATGGTTTGCCAACATTACAAACTCAAAACCTAACAATCTCCCCCTTTGGCAATCCGTGACAAAACACACATACAACATAATGCCTAAATACAATAAAATGCCCAAATACATCACAAATCCCAATCTAAGAATCTTAACCTAGAAGTTGCAAAAAGAGGTAGAAGGTCTTGATTAGAATGTACCTGTCTTTCCTGAAACACTCAACAAACACATCACCGCATGTGTGGAAAGAAAGACATATAAACAATAATATGAAACAGAAATATAAAAACAAAAATAAATTCTAACTCACCCCCTAAGTTAGATACATCAAAAAGTTTTTATATTCTCCCCCTTTCAAAAACAATTTTATCTCCCCCTAAACAAGACAAATAGGATTCCCATAATTCATCTATTTTGGTACCAATCTCTCCCTTTTTGTCACGTATTGACAAAGACAACTCAAACAAAGAGTAGAGTGACAGTAGACATGAGAGGAAAAAAGAGAACTAAGGGAACATAAAACAGTTTAGCTCAATAGAAAATAGAGAGAACTCCCCTTATGAAGAGCAACAACTCCCCCTATAAACAACATAGGCCAAAAAAACTTTTCTCCCCCTATAAAAATAGGAAAAACAAAACAAGTTTTGGGAAAAATAGTTTTGGGGAAAATTTAGGAGGTGGGGATAAATAAAAACACACAAACCTAAAAAAAATGAGTTGAGGATACACATGAAGAAAAATATTCTCTCTTTCAATAAATGCAAACTTGATAATATGTGACCCATAAACAGTTGCATGAGTAGAGAAAATATTTGTACATTGATTATCCATCATATCTCTGAAGAAAAATACTTTCTGTAGTTCACACATCAAGAATAATAGCATATACTAAAATGTACAAAGGACTCAAAAATTAATCAATCAATTTTTAAATCAAGTTGAGTACCCAATTTAGCAAAGTGTATGTATGTTATGTGTGAAAACAATGAGAGATATGACTGCAAAACTGCAAGATGGATACAGAATACAATGCAATTCATGTGAATCCTAAACATAAATGATGCATAAAAAAAAATTTGGTCAAAAACATAGAATCTGAAAATTTTTCAGTTTCGATCGATCGAGAATCGATCGAATACCAATCGAGTCAAACAGATTCAAACCAAAATTTTTATTACAATTTCGATCAGTCGAGAAACAGCTTCGATCGGTCGAAATTTTGGAAAACTCAAATTTTTGAAAAACAGAGTAATTTTATGCAAAAACTCCTCAAAGCATAGTATTTCATGAATAAAATGCATGAGTATGAGATTAAAAGTTTTTCAAAAACACATGATTACAACCCAGATCTTTCAAAACAAGATTATGAACCTTTTTTTCCTCAAAACTCAAATTTTGCATCAAAATCAAGGAATATATAATCTTGGATGGCCACAACAAAATCACACACAATAACATGTACAAAGTTTAGCAAAGAATAACTTGTGTAGTGTGTGCAACTAGCAAAAACTTGAGATACATGTGAGGTGATATGTGAATAGTAAGCAATCAGAATTTCTACACAATTCATCACATACAATTAAGAGAGACTATCACCTAAAGAGTTACATCATATAACTCTCACATCTCCTAGAATAATAGCTTGCAATCATGTAAGTTTTTTGATTTGCCTCATAATATACACACCAATTTTATTTGATTAAAACCTTATAGCCGGGATAATGTACATACCAATTTTAGCATTTAAACCGAGGCTACACCTTATATTCTTTTTGTGCATATGCTACACTTTCTCGAGCACAAAATCTTATGATATGCACTAAGGTGTTCAAGATTGGCTAGTAAACAGTGGTGAGATGGTTATTTATGCCTTTCTCAATAAGACCAAGTCCGACAATCAAAGGCATGTGACTTCAAGATCAGGACAAAATGATCAAAAACTATAAACATCTTTCCCACACAACATGCACTACAAAGCTCAAACTAGTAAAGTGCAATAAAAATAAGCTTCATCCAAGCTAAACAAGGTACATAAACATGTTATGTAAAGATAATATGACCAACCTTGATTATAAATCCAAGATATATAATACAAAACACATAAAAAATCTTTTTGGTTTTAAAAAAATTTTATGACCAAAACTAAAAGCACACATTATGCTAAATGATTAAAAATGCAAATGCAATGCATGACAGTACTTAACTAAGCTATAGAAGGTATACAAACAAGAAATATCAATTTCTTAATTAACCCATGAGTACATGTACAAACTAGTATATACTCAAACAAAATAAAAAAATAGCTTAGGACTTATATAACACATACTATTTAAGTTTCTCCATAATGTCAAGAATGTTCTAAATCAAGAGAGAGATATTATAATTCATGTAATCCTCAAGAAAAATTAAACTAGACACAAAATAAAATATTTTTGTCTTTTTAAAATTTTTCAATGTTTTTGGATTTTTTTTTAATAAAAAACAATCTAAAAAATAAAACAACCAAAAACAAAAACAAAATATGTCCACAAACAATTGAAAGAATTAAATCAGGGACAAGTCAGCAACACTCACCTTAGAGAATCTTTTCTTACCCATATAGCACGAGTTTTCGACTTTGTAGGTGAAAATCCATGAGACGCAGAGTGTATTTGAGAGATTACACCAATCTTCTGAGAAAGACTGAAATCCTGCAATTTCCTTTCACAAGCCAACAAGCTTAAATTTTTCAAAAGTATATGAAACAGTTTATTTGGACTTATGGCAGGAGAAATATCATCACATATCCTATATTGAAATACAGAATGCTTAAGTTTCAATTCATGAAAATTAGGACGTATGTGACCGGAGACACCACAAAAGTGACAAACAGGAACAAATTTAGGAACATCAGTATTCCTAACAGCAAATCTAGTCTCAGATTTTGGTTTTTGCCTCAACAAAGAAAAATTTGTTCTAATATGACCAACAACACCACAAAGGTGACAGGTAGGCACAAAAACAGATTTCTTATGCTCTCTAACAGTAGGTTTAGACTTAGGTTTAGAAACTTCAGCGTCTACATCAGAACTTTTGCCTTTGTCTAACCTAGCAAAATAAGCCTTTTCTTTATTATTCCTCTTGAAAGGAGGGATATAAACTTTTTCAGCTTTAGGCTTAAGAGAAACAAAAACACTTTTGTTATCAACAGCAGGCTTGGTACTAGTCAAATTTTCAATTTTAGCTTTAGATTCAACTAACTCTTGTTCCAAGCTTTTCATCTTCTCATCTTGAGAGGAAATTTGATTTCTCAAAAATTCATTCTTTTTATTTGATTCATCTAATCTGACAATCAATTCCTCTTTTTCAAGATTAGCCAATTTTAACTCTTCCTTGAATTTCTTAGCAATTTTCATAGATTTCAATAATTCTTTACGAAGAGTTTCACAGACATCAATAAAATCAACAGAAACAACAGTGTCCTTTTTATTCAAATCATCACAAACATGAGTAGAAAGACACTTCAAATTATCCATGATAACAGGGATCAAGGGTCAACTGTTAGATCAAAGGATCTACAACAAAAGAGCTACTTGCTCTGATACCACTTGTAAGTTTGTTTAGACCCCTTAAACCCAAACAGATTAACCTAGAGAATTAGCCAAGTGATTAACTTAGGTAATTTAAACAAATCTAGGTTAACACAAATATATCAAATCATGTAAAAGTGCGGAATAATAAAGAACACATGATATGATGACCCAGGAAAACCAAACCGGTAAAAAACCTGGGGAGGATTTAACCTAGCTATCCTCAAGGTAAAATAGCAAATCCACTAGAAAGAATTGAAGTTTACACAATAGCGACTTAGACCACTAACATCCTATTGCTATCTCGAGTAGGAAACTTACTACCACGACCCCATGATAGCTCCGAGTCCACGGACTACTTCTTTCCTTGGCCTTTGCAACAACACAAGCTCACCTACTTGTGACTTTGAGACTCCACTCAAAGGTTTTGGATCTTCTTAAATGTTGATCTTGTATGCAACAACTTCTACAATACCGGATCTTGAGATTCTTTAAGGAATAACACCGGTGGAAGACTTTAGAGAGCTTTTGGGTACAAAACCCTAGATCTACAAAAGAGGCACAAGATGCATTCTAATCTCTCTAAAAAACTCTGAAAACCCTCTCTAGGGTTAGCTTATAATGTCCTTTAAATACTGGAAAAAAACGGCTCGCGATTTGGGCTTCAAACGAATAAGTTATGGCCTTTTTACATTTGCTAGTTTTGCTGATACGCAAATTTCGATCGATCGAGTACCAATCGAACGAAACAGATTGTAACTCATTTTTCTTCATTCTGAACTTGAGTTTTTTGCCTTGGGCTTCAATGTAGACCATTATAAACTAATAATACTTAGTTTTTGTCATGGTTTGCCAACATTACAAACTCAAAACCTAACAAACACAATATCTTCAGCATACATTACATGTGTGATAGTTGGTTCGCCTATGCTGGCTTTCATGCCACTGATTCTTCCTTCTACAAATTCTTTCTCCAACAGCATATATAACACTTCTTGACATAGAATGAAGAGGTAAGGGGATAGAGGGTCCCTCTACTGGGGATGAAGTGACTAGACTTTTCCCCATTGACAAGAACAACAAAAGATACTGAAGAAACGTACTCCATTATCCATTTCACAAATATTTCATTAAAACCAGAATTTTTGAGCACTTTCTGCAAAACCTCTAGTTAATTCTATCATAAGCTTTTTAGAGATCTAATTTTATGGCAATCAACCCATCCTTGACTTTTCTTCTCTTGAAGTTGTGTAACATTTCCTGCACTACCACCTAGTTTTCAACTATCCATCTACCATGTATAAGTGCCAAATGGCAAGGAGAGATTAGTTTGTGTAGTATATGCCTTAATCTGGACATAAGCAGCTTAGGAATAATTTTACGAATAACATTACATAAGCTAATAGACCTATAATATATATAAGAATGTAGGGCTTAAAGTTTTGGCGATAAGAACAATAAAGGAATTGTTTACCTCATGAGGAAGTTTTCTAGTCTCCAAGAAATTAGTAATTGTGCTGATTATAGTGCCTCTTACAATCTTCCAATACTTGTAAAAAAGCATAGGTAGCCCATTCGGCTCGGGGCGCTTTTTGTGCTGCCATTTGGAACAACACATCTTTAATCTCCAATTGCGTTGGTATTCTACTTATCTCGACATTTTCCTCTACAGTGATACAAGGTGAAAATAGTTTTTTTGTGTAATCCATTCCCATTGTCTGATTTAACAGCATCAATTAAGTTTCATTTTCTTGGGGTGATTGTACATAAATGGAAGAACTCTAAGTTCTTATCACCCTCTTTTAGCCAAATCTCTCTAGATTTTTTCCTCTAGAGAATTTCACTTCTTAATAATCACTCACTTAACTCGGCTTAAAGGCTGGCTTCTATTTTGCAATTCTCCTTTATACACTCCAGCTTATGAATCTCCTTAATCTTTTGACTTAGATTGTTGATTTGGGTTTGGTGGACGCAAATGCCTGCAACGAGTGGTTTCCTTGTGGGAAGGACGCCTCGACCTAAGGTGGACCGATCAGAGGGTATAAATAGAATCGTCACCTAGATTAGGTCTAGGAACTATATGTATAGCACCCTTGTGGAAGAATTGATATTTACCAAAGCACGTGTTCGAAGTTTAGGTATAGAGATGAAAAGGTGTTAGACACCCAACCTCACACGACTCGTAGATCAGCCTCCACTCATTGTATTCCAAAACCTAGTCCCATCAAAGGGTTTTATAATAGGCTATTCTAGACTCACAAACACACTAACATGCATCTAAGCAAACAATATGGCATATCATCCCAAAACCCTAGCATACATCTATCATGGCACTCAAACATTTTATCCAAGGGCAGCAAGTATATCAAGGCAAGAACATCCTTACATAGTATCAAATGATTCAAAGCATGGCATCATGGCACCAAACAAGCATGTTCATCATATTCATCAATCAACTCACATACCTCACTGCATCACAGCACTTGTGGACACCGCATTTTGTACTCTTTATGACTCGAGCCCTCGTTCATTGATGATGTTAGACCTTTAAGGCCCAAGGTTGGTTTCGAGCCCAATCAGATGAAAATTGACTTGAGGAAAGTGTTTGTGGAAAATATAACTTATTTTTGGAAGGAAAAAAAAAACATTTTTTTGGAAAAGAAAGGTCACGAAAACCCTAGGGTGTGCGTATGCATACACGCGTATACGTACACATACTCAGGCTTTGCGTATGCATGCTTTATACATGCGTACGCATACACGTGCATGTGTACGCATGCTAGGGTTCTAGAAACTATGAAAGACAAGTAATCTGCATTTGAACTCGGTTTGGAACGAATCCCACATCGTTTGGGAGATGCCCCAAACCCCTATTTTTCGACTATATAAAGCTATAAAAGGTACTTTTCCAAGGAGGAGGGAAATCTAGTGGTAAAACACATAAGATTCACTAGAAAATAGTGAAATCAAAGAGGAGTTTTCCACAAAACATCTAGAAGTCAAATTTTTCTTGATTAAGACCTTTTCTGGTCTTGATATTTGAGTTCTAAGTTTACTAACTCGTTTTTGAATTGGTTGTGACTAGATTAACTGAGGGGAATGGTCAAAATCAAGCTCTAAAGAGTTCTAGTGTTGAGGTAAAGTTTCTAACTTTGGATCTTCATTTTTTCCTTACTTTTCTTTGTTTCTTTGTGTACATAAATGTGTGTGTGTTTATGTGTTTATTATATGTTTGTTTAGTCTAGGTTTATTTCGTGTTTGTGTTATAAGCATGTTAGGTTGTTAGTTTCTTGCATTCTGAGAACAAGCACCTCACACAAAAAGCTTTTAGAGCTTGATTTTGATTGTTCCCCTTTGTCAATCTACAAAAAAAAAAAAAAAAAAAAAAAACCTAGAGGGTTAGTAAGTTTAACTAGAAGGCTTTGGACTAGAATAATTCCTAGCCAAGAAACTTTAGTTAAGGATGCTCTTCAAAGTAAAAAGCTCAAAATCACTTTTTTGGAGTAGATTATGTGTGTCTTTGGGAAAAGGGCCGTGGGGCCTTTTTATAGTGTTCAAAGAGAAGGAGCGGAGGCAATTCCAAGCAATGTGGGATTGCCTCTGCTGAGATTTTCATAAAAACTTGCCTTACAAGGGTTTATGGAACCCTAGCTATGTACGTAGGCTCGTGGCTACGTACGCAAGGGTTAAGGCTGTGAACACAGGCTTAAGGCCGCATACACACCTTTAGGGTTTCTATAAGGATTTTCTTTCTCCCAAAAGCATCTTTAAACTAAAGTATTTCCATAGCTAGGCCCTAGATCAGCTCTAGACCTTTTAGTGTTGTTGTCATTGGAGAACGGAGGCTTAAGTCAGGGTACTCAATAAGGTGTCTACAGGTTTGATGATTTCCAAAGACTTTCTTGTTCCATATATTTAGAGCCTCCAAGGTTAACTATTGCTTCCTACATAATTTGAAACATACCTTTACCTTTTCATTCCAAGCATGTTCAATAACATTATAACAGGAAGGGCCCCTTGTCCATGCCGCCTGAAATCTAAATGGTCTAGGAGAGTAGCCATCAACAGGGTTGGTATCCTGTAGAATTGGCAATGGTCTAATTTAATTGCCCCTAAATGATGGATAATTACTTTTAGGAATGAGAGTCTCCAAGAAATATTAGCAATACCCCTATCAAGTCTCTTCCAAATTGAATTTTTTCCCCATCATCTAGACCAAGTGAACCCATTCCCTATGAAACCCAGATCCACTGCTCCTAACTTGAAAAGAATATCTCTCAAATAATTGGGGGTCAAACTACTTCCCTTTCTTCCTCCAGCCATCTCATCGTCCCTTGGGACTATATTAAAATCTTCAAAGTAGATCCAAGAAGCTTGTAATGACTCTAACAAAGAACTTAGATCCTCCCAAGCTTTCCTTTTTTTTAGCTTCATATGGTGGGCCATAAAATCCCACCAAAAACCAATTATTCACTAAATATTTAATCTTCACAGCAATCATATCTATATTTTACTCAAGTACCTTTACATTCATTGTATTTCTCTACATCATACACAAAACCCCAGCTCTTCCTTTAGCATAAAAAATTACCATATCAAAGAACTTAAGTGAATTCATGACTTCTTCCATAAAATTTTCATTAGCTTTTGTCTCACATAGAAAGACCACTTCAGGGTTTATCCTATTCATTTGCGCCTTTAAGGCTCTAACTATCCAAGCATTACATATGCCCTGACAATTCTAGCCTAAGGTTCTCATAACAATGGGGGACTAGCACTACTACCACCCAACAATTTAAACATCCACCAATAATCACCATAGGATTCAACACACTATACAACCCAAAATTTCCCAAAACTCATCATAGCCACCAATTAACCCATAATTCCAACCTACAAAATTCGATACCATCAAAACTCAAGTACACTACAACCCTTTTTTAACGTAAGAGAAGAACATCTCAATAACCAAGTTCCATTAACAAAAATAGCAAAGAGGATGAAATATAAATTGTTACATATATTGAACCCAGCTATTACCTTACAGTTGATTGCATGAACTAGGGGTGTCCACAGGTCAGTCCGGGTAGGGTTTGTGTCCCACTTGCAATCGACTTGACCAAATCTAGTGGGCTTTCAAATCCGCCACTAACCAGTGAGGGAGTTGGATGGAGCAGTTAGATTCGCATTAGATAGTGGTTGGTTCGGTCGGTTGAAACCGTCAATGGTAGAGGAAACGGGCCAAAACAATGCAGTTTAGGCGAAATCTTGCTAGATCCAATGAAAATCTCACCAGATTTGGTGAGATCTCACTAGATCCGGTGAGATTTCCTCCAATTCTAGATGACATTGTTGGGAAAATACATATTTGTATCACATACAAAACATACGCAGCGAAAAATTAATGGATTTACTTCATTCGCAATTGATAACATGTACCATGTGAGTTTCAGAAATTATGAATAAGAAAGCGTACCTTGGTGCAGTGAAATTCAAAACCAAAAGATTAGAAGCACATGGGAACACTTTTAATCTTCACTCCAATTCCACTTAATGCCCAAGAAGTGTGATCTCTCAATCAGTTTCCAAGGAGAGAATAAGAGAATGTCCAATACTTACACACAAACCATTTCATGTTCTAATATGATCATAATGAAAACCATTCAGAAAAATCTCATATGAAAAAGCACTTATGAAATTCTGTATGTTTCTCTCCTTAAATATAATTGATTATCTAATTGGGCTAGCCTTTTGGGCCATTCCAATTGGGCTCTAGTATGTGGCTTGGAGTGGGACCAAAAGGGAAGAAATAAGACTCTAGTTTCAATGGGCTTGGGCTTTTCAGTCAACTCTTGACAAGTCCAAAGTTACTATTAATTATATTCAATACCACTATATGAATATAATTGCACTCTAGACCTTATTAATAAATTATATCCCAAGATTTTATTATACATGCAATCCCTTTATTAAAATATTTATAGTAATACAAAGTCATGAATATAGACTGCTATTTTGAAGATTACTACATCTAAATCCTTGAGTAGCCGGTTTAATCTTTTATGTTATTCATCATATATTTATGAAATTCAATTCCATAAGTATATACTTTAGTAACTTCTTACTAAAATGGTTGGGCCAAATACTCTGAATAACCAAACCCATTAAACTTATCTCAAGGGAATGTTTTATATCTCCGTTAAGAGATTATGAATTTCATCTTAAGAATATATGTTCCATCAACACTAAATGCGGCTGCCCAACATACTGAGGTTTTGATCGTGACTTATAGATCTCACTTCTAATATATCAAAGCAACCTACATTTCATGATCAAGTCCATTATTCTCTTAGGATTTAGAGTTGATGTAAATAGAAGTCGTGAGATTTATTATTCATTTGATAGTCGTTAGGAGAATAATAAATCTCACAGCGGTCCAGTTCAATATGTCTTAACTCTTAAAACATATCAACATATCAACTAGAAGTTTCCATTTCCATGATCAAGACAAATCATCTTAGTTGATATGTTATAGTCTTTGCAGATGAAATGCCCAATTTCATCACCGACTACGAACTAAAATTCTGAGTTTACAAAGAACTTGTGATTTATATCTTCTGTGACTAAATCACATAAATCACATATGATGCATCTCATGTACTAAGATAATGTTCCATTAGTTCATTTACAAATAGTTTCATATAATTAAATAATTTAATTATTTATGACATGCTAATAAATTGGATTTTAGGGCATAAACCCCAACAATCTCCCACTTGCCTTCAAAGATAATTTACCATATATCCTCATATATCCGACACTTATCTCCCTTTAGAGTAATTCATTGTCCCTCCAAGGCAAGGTTTGGAAATAAGTTTCAGCCAGATTTATTGTATAAATTATCTTTTCTACTACTACTTCTCACGCACTCATATGTCTCTAATGAGATAATACTTATGCTTAATGTGTATCTTCACCACCTAAGATGAACACATAACTTGAAGTCCAACTTCATAAATCACAATCAAACTACAAGTCAGCATTTGTACATCTAGTAACCATCAAAACCTCACTTTTGTGGACAAGCATATAATCCCTTATTCTCCTAAGATATTTGAGTATATGCTTTATTCCTACTAAATTAAGTGATCCTTGATTCAATTGATATTTGCTTACTATGCCCACCGCAAAATAGATATTTAGCCTAGTATATAGCATAGCATAAAAACTTCATATTGATATGGTATTAGGAACCATCTTAATATGCTCTTCCTTTTATATGTCTTAGGACTATAGTCCTATATAAAGGAACTTCAAACTTAAAAGGAAAGAATCCTTTCTTGAAGTATTACATGCTATACTTGGCTAGAATCTAATCTATTTAAGTAATTTGAGATAGACCCAACATCTTAATTTTTGAATTTTAACAAGGTTTAATTCTTAGGATGTGACTAGTCTTTCCCAAGTACTCTATATCAAACTGGATTAGATAACAAAAACTCCATTGATTACAATAACTCTACATCATTCTAAATGATTAGAATGTCATCAACATACATTAAGAAAGTTATTATTTTATATAGCTTTTACACACATAAGGCCTTTTGATACTTAATCAAAATCAAATAACTTGATTGCTTGATCAATGATGATATTTTATGATTCAGATGCTTGCTTTAATCCCTAAATGGAATTTAAGCAACTTGCATACTAAACGTTACTGTTTCTTTGCTATGTTCAAGTCTAGTTACATTATATAGATGTCTTCCTCAAGATTGCTACTAAAAGAAGCTTTCTTGATATCCATTGTCATATTTCATCCAAATAAGATATAATGGATAAGAGAATCTAGATAGAGTTAAACTTGACTATTGGTGAAAAAATCTTTTCATAATCGAACCATTTCATTCTGAATAAATCTTTTCGCCACTAGTCTTGGCTTTGAAGGTTTACACCTTCAAATCTATCAATCTCATTTACTTGTAGTCCAACAATAGGCTTAATGCCATAAGGCGCCTCTACAAATTCTAGACTTTAAATATAATCCAATTCTATTCACATAACCTTGATCTAGTAATCCATATTCATATCATCTATTGCCTTTACGTAGGACCGAGGATCAAATTCATATCCTTGTGGAATGACTTCAAAAGTTTATCCCAAAAGTATGAATTTATTTGGTATTGAAAATCCTCCCACTACGATATTGTACCAATGTACTAGCTATACGTTTAGAATAATGCCTTGTGGTGTATCTAATAAACCATCTCATTTCTAAATGTATTTTATAGTTGTCTTTCTGACATCTTTCTTCTAGAACAATTATATGTTCAGCTTTAAGATTATTCACATAGTCATAATCAAGGACTTTGTATTTGTACTTTACAAACATCTTGTCTTCTTTATGACTACCAAAACAATCTTTTGCAATTTCTTTTGGATACCCATCATAAACACACATTTTTCTACCTTTTGATTTCAATTTCTTAGACTTCCTTTCTAGCACAAATGCTGAACATTTCCAGAAATGAAAGTATCATATACTAGGTTTTCACCCAATCCACAATTTGATAAATGTCCTAGGAACAAACTTTTGAAATCAATTTTAGAAAAAAGTATAGTAATTATTAGAGTATATCTCCAAAAGAAATAAGCAAATGGAAATACTTATCATGTGCTTTACTATTTCTAAAAGAGTCTTATTCCTCTTTCATGTATGTATTGACTTAAAGAAGTCATTGAAACTTTGTTCCTTTACAATAAAGGAGCCATAGATCATATTATCCTCTAAAAATAATTCATAGACTGGGAACATAATAAGATAATGGTTCTAAAAGTCCATCTTTTACCAATCTTGAATATCATTTAGATTAATAAGATCTAGACATAAGTGCCAAAACATACAATAACAAAGGATGGAAACTTTCTCTTTAAAAAGTAAAACATGTAAATCTCCATCTAGAAGACAATCATGGACAATGCTTAACTTTACCAAAACAGATACACTTTCCTTTTGGTCATACTTTTGAGTCTTAATTTCCTTTTGGCAATTATTAGGGCAACTGGTTTGTGCAACTGTTTGGTATTATAATTTCTCTTCTTACCACTCTTACCTTTCGGTTTAGGCTAAGAATTTGAATTAAATCATATTGATCCTAGCTTCAGCTTTTAGGATGTCTTCTGTTGCATAGAACTCACTCATCAATTCAGATAATATAAAAAGAATTTATTTTCAAACAATCTGAATTGATCAAATGATTCTAACAAGGACTTGTGGATCATATCCAAATGAGACTAACATTTAATCTCTACACCCAAGAATTCCAATTCATTTTAAAAATAAATTATTTTCATAAAATGACATAGAATTGGAACTCCTTAAGCTCTTCTTAGTACTCAATATGATTTATACCAAACATCTCATCTAGATTTAATAAAAAGTCTAAGTCTAGTACTAACTCTTGCATCTCATGCTGTAGCACAATTGAAATAGAAGCCAATGTAACATTTAAGCATTTCAATGGAGACTATGATTAAATCATAAGCTATCTTCCATCAATGCATCATGCATAGAAATTAAGACAATGCTGAATCGAAACATATTTATGTACTTTAGCTCCTTTAAGCACCATGTCCAAAATTATTTCTCAGTTAATGTGATTCAATTAAAATAGTAGCTAGAGAACAAAATTTATACCAACTTTATTTTGAGACTATGAACATAAGTACAGGGACATTATATTTTGCATCGATAACCATATGGAACACCCAAAAATCATACTATATTAGGTGCGACGACAACCTAATCCTATAATTAATATTCCTTGGAAGTAAGGTCATACCAATCACTATGATCATGCGAGAATTATTCTCATTATTAATGCTATCATGGTAACTCTTACCAAACAAAAATAATTTGCTACTTTTCCTTTAGCCTCTAAGTAATAATAACGTAGCTCCTTTGGGAGGTTAACTGTAACACCCCAAACCCATACCAAGGATTTGGATGCATAACCTGTCCTAGAAATAATCAAACAATAATATAATGGAACAGAGCGTAATAATTATCTTCAAATAAACATCTATCCATCATCATATTTCCTTATAAATTCGTAAAAAAAAACACAAAATCCTCCAATATAAGGTCTATAAATACAATCTCAAAATAGTTCCACAATGTTAAACTCATTGTCCTGAAGAAATTTTATTAAAACAATTCACCAACTAACATAGCTCCAAACGAAGTCATCAATCTAAGGCTCCACTGATCAACCACCAAAAGACACTCCACATCTCTAATCTGAAAGGGTGGAAAAAAGGGGTGAGCTAGTGGCTCAATAAGAGACTACACAACATGAGGATGTCTTCCAAAACAAAACATTAGTATCATTGTCAAAATATAGTCTTCACGATACATTTACAGATAGTTTAAATGGTAATATAATATATTCTATAAAACTATTAAAATAAAATATTTCACTATAACGCTATAATCATTAATAAAATAATAACCACTTAATATGCCAATATGCACCAAATAGGTAGAAACAATTTATTATAAAAAAAAAATAAACAATTATCCCACTTACACAGATCAGTAGCAATAAAACAGTAGTTCGATATGGATAATATTGGTCAAACACAGACAAAAGCTGCTAAACACTCGGTGGGTGATTCCCATGGGAAACAATACACTAACCTCAAAGAGGTAACACTAGCTCCAAAGAGCAACAGTAACACTGCACCACACCACACTAACACTACTTCGGCCGAAGACCAACACTTAACCCTGTGTTGGCAAAGGTTGCAGACTGTCTAGTTGACCATTTGAAACAATTCTTGACAAATACAATTTCATAATAACATACAATAGATAATAAAATTCGAGTATGTGCAAAGCACTAACAATGGTATAAGTTTTTGGAACTTCACCTTTGCAATTATATACATATATAGATAAATATATTTTTACCACGTGTATATATATATATATATATATATATATACGTCCTGAGAGACGTCATGTGCTGAAGTCTACTTACCTCTAGTTGCTAACCCAAGCTTCACTTTAATCGCACGAAACGACGTCAACTAGAACCTAATAAAAATTAAATAACTCAATGAGGGCAGATTTTGAATAATCACAAAGTCCTTTGATAAAACAATTCCTCAGCCACTAAGAAGATTGGCAAAAAAAATTAAAAATTTAACATCTCCTTCTAATAAACCCCCACCTATTCTAGATTCTAAAAGCAAAGTATACCCTAAACTAACACTTAATATACCTATATATATCCAAGTAGTGCAAGCCTTATATACATTAGCCTTCACATATCCAATCCGCATAAGCAATTAACATTAAAATATCATAGTTTCATAAAGACAATTTATGCATATATATATATATATATATTCATGTGCCGCATCCCTAATCTATGATAAATATACATATATATTCACGTTCATATATACCGCATCCATATTCACGTGCCGCATCCCTAACCTATGATAAATATACATCCATATTCACGTGCCGCATCCCTAATCTATGATATTACATACCTCACTTTTGAAATAGCTGGGGATATTTGGATTGCATTTCGTCTTTACACTCCCATGAAGCTTCCTTTATGGAATGGTTCCTCCACAATACTTTGACCAAATGTATAGTCTTATTACGTAGCACTTGCTCTTTATGATCTAAAATCTGAATTGGGACCTCCTCGTAGGATAAGTTCTCTTTGACTTGAAGTGGCTCATAGCTCAAGATATGAGAAGGATCAGGGACATACCTTCTCAACATGGATACATGGAAAACGTTATGTATCCTTGACAAAGCCGGTGGTAAGGCAAGTCGGTAAGCAACCAAACCAACTCTCTCCAAAATTTCAAAGGGCCCCACGTACCTAGGGCTTAACTTACCCTTCTTGCCAAACCGCATAACTCCTTTCATAGGTGCCACTCGAATGAAAACCATGTCTCCAACTTCAAATTCCACTTCTCTTCTCCGTGGGTCAGCATAACTTTTCTGTCTACTTTGAGCTGCACGCAACCTTTCTCGAATTACATCAATCTTTTCACTAGTCCTTTGAACAATCTCAGGACCCAAGATTCTCCTCTCTCCAACCTCATCCCAAAAAACTGGGGATCTACACTTTCTCCCATACAAAGCCTCATAAGGTGCCATCTTAATACTGGAGTGATAGCTATTGTTATAAGCAAACTCCACCAAAGTCAAATAGTCATTCCAACTACCCTTGAAATCCAAGACACAAGCTCTCAACATGTCTTCCAAAGTTTGGATAGTTCTCTCGGACTGTCCATCTGTTTGAGGGTGGCAAGCAGTACTAAAGTTCAACTTAGTACCCAAGGCTTTTTGCAAACTATCCCAGAACCCTGAAGTGAATCTCGAGTCTCTATCAGATACAATAGAAGCTGGCACTCCATGCAACCTCACAATCTCATTTATATAAAGTTCAGCCAGTTTGTCAAGAGAGTAGTTCATTCTAATTGGAATGAAGTGGGCAGATTTAGTCAACCTATCCACTACTACCCAAATAGCATCATGATTCTTAGGTGATCTTGGTAACCCACACACAAAGTCCATGGTGATATTCTCCCACTTCCTCTCTGGAATAGGTAAAGGTTGTAACAACCCTGATGGCCTCTGATGTTCCACTTTGACTTGCTGGCAAATCAAGCATTGTTCCACAAATTGAGCAATTTCTCTTTTCATGTTGATCCACCAATAAACTTCTCGAAGGTCATGATACATCTTGGTACTACCCGGATGCATTGTATAAGGCGAACGATGAGCCTCCTCCAATATCTCTCTTTTAATCAATGAATCATTAGGCACACAAAGCCTATTACCAAACATCAAAACACCATCATTAGAGATATTAAAATCGAATCTACTTCCACCACGTACCTGTTCCATGATCTTAAACAACTGAGGGTCACCACTTTGAGCAGCTTTGATCTTATCAATTAGAGTTGGTTGTACACTTAAACTTGCCAGGTAGGATTGGGAGTCTCTAGTCACTATGTCTACTCCAAGTTTCTGAAGATCAACAATAATATGCTTCTGAGTAGTTAATAAAGCAGCTGAGAAGCTATACGACTTTCGACTAAGTGCATCAGCCACAACATTGGCTTTACCAGGATGGTAATTTATTGAACAATCATAGTCTTTAATTAATTCTAGCCATCTCCTTTGCCTCAAATTTAATTCTTTCTGAGTGTATATGTACTTCAAACTTTTATGGTCAGTGTATATTTCACATCTCTCACCATATAAATAATGCCTCCAAATTTTCAATGCAAAAACCACTGCTGCCAATTCCAAATCATGAGTTGGATAATTCTGTTCATAATTCTTTAGTTGTCGAGAGGCATAAGCAACCACCTTCCCATGTTGCATTAGAACACAACCCAGGCCCTTACGGGATGCATCACTATATATCACAAAACCACCAGAACTAGATGGAATAGTCAATACTGGTGCAGAAACCAACCGTTGCTTCAACTCCTGGAAACTTCTTTCACATTCTTCTGTCCACTCAAACTTTGCATGTTTTCGAGTTAATCGAGTCAAAGGAGTTGCAATACTAGAAAATCCTTCCACAAATCTTCTGTAATAACCTGCAAGGCCCAAAAAACTTCTTACCTCACTTACATTAGTAGGGACAGCCCAATTAACTACAGCTTCGATCTTACTAGGGTCCACTGTAATCCCATCTCTAGAGATCACATGTCCTAAGAACACCACTTGATTCAACCAGAACTCACACTTCTTCAATTTAGCATACAACTTCTTGTCTCTTAAAATTTGCAAAACCATTCTCAAGTGTTCCTCATGCTCTTCTTGGCTTTTAGAGTAAACCAAGATGTCATCAATGAAGACAATAACAAACCGATCCAAGTACTCATGAAATACCCTATTCATCAAATCCATAAAAACAGCTGGAGCATTTGTTAGACCAAAAGGCATCACTAAGAACTCAAAATGACCATACCTAGTTCGAAAAGCTGTCTTTGGTATGTCATCCTCCTTAACTTTTAACTGATGATAACCAGATCTCAAGTCAATTTTAGAGAAGACTTGAGCACCTTGAAGCTGATCAAACAAATCATCAATTCGTGGCAAAGGGTATTTATTTCTGATGGTTACCTTGTTCAACTCCCTATAGTCAATGCACAACCGCATACTACCATCCTTCTTCTTAACAAACAACACTGGAGCACCCCAAGGGGAAGCACTAGGCCGAATAAAGCCTTTATCAAGCAAGTCTTGCAATTGCTCCTTCAATTCATTGAGCTCTGTAGGGGCCATTCTATATGGTGCTTTGGAAATTGGGCCAGTACCAGGTACTAGGTCAATAGTGAACTCAACCTCTCTGTCAGGGGGTAATCCAGGTAAGTCCTCAGAGAACACATCTGGGAACTCTTTCACCACTGGGATGTCTTCAACTTTTAATTCAATTTTATCACCCTTCAAAGCATAAACAAGGAACCCTTCACAACCTTTCCTTAGCAATCGTCTTGCCTGCATCATTGAAATCAATAAAGGTGGTTTCACCACACGATCTCCCTCGAAGAAGAATTCTGGCTCCCCAGGAATTCTAAATACTACCTTCTTCCCAAAACACTCTATGGAAGCATGAAAAGTAGATAACCAATCCATCCCTAAAATCACATCAAACTCAAACATATCAAGCAACATAAGATCTGCTTTTAATTCCCTCCCAGAGACTAAAACATTACAAGACTTGTACACTTTATGGGTAATCATTTGTTGTCCAGAAGGTGTAGCAACACACAATTCATAATTTAAACTCTCAGGTTCCATGTTTAGCCTTTGTGCAAGTCTACGTGAGATGAAAGAATGGGTTGAACTAGAATCAAATAACACTTGTGCATGTTGACTAGAAACAAGAAGTGTACCTGAAACCACTGATGGGGATGCCTCGGCGTCCTGTTTAGTCAACGCAAAAACTCGACCCTGAACCTTGGGTTTTTGTTGGCTCCCATTTGTATTGGTAGTTTGTTCCGCTCGCAAATCAGGACAATCCTTGATGAAATGTCCAATCTTGCCACATTTAAAACACGCCCTTGACTCCAAATAACATGTTCCACTATGAGTCTTTCCACATCTTGGACAAGTTTTATGTGCCTTCTTATTTGAATTAGGCACCCCTTGCCTCTTGAATGAACTTCCACTTGACTTTCCCTTAAGAAAATTACTCTGGTTTGGCTTCCTCTCTTGATCATTGGCCCTTGAGAGACGATTGCAATTCCTCTCTGCTATGAGAGCTCGATCCACCACTTCTGCGTATGTTTCCAATTTGAACATGGAAACCGGTCCCTGAATTTCCTCCCTTAAACCTCTTTCAAAATGCCTGGCCTTCCTTGCTTCCGTGTCAACCATGTGTGGAGCAAAGCGGGATAATTCAGCAAATTTCCGCTCATACTCATACACTGATTGAGTACCTTGTGCTATGCGAATGAACTCAGCTTCCTTCTGCACCATCAAACTATCAGGAAAATACCTCTTACGAAAGAGCTCAACAAAATGCTGCCAAGTTATAACTTCTCTTCCATGTGTCCTCTCTGTGGACTCCCACCATTCCAATGCATCACCTTTCAGTACAAAAACAGCAAGGATAACTCGTTGCTCATCACTAACTTCCATTGCTCTAAAGAGCCTTTCTATCTCCTTAAGCCAGTTGTCAGCCTCAATTGGATCCTTTGTACCCTTGAAAGCAGGAGGGTCAAGCTTTCTAAACTTCTCCAAAGCACTAGTCGGATTGGTGGCTCCTACTTGATGTTGCACTATATTGGTTAAGCCCCCAATGGCTTCAATAATAGCTTGAAGATTAGTGGTTCCCCCAGCATTCGGTTGATAATTCTCTGGGTCCCTCCTTGTGGAGCCATCTCTCTAAGCAATACAACAAAATATCATAAGTAAAGATTCCAAATATTCCTGAGGGTCAGAACCAAGCACATAGATAGTACAACAATCATTCCTACACACTCTAGAATAATAGAATACATAAATCAAATCAAATCGCTATGAAAGGTCAAATAATTCTAACACTAAAATTCCTTATAATCACATTCTTGTTCCAGAATAGTCATAAGATTAAACCTATAAGTCTACAGAATCATAAACCTATGCTCTGATACCATAACTGTAACACCCCAAACCCATACCAAGGATTTGGATGCATAACCTGTCCTAGAAATAATCAAACAATAATATAATAGAACAGAGCGTAATAATTATCTTCAAATAAACATCTATCCATCATCATATTTCCTTATAAATTCGTAAAAAAAAAAACACAAAATCCTCCAATATAAGGTCTATAAATACAATCTCAAAATAGTTCCACAATGTTAAACTCATTGTCCTGAAGAAATTTTATTAAAACAATTCACCAACTAACATAGCTCCAAACGAAGTCATCAATCTAAGGCTCCACTGATCAACCACCAAAAGACACTCCACATCTCTAATCTGAAAAGGTGGAAAAAAGGGGTGAGCTAGTGGCTCAATAAGAGACTACACAACATGAGGATGTCTTCCAAAACAAAACATTAGTATCATTGTCAAAATATAGTCTTCACGATACATTTACAGATAGTTTAAATGGTAATATAATATATTCTATAAAACTATTAAAATAAAATATTTCACTATAACGCTGTAATCATTAATAAAATAATAACCACTTAATATGCCAATATGCACCAAATAGGTAGAAACAATTTATTATAAAAAAAAAAAAAACAATTATCCCACTTACACAGATCAGTAGCAATAAAACAATAGTTCGATATGGATAATATTGGTCAAACACAGACAAAAGCTGCTAAACACTCGGTGGGTGATTCCCATGGGAAACAATACACTAACCTCAAAGAGGTAACACTAGCTCCAAAGAGCAACAGTAACACTGCACCACAACACACTAACACTACTTCGGCCGAAGACCAACACTTAACCCTGTGTTGGCAAAGGTTGCAGACTGTCTAGTTGACCATTTGAAACAATTCTTGACAAATACAATTTCACAATAACATACAATAGATAATAAAATTCGAGTATGTGCAAAGCACTAACAATAGTATAAGTTTTTGGAACTTCACCTTTGCAATTATATACATATATAGATAAATATATTTTTACCACGTGTATATATATATATATATATATATATATATACGTCCTAAGAGACGTCATGTGCTGAAGTCTACTTACCTCTAGTTGCTAACCCAAGCTTCACTTTAATCGCACGAAACGACGTCAACTAGAACCTAATAAAAATTAAATAACTCAATGAGGGCAGATTTTGAATAATCACAAAGTCCTTTGATAAAACAATTCCTCAGCCACTAAGAAGATTGGCAAAAAAAATTAAAAATTTAACATCTCCTTCTAATAAACCCCCACCTATTTTAGATTCTAAAAGCAAAGTATACCCTAAACTAACACTTAATATACCTATATATATCCAAGTAGTGCAAGCCTTATATACATTAGCCTTCACATATCCAATCCGCATAAGCAATTAACATTAAAATATCATAGTTTCATAAAGACAATTTATGCATATATATATATATATATTCATGTGCCGCATCCCTAATCTATGATAAATATACATATATATTCACGTTCATATATACCGCATCCATATTCACGTGCCGCATCCCTAACCTATGATAAATATACATCCATATTCACGTGCCGCATCCCTAATCTATGATATTACAATTCTTTCCTCTCTATATAATTCTACAATAATATAATATAAACTCTATTCCTGTGCAACAAGTATTAGATTTCCAAAAGTTTGAATCAGCAAAGAGACAAAAGTCTCCTTTAAACACCAACTGTCCAGCGAAAATACAATGGCTTGCAAATTAAAGTTTACCTCACATGCACTTAGAATTTGCTGGCTGCTAAGTGCCCAACAGAATCAAAGGCTTGCACAAATCAACGTTTACCCCTAAACTGAAAATAAGGTTTGCTGGCTGCCCCCCCCTGTAGCGCACAGTCCCCAGTCCTTTTTGCTGTAGTTTTTTTTTTTTTTTTTTTGTCTAGCGTCTTTCTCTCTACCTATCCCCAGGAAGCCCTAAATTTCTGTCATATCAAAGCTGTTTTTCACTTGGGCTGAAAATTTAGAAGCCCACTAAAAACTAAAATAAGCTTCCAAGACCTACCTTTCCACTAAACTCATTATAAGGTTGTTTACATAGGCTAGGAGGCTATAAATTAATTTTGAATAAACCACAAAATAATTATTCACGTTACCCCTTATTATTATTATTATTATTATTGTAGAAATCATAATATAAAATAATTATCTCCTCCACAAAAAAATTAAGCGATTCATCAAATCCACTCTAGAAGCAGTTAAATTAAATTTTAGGTGAGACGGGTGTTACATTAACATTACACTTAGTCTAGTGTACACCATTATCTAGAATCATGTGCAGTCACATTTCATCTCCCTTTATAGTGTTTAAAACCTCTAGTACCATGAAACAAAACACCCTCCTTTGGGATCGCGAGGCATATATGCCAAGACGAGGTGCTTGTTCACACTACTATAAACGGGTAAGTTCAATCTTGTAGTACTATGAAATAAACACCTTCCTTTGGGACCGCGAGGCATATACGCCAAGATGAGGTGCTTACCCACACTACTATGAACCGATAATGGAGGCCGTGAGATCCAACCCTTGTATCTCTCTCCCACTAGAAATTTTAAAACAAGTTGATTGTCCTAAAATCATTGTGATCTAATCACAATTTTAACCCTACACATCAAATGTGTTTAATTGTTTAAATTCGATGTGATGTTACTAAGTCACGTCACAATAGCGTAATGAACAATCGCATAATCACAAAGAAGTTTGACCTTGTAATCCGTGAAATAAATAGCCTCTGCATGGAATGCAAGACTCGAAGTCAAGACAAGGTATCTATTCACATTACAATAAACTTAACAAAAAAGTTATTTCAGCACTCCTATTCATTATTTGGGTTTTTCTTTAAATAATTGTGATCCCATCACATCTAATAACCTTGCACTTGTTGAAGACTCTAATCTTATTAGAATCACTAACTTAAATGGAAGTCCTAAACTATTTAGGATTCCTTAAACCCTAATGAATCAAAAATTAGATATATAGAACTCTATCCTTAACTTATTTGATTAAGAATTCTAATCTCATTAGAAACTATATATACCGTTTAATTATGTTTTAATCTCATTTAAACTTCTAATTAAAATAAATTAAGGACTTTCAATCATAAAACAATTTAGGACTTAGAGTTCTATTTAACTAATATCTTTGATCTCATTAGGTCTTTTAGTTAGAACCATGTGTAATCTCATCACACACAGCCTTGCTCTTTAAACATATGAAAACACTTAAAAAAAATTCAAAAATCCCTTCAAATGCATTTTGCGAGAATCTCGTGACTAAGCTCTTCCCCACATAGTTAGAAACTTTCGCGAATGTCTCGCAATTGATTCACGAGTAAAGCTTACTCGTGAAACAGTTTTGTGCTTCAGTAGCATTTTTCGCTGGTTAGCTTTTCGCGAAATTACTTGCGAAAAATGTGTGTTTTCAGTTTTCAAAGAGCAGATATAGACAGTTTTCTACGATTTTTCATGAACAAACAACCACCATATGAATATGATATGCAGAATTTGATATCAAAACTGAATTCCATTGATGCTATAGCCTTAAAGATGAATTTAACATACTTAAATTCAGATTTAAACAACATCATAACATCAATATCAGTTTTTATCAAATCATAGTTTCAACAATCATGCAGAAATTTAAATGCATATATAACTTTCTAACTTCATGAAACTATTATCTTTAATTCTAAAACTCACAAAACATGGTATTCAAATTCGAATTGAAGACCGCTCTGATACCAGTTGTTAGGAAAATACATGTTTGTATCACATGCAAAACATACGCAGCGGAAAATTAACGAATCTACTTCATTCGTTGTAATATCCCGAAAAAAAAAAAGATTAAAAGGAAGGGTATTTAAGTAAATCTCTTGTGGGGTCAATTTTATAATTTATAATTATAAAGACTTTTTAGAAAATAAGGTTGAAACCCTAGCTATATATATAAGCATATTAAGTCAATATATTTGGAGAGATATTTGGAGAGAGGAGACTCAAAGTATTGAAGCAGAGAAAAATTGACTATACTATTGAGGTAAGAGCCTAAAATCTCTTCTTATCAAATTTAAGCTTTATTTTAAAATTAAAGTATATATTTTTTTTGTGATGACTTCGGCGAACTGTAAGACTTTTTAGACATGTCCGTAAGGGTCACTTTCTGCACAATTTTGTTGCTTAAGGAACTGCGCCCGTAGTAATGGAACTGGAGAAAAAAAAAAGAAAAAAAAAAGAAAAGAAGAAGACAAAAGGTCAAGTGTGCATAGGTTTAGGTGAGGTCTGACAAGTTACTAAAAAAAAAAAAGTGTGAAGAAGAATAAGGCTAGCTGTTCACGTCCTTGTCTTCCTAGTGAGACATAGGACTAGGTCCTATAGTATAGAGTGGCAGAATATATATATATATATATATATATATATATATAAAGAAATATATTATGATACGAAGAAATTTTGGTGCGAGATAATAGTAGATAGCTATTGAATATTTTTAGTAGTCTCTTTATCTAGCTGGGTACCATTATAATTCCTAAAATTATTTGATTATTGAGTAAGAATATTTGAAAATTGTTCTAGGTGATATCTAAAGATTTTAGAGGAATTGTTAAGGAAAAAGTTTCTTTTGGTATGGCTTTTGGAGGTAAGTAACTTTATCCTAATTGGTTTTATTTTGCGTATTTTAATTACTGAAATTGTTTATAGTTATTACAATTTTATTTCTATTGTACTACTGATTTCAAGTAAAGAATTATTACAAATATATCTGATTACTGAATATATGATGTAATTCATGTAATTGCTTTTAGCTATACTAATTCAAAGTAAAGGGTAAAGAATTCTCACAAATACATGTGAGTTTTGAATATAAGGTTATTTTATTTAATTGTTTTATAGCTATAATGATTTAAAGTAAATAATATAGAAATATCACAAATAGATTTGAATATTGAAGATATGATTATATAAATGTGTTTGAATAAGATATTTTTGTTAGAAACTATGATTTTATATATATGATTATGAACAATTTGACTATGAATTTATTCTGATACCCAGCCAATGGGGGTTATTCATTGGTATTCTGATACCCAAACCAATGGGGGTTATTCATTGGTACTCTGATACTCTGATACCCAAACCAATGGGGGTTATTCATCGGTACTCTGATACCCAGCCAATGGGGGTTATTCATTGGTATTTTGATACCCAAACCAATGGGGGTGATTCATTGGTACACTGATACCCAGCCAATGGGGGTTATTCATTGGTACTCTGATGCCCAGTCACGGGGATATAGCGTGATCATAGTCATAAGATTGTTAAAAATATGAATTACGTTTGAATATTTGAACTACTTTGAGTCTTTAAAACTACATATGTGATTTTGGAAATGTTTGAGCATTTGAGCTATTTTGAGTCATTAAAACTGCTTATGTATTTTTTTGGAACATATTGTAAGTTATAACTTTGATATATAAAAAAAAAACTGAGTACTTTCTAAACCATCTATGATATATTTGTCAGATTAAAGTATATGGTCTATTTGCAACTTGTTATTTTTAAGACTATGAAAATTCTTTAGTTATTTTTTTGAAAACCCATAATATATTACAACCTTTGAAGACTTTTATTACATTTTATTACTTTACAGATTTATTGCTTGATAGAACTTATTAGGACTTTGGTTACTTATTGAGTTGTCAACTCACCCCCCCTTTTCCCCCTCTAGTTTCAGATTGTGAAGAATATCAAGTTTTGGGAGTTTTGATGTTGTGTTGTGAGTAGAAAAAGAAGCTTTGTGATACTGGGATTGGATGGTCTTCTAATAGTTTTATATTTATTGGTCAATTGGCATTATATATATGAGGTTTGGAATTTATTCCTATTAAATTATTGGAGAGCTATTCATAAAAAATTTGTTGAGGTATTTTAGATTTATTTGATTTAATTTTTGAGGATAAATTTTAGTTGCTAAAAAGGCCTTGCACACTTGTAGGTGCTTGTTTTATAAGTGTGCGGCAGTTGTCACGTGCCTATCTTTATACTTGGGTTCGGGGCGTGACATTCGTAATTGATAACATGTACTATGTAGGTTTCAGAAATTAAGAACAAGAAAGCGTACCCATAAATATATACTTTAGTAACTCCTTACTAAAGTGGTTGTGTCCAACACTCTGAATAACCAAACCCATTAAACTTATCTCAAGGGAATATTTTATATCTCCATTAAGAGATTATGAATTCCATCTTGAGAATATATATTCCATCAACACTAAATGCGGCTGCCCAACATACTAAGGTTTTGATCGTAACTTATAGATCTCACTCCTGATATATCAAAGCAACCTACATTTCATGATCAAGTCCATTATTCTTTTAGGATTTAGAGTTGATGTAAATAGAAGTCGTGAGATTTATTATTTATTTGACAGTCGCTAGGAGAATAATAAATCTCACAAATGTCCAGTTCAATATGTCTTAACTCTTAAAACATATCAACATATCAACTAGAAGTCTCCACTTCCATGATCAAGACAAATCATCTTAGTTGATATGTTATAGTCTTCGCAGATGAAATGCCCAATTTCATCACCGACTACGAACTAAAATTCTGAATTTACAAAGAACTTGTGATTTATATCTTCTGTGACTAAATCACATAAATCGTATACGATGCATCTCATGGACTAAGATACTGTCCCATTAGTTCATTTACAAATAGTCTCATATAATTAAACAATTTAATTATTTAACACATGCCAATAAATTGGATTTTAGTGTATAAACCCCAACAGACATCTCACTAGATTTGGTAAGATCTCCGCAAATCTGGCGATAATTTATTTGAAATTGAAGGATTTTGACCAAAAACTCACCAAAAAAGCTTGGAATCACCAAATTTGGTAAGTTTCATGGTCAGGTCAAGTGAGGCGGGTTTTAGAAGAGAGAACCTACCAACTGACCCACAGAAGTCAGTTTCGGGGGTCTGGAACCTGTCGCCGACTACCAGAGCTCTCTAGGTGGTCGTGGGTGGGTTGGGTCTAGTGAGTTAGTGGACACCCCTAGCATGAATACAAAAGAGAACAAGCCCATGAGTAGCCAAATATGAACTATGGCTAGGAAAAGGACCTACATAGGGTCAAATGAGGACCCATGGTAAGATAGAGAACCCACAAAAGGACAGATGATGATCCACGGTGGGCCGAAGAACCCATAAAGGGGTAGATGAGGACCTACAACAGGGCAAAGGACCACGTTAGGGCGGAGAACCCATTGTGGGGTAGAAGACCCACAAGGGTTTTTTAGAAGACCCACTGTTGTTTTTATCTTCTCCTTCTAAATGGTTGCATAAATGACATATAGGACTTTATGTTTGCATTTTCTTACCCAATGCCCACAAGCAAAATTGCTCTTGATACTTGAGTGTAAGTGGATTATATGGCTATTCTTTGGCTCACAAAATCGATGATAAAATCCCCTTATCCCTTCTATGCCCACCCTATAGGTTATGTCTCTTTTATTTTGCTAGTAGTGTAATAGTTTACTAAGGATTAAGAGCTACTCTTTTAATAGCTAGATGTAGTCTATGTGTGGTTCAAGAAATTTCGAATGATTGAAGTAGCGTCTTGTAGATATTAGTGCTTGTTAAATGAGAAATCTTTTGATCAAAATGACTCTTTTGAAATCAAAGGGGACTTTTCTTTGGACTGTAGCACAGGCTAGGGTGAAGGGTTAAGAAGGATTGAATGGTTCAGAGTAGTGTTTGAGGGTTAAAAGCCAAAAGTCACATTGTCATAGCTACTTCCTTAATTTATACTATTTTCCACAGTTCCCCTAATATTTAAGTTTTTACTACTTCAACGATTGTTTGTTTGTTTTGTTTTTTATTTTCTAGAAATTGAACCTGAGATTTTTTTTTTCAAGTTGCCTTCCTATTTTTTTGAAGGGATCAAGTCATAACATAGTTCTTGAACTACTACATATATCTACACCTCTTTTTGCTTACTTTGGGAACAAAGCCAAAAGACTTATAGGGGGAGGGTAGGGGAGAGAGGAAGGGCATAAAGGTATAAGTGCATTTGCACCAGTCAGTGTAAAATAGGAAAAGTGGTCAGTTTAGCATAATTTTGCTCAACAATTACCCACATTAGTCTGTCTATATTACTATTCATATATATATATATATGTATGTATATATATATATATATATATATATTTTTCCTACAGCAACCTTGTAAATATACACGATTACTATAGTTTTCTATTTTATTTGTTAATTATTTTTTCTCTCACTTCTCTCATTCGATCTTCTCTCTTTTTCCCTACCCTCTCTACCATCAAATTCTCTCTCTATTTGCCTACTATATTCCCTGACTCTATTCCTTTGTCAAACCTATCCTAAATCCAGATCCTAATCTCATCAAACCCATATACAAATCCATATGAATTATCAAACCCAAATTACAAAATTGTAAAGACGAAGAAGAAAAAGCAATAAAGAAGAAGAACCAGAAGTAGCGAAGCAGAAGAAGCAGAAGAAGCAATAACTGCAAAGAGAGATAGGTGAGAGGTTGTAGGGGCGTGAGATGCCAGATTTAAGGGATTTGAGATATGAGAGAGGAGAGAGAGAGACACTAAATAAAAATAATAATAAAAAAAGAATAAAAATATTATTTAAATAAAATGATGTATATAATAGATAATTTGATGTGGATGTTTTTTTTTTTTTTTGATAGGAAGAGTAGAAATTTCATTAAAAGACTAAAGAAATTACATCATAATGAAGAGCTTGTGTAAGAAAGCAAGGATTCTCTTCTTCTATCCAAATAGAAAAATCAGCAATGCCAACAGCATGTGTTGCTAAAAGATAAGATGGAATATTTCCTTGCCTATGTACATGTGAAAAGCTAACATTATGGAATTCTTGAGAAGCAGCCCCGATCCCATAGAAAATGGTAACAATTGAAGTGGGGTAAAGAGTAATATTAGCTAGAGCATGATACATAACAGGAGAGTCGCCCTCTAAGATCAGATCTTAAATTCCCACATCCTTAGCAAACTGTAGACCAACAACAAAAGCCTTAGCCTCCATCTCTAAAGGACCCAATGGAGCATCAATCTTCTTACTCAAAGTAGCAATAACAAGTCCTCTATTATTTCAGATAATTACGCCCACACTAGATTTCTTTTGACTCGAAAACCATGCACCATCTACATTCACCTTATACTGTGGACTTAATGGAGGAATCCAACTCCCAACCAAGTTCGAAGAAGGCATAGGAGTGCTGACATTCGTAACTTGATACTCCAAAAGATAATTCCTAGCCCACTGCACCAATTCCCATTCGCCCTTCTTCTTCTTCCCACCATGTCTATATTCATTGTGATTATTCCATAAGCACCACGCCAAGGTCACTGCCAAGCTGAGTTTTTCCTCTTCGCAATTTTGTATCTATGGGCGCAAGGCAAAAGGAAATTAAATGGAGTCGCCACCTAGTTATATGGTCTAGGAACTATGAATATAGCGTCCTTTCAAGGAAGGACCTTGATCTTACTATCAAAGTAGTTTGGGTTAGAAGTTTAGGTTTGCTCTTGGGTAGGTATTAGGCACCCAAGATCGCCCAACCCTAAGATTGGCCTCCCATCATTGCGTCCTATATCTTAGCCCTATTAAAAACCATTTAAATACTTGTATTCTAGACTCACACACACACACACACACTAACATGCATCTAGCAAACAACAAAACAACCATAACCCTAAACACATACTTATCCATCTATCCAAACAAAAGAGAGTCAAACATGTAAAAGAAAACCCTAGCATTCATCTAAAAAAAAAAAAAAACAACTTAAACATGGCAGCAAGTATATCATCAAACAAAACATATCAAAAACAAAACGTTAACATATTAGAAACCCTAATCATACTTCTAAAAACCCTAACACAAATGTATGAACATTGCTAATGCATGACTTACCCTTTACTTACCTCTCAACAACATAGCACCTATGGCATCAATGCATGAACATGTAAATGAATGGCATTTAAACTAAGAAAATCCCAACCTAAACCCTAATCTAAGCATGTCATAACAACCAACATGTTAAAAAGGTAAGCAAACATTTTTATGGGGATTAAAAACATGTGAAAAAGAGGCCATGCAGACAAACATATGAAGGCAAAACAAAATAAACAAATATTTAGGGTTTTCTTGGTAATTACATCACACACTAGAACAGGTCTACATACACATGAGTTCAGCCTGTGTGCGTAGGCTAGATCGTGCGTACGTAGATCCTTACCCAAAAACCCTAATCAACGCAGAAATAGAGCAGAAATCAAAAACGTAAAATCTAGCAACCTATCATGCTTGAAGACAGAAAGAAAACCTAAAACTAACCTAAACAAACAAAATTAAACCTAAACTAAGCAAAAGAAGTAGATTAAAACAAAGATTAAGGCAAAAAAGAAAAATAAAAGTTTTTAAAACATACCTTAAAGCAAAAGCTCCTAGACTTGATTTTTGACAATTCCCCTAAGTCAAATCTATCACAATTCAATGAAATAGTGATTAGTAATCTTAAACTTAAAGGATTGGGACTAGAAAAGGTCCCAATCTGGTCCTAATCAAATAAAAAGAGACTTAAAGGTGTTTTGTGAAATACTCCCTTTTGATTCACTATTTTCTAGTAAATCTTAGGGTTTTCCCGTGCGATTTCTGGGTGTTTTGAAAATGTACCATTTAATACTTTTTATAGTGGAAAAAAATGGGGTTTGGAATGATGTTCAACCAACCACAATCAACAATGCTAAAGCCATCTTCCTCATGGAGCTCAAGCAGAAGACCTTCATAGACATCAGTGCACACATATTCTACACCATTGTTGATGAGACAAGAACAACATCCAGGGCCAAGCTGATTTTTCCCAGTCTTCTCATGAGAATTTTTAGACTAAAAGGAGTGGAAATCCCTCAAGATATAGGACTCATGCCTACTCCCTCAGCAATTAACAAACTAACCATCACAAGAATTCGAGTGCGTCTTCCGGGAGATGAAGAAGAAGGTGATCAGGAAGAAGGTGAAGGCATGGAAACTGAGACAGAAGCTGCAGGTCAACCCTCAAATTCAAGAGGCCGTAGTAAGAGAAGCAGAGGTCTAAGGATTGATGGGCTCAGAGAGGTCCAAAATGAACACTCTGACAAGCTGGCTGCACTCCAAAACCAGATGTCTAGTCTCTCAGCAAAGCTTGATAGCTTTACCACACAGCAGTGACCCTTTGGCTATTTTGGTAAAAAAGGTGGAGATAAAGCTTATTTTTGTTGAGTATAGCTCTTGAGGGGGAGCACTTGTTGAGGGGGAGCATGCATAAAAACATTGTCTTAGCAGTTTACTTTATATGTTTATGTTCATGTGCCTTTATATTATGTTTGTTTTTGCTAAATACATTTAGTCTAAACTGTTGGATATTCTACTATGTTAGTACTTTGATATTTATTGATGTTATTTAGTTCTTTTAATTTGTACCTATGCTACTGTAGCCTTTTTTATTTTGTACCTTGCTTTTGTAAGCATTTATGTACTTTTGCTTCTGTGGCTATTTGGTTGTTTTGTATCCTTGCTTCGTAGCTAGTACTTTCAAGTTAATGTTTTGCATTTCCTTAAGTACATCACTCTTGTGCCCTTTGTTGGATTTTTATCCTTAATGCAATTACGTAGTGTTGTTGCATTGGTTGAGTGTTGGACATGCAAATGATACTTTGCATTGAGCTTATTTGCTTGCATGTCTGGATGTTCATTCCATGTGTGAATGAGCATTGTGATCACTATTTATAGTGATTGTTTATATTTTTGGTCAAGCCTTCCTTTATTGCTTTAATCCGTTTTGCTTGATTGTATTGTGCTTGCTTCATATGCAATACAAGTTTTTCTGCATACAATGATCTTATTGTGTGACTGCTTTTCAGGAGATACTTGTACTTATGATTCAAGAGCTTCACAGATTCTAGAGCTTCACAGATTCTAGAGTTAGGTATGAGTGAGTTATGTTCTACTATTTCCAACTCACGTGTTAAGTCTAAAGTTTGTTGTAGGGTTTTGTCACGAAATAGCCAAAAGGGGAGATTGTAAAGTTGAATTTTATCAACCATTTTGTTGGCTTTATTCCGTGCCAATTTACTTGTAATTCAGCACTTAGAAACCCTGCATTTAGGTGGGGATCATGTAAGAGTAGTATGTGTGAGAGTGTGAAGAAATGCTCAAGATTGTGCAGCAGAACAGGGACTCGTGACTGGATCTCGCTGGTGTCTCGCGACTATCAAGCCACTAGAAGTTGCACACGAGTGAAGCATGTAGAGCAAAACTCGCGACTGGTCTCGTTGGTAGTTCGCGACTGGCAAGCCGCCAAAAGCTGAACTGTCGTGCCAGCTGTTGCACTACAGGACAAAAATTCCAGTCTGGTAGGTCAATTAGTTCGCGGCTTGAACTCGCGACTCAGTCAAGCCACGAGGCCAAGCCACTAGACATCTCTGTTTTGGAAAAACTAACTCTTCGCATTCCTCTCTCACCCAAGCTGCCAGACATCGCGTGTTGTCCTTGTGTTCGCATCTCTCTTCCCTTTATCTTTGTCATTTAATTTCTGTTATAGATGCGATTTTATTTGGCTTAGATAGTTTATCAATTCTGTTTTAGGCTTTAGTTCATTTTCCGCACGTTTATCATTTGTGTTAAAGCTTGAATTGATAATTTGTAAATCGGGGGTCTAAACATTCATAGTGTTTTATACGTTATTTGAACTTTCAGAATGGGATAGGAATACTCTTAATCACTTCCGAGGGATCTCACATACCTTTGGGAATCAAGTTGAACTTTGAAGCAACTAATAACATGGCTGAATATGAAGCTTGTATTACCAGAATGGAAGCTCTTCGAGAATTGGGGGTAAAGGAGGCTGAAGTCTTTAGAGATTTAACTTTGGTTATAGCCCAAGCACAAAAGTTATGGAAGGTGAAGGAAGAACATTTGAAGCCCCACCAACTATACTTAGAGGACTTAACCAAGACCTTTGACAAAATTGAATACACAATCCTTCCTAAAGCTTAAAATCAATTTGCGGATGCCTTAGCTACCTTAGCCTCCATGGTTGAAATACCCAAGGAAGTATGGACATGACCCTTGGAAATTGAGCAAAGTTATGAGGAAGTGCACAAAGGGAAGACCGAAGCTTTAGTAATGACCATAGAGGAAGAGGAAATTTCATGGTATTATGACATCATGAAGTTATTGGAACTAGAGGCATATCGGGATGGTGCTGACAAGAGAGAATGTCGTTCCATTAACATGATTGTGTGGACTAAGTGTGGACTATGTGAAGAGTTGCCACAATTGTCAGACGCATGCCAACTTGAACCATGTATAGCTTAGTGAGTTATATAGCATGACTTCTCCATGGCCATTCTCAGTTTGGGGCATAGATGTGATTGGAAGGATAGCTCGTAAGGCTTCAAGTGGGCATGAATACATTTTGGTGGCAATTGACTATTTCACCAAGTGGGTGGAGGCAGCCTCCTACTCTGTATTGAAGGCTAAGCATGTGGCTTGGTTCTTAGAAAAAAACATCATATGCTGGTTCGGGGTACCCTAGGAGATCATTTCTGATAACGGTTCCCACTTTGAGGGGGAGGTTCAAAGGATTATGGAGTTAAACAACATTGAGCACCACAAGTTTCACCGTATCGACCACAAGCTAATGGTGACGTAGAAGCAGCTAATAAGAATGTGAAGAACATCCTAGCCAAGATGGTAGTGACATACAAAGATTGGGCCGAGAAGCTTCCGTTTGCCTTATGGGGTTATAGAACTTCTATCCGTACATTAACTGGTGCAACACCTTACTCTTTGGTTTATAGTAGTGAGGCGGTGCTTCTTATTGAGGTGGAGATACAATCTTTGACGGTATTCATGGAAACCAAGGTCCTAGAAGAGGATTGGGCTAAAGAGAGATATGAACAATTGACTTTGATAGATGAGAAGAGGGCTAGGGCAAAATATCATACACAAGGGTACCAAAAAAGGATCGCTAAGGCATTCAACCAGAATGTGAAACCAAGAAACCTTAAAGAAGGGGACTTGATCCTGAAGGTGCTTAGAGATGAGACTTTTGACCCAAGAGGGAAGATGAAGCCAAGGTGGTCTGGGCCTTTTATCATTAAGAAGATCATGTTTGGAGGTGCTACAAGAATCACAGATTTAGATGAGGAAGAGATGTTTCGCCCAATTAACATGGATAGACTCTAGAAATACAACATCTAAACAAAACAAAAAAAGAAAAAAAAAAAAAAAAAAAAAGAGAAAGAGAAAAAAGTTTGCTAGGTTGAAAACCCAAAATGGCAGTCTAAGAAAAAATTAAGGTGAAGGAATCCCGCTAAATTGAAAACTTGAAAGGGCAGTTTAGGCAAAAATTAGGGAAAAAGACCATGGGCATGAAGAAAATTCCCAAAGGGATGTCATAGGCAAAAATTACATGGCAAAGGAAGAAGAAAAGAAGAGAAATAGAAAATGAATAAATGACAATAAGCAAAGATAATAAAAAGGTGATTCTTTTATTGCTCAAATTAAAAGATGATATGACTATTTTCGTAGGGGATTTGGAACATTCCAATCCTTTATTAAATTCAAAAAAAAAAAAAACATGAGAATCATAAAAGTACGGAAAAGTAAAATATGGGGCACATCAAGGTGGTCACTCGGTCCTCCTTGCTTTCTTGCTAGTCTTCATGTAAATTTTCTCATCCCTTAGAATCCACTTCATGTCATCCTCCTTGATGCTCTCCAAATTGCCTTGAGATACAACAAGTGGAGTAGTATGAGCAGGAATGAAGTCCAACTAGAGTCACATTGCAGTCCTTGTAGCAACTATGGACCATGCTTGAGATGTGCCACCACTTCGCAACCCACTGAATGTTAGTCTCCTTGAGGTGACCCATAAGTTCCATGTACGCCTCAAAGCTCATGTCATTCTGATGAAGCTGGGTCCTTAAGGTGCCTAGGGAGGTAAGTGCTAAGAGGAATAGTGGGAGGTTGAAGCAACTGAAGCCTCTCTTATAGCCATATCTGAAAAATAGAGAGGGAGAGAGAGAGAGAGAGAGAGAGAGAGAGAGAGAGAGAGAGAGAGAGAGAGAGAAAGATAGAGGGAGGGGGGGAGAGGGAGAGGGATAGAGAGAAGAGCAAAAAAGAAGAAGAGAGGACATGAGTGAAAAAAAAATTAAATGAAAGACGATATAAGGTGCCTTGATGGGTTGAAAACCAAAAGGCAACTCGTGCAAAAATTAGAGGGATCTCGCTAGGTTGAGAACCAACGCAAAAGTTAGGGATTATACTTGAAGGAGAAGAGGACTTCCCACAAAGTAGCTTGCTTCCTTTCTATGAATGGCATCCAAACCATTGAGGGTCTCCACCAAGATTAAGCCCATTGGGTTACCTCTCTTTAGTTCATAAGCTACCATGCACATCCGCAGGTCCACACCATACGAGTTTTGAACTAAGAAATACCTTGCAAAATGCGCGAAGAAGGTACAAGTGTGGTCTCTCACCCTTGGGAAGGGTCGAACCGAAAAAATACTTAAAGACCAACCTAAGGTTGAGCTTGCCAAAAAACACACCATTTATTTGCCGTGGCAATAGGGACACCCAAAATAACTTGTAGCAAAGAAGGAAAATCCCCACCCATGGTAGGGAAGAGGAGATATCAATCACCATTTCACCCTTGATAGCACCAAATTCTTCAATAGTGGGGCATAGTTCTATTCCATTGAAGCGGAATACATGTAAAAAAGGAACCCAATAGTTGGCAGCAGCATGAAGAAAAGGCTCATCCACCTTAATTTGATGGTATGGGAAGATGTAAGAAAGACCGTAAGGAGCGATGGAATCCTTGAAATCAAGACTAAGCCTTCTAATCCAAGTAAAGACATCAAGAGGAGAGTTTTCTTCCATTGGGGGACCTCAAAAAGGGTTCTTTGGGTTGAAAATACTTTGGTGAAGGTTTTGAACTCAAACGGCTACTTTTATACTTAAGTAAGTCAGTTAGCGTTTTTCTGTTTTAGGGCTCACGTACGTAAAGTCAAAGTTGCATAAAAAGGCTCATCTCCATGTACGCATGGCGCTTGGCAGAAGCCCATGTTCTCTTATTTTGAGTAGAGTTTTTCACTCCAAAGTATTCCTAGGGTTCCCACAGCCTAAGGGATCATCCAAGACACATTCCAAGCACAAGATTTCAAGCATTAAAGAAGAAAAGTTGTATAGAAACATACAATTCATCACATATCTTGTAAATTAAATGCTAAGTTCCAATCAAAAGAATAAATGTAAAAAGATGTTCTTAAATACAATCCTTTGTCTCAAACTAAATCCAAATGTATTCTATGGGGAATAAAAGAAAAAAAACCATAAAAGAAAAAAGAAAAAAAAAACTGTGTTGTATGCCTATATGTCTTGAACCGTAAGTAATCAATGGTGTCGCCTCTTCCTTGGTTGGTAGCTAGGAGTTGCCTCTAAATCCTTGAGTTGCCTCTAAGGTCAACTCAAGGCAAGAGCCTCACTAGAAAAGCTAGAGAAAGAAGTGAAGAAGACAAGAGGAACAAGTCACCTAGAGAAGTTTAAAGCAAGAACCCTAGATGGACATCACAAAGACTATATCCTTTTGTTGTTTGTTGGGTTAGCTCGAAGACTATATTCTTTTTTCTTTTTAAGTGACTCTAGGATAGTGAGTCACTCGCCGTTTGCTTGTAAGTGGCAAAACAGATTCTGGGATAGTGAACCTGCCGTTGCTCTTTTCCCAAGTAACAAAGGTTGGACTTTGGACAGATAAATCCCACGTAACTTTTTGGAGCTGCACCCCGCCCTATGTATATGTGATGTGTGTCATGTGCGTAGGTTGGGCCTGAGCTATACATCGAAACAAAATGTTTTGTCTCTTATTCTTTTGATTCCGTTAGCGAAACTCACGAATCAAAAGAGGGGCATCTGTAGACACTACATTTTGTACCCCTTACTACTTGCACCCTCGTTCCCCAATGATGCTAGAAATCTAAGGCCCAAGGTCAGTTTAGATCCCAATCAGATATCAAATTGACTTGAGGAGTGTTAAAATAAAAAATTATCACATTTTTAAATGCACAAAAGTCTATTTTTAGAAATAAAATATCAAAGTACACAGGCTTCTGCCCACGTGACTTGAGGAGTGTTAAAATAAAAAATTATCACTTTTTTAAATGCACAAAAGTCTATTTTTAGAAATAAAATATCAAAGTGGACATCGGCCCATGTACGTGGGCAGAAGCCTGTGTACGTGGGCCAAAGCATGCGAACGTAGGCACAATTTTGCGTACATAGTGAGGGTTTCAGAAGCATGAAAAATGTAAGTTTTCTGCAATAATGGCTGAGGTTTGGAATGAATCTCACATCATCTGGGAGCCGTTCCAAACACCATTTTTTCAACTATAGAAAGCCTTACATGGTACATTTTCAAAGGGGACACATAGAAATCCCACAGGAAAAACCTAAGATTCACTAGAAAATAGTAAATCAAAAGGGAGTTTTTCACAAAACACCCTCAAGTCATTTTTATTTAATTGGGACCTTTTCTAGCCCCAATCCTTTGAGTTTAAAGTTTCTAATCACTGTTTTATTAAATTGTGATAGATTTGATTGAGGGGAACGGTCAAAAATCAAGCCTAGGAGCTTTTGCTTTAAGGTATTCTTTCTTGCTTTCCTTTTTCCTTTTCTGTCTTTCTTTTTAGTTTTAATCTTGTTTCTTTGTGTAGTTTAGGTTTTATATGTTTGCTTAAGTTAGTTTTATAGTCCTGTTGTGTTTTGAGCATGTTAGATAGTTAGAATTAAGGTTTTTGTTTGTGCTCTATTTTCTGTTTTGGGTTTCTGGGCTAGGGTTCTTGAACAAGTCCCATGCACGCATGTCATGAGCATGCGTACGCGGGTTAAATCCTGTGTACACAGGCCTCTGGCTGCGTACGCAAGCACTTGTCCAAAAACCCTAATCCAGATTCCTTAGGTTGTTTATTTGGTTTGTTTCACATGTTTTATCCCTTTTTAAAAGTCTTTTGATATGATCATACGTATTCATGCCTCTGCCTCACATGCTTATTTGTCTTTCAACATGCTTAGATTGGGGTTTTATATTTGATGCCATGAACATGCATTCACATGCTCATGCATAATGCCATAGGTGCTGATTTGCTGAAAGGTAAGTAAGGTAAGTCATGCATTCACATGAACATGCATGTTGTTTGTTTAAAACCCCTTTTGATATATGTGTATGAAGTTAATGCCTCGTTCATAATATGTGTTGCTAGCTTGTTGATATGCTTGCTGTCATGTTTAAGGCTACTGCCTTGTTTAGATGTATGATAGGGTTTTGCCATGTTAGATGAATGCTATGGTTTCTTATGTGTGTTTGGCTCTCTTTTGCTTTATGGATAGATAAGTATGCTTGTTTAGGGATAAAGATGCCATGTTGGGTGTTTGATACATGATTAGTGTGTGTGTGTGAGTTTAGAATACAAATATTGAATTAGTTTTTAATAGGGTTAAGACATAAGACACAATGATGGGAGGTCAACCTTAAGGTTGGGCAATCTTGTGTGCCTAACACCTTCCCAAGAGCGTACCTAAACTCTGAACTCATACCTTGGTAATAAGATCAAAGGTCCTTCCTCGAGAGGTCGCTATATATATAGTTCCTAGACCATTGCAAAAACTAGGTGGCGACTCCCCCCTTGTGTCCACAATACTCCTTCAACAAAGCTATCAATCTTCTCCTCTCTTTTTCTGGTAAACCTTTGCTTATCTTGACCATCATCTCCTTTCCTCCCTCATTGAGATTGACTTTAACGAGTTCCTCCTCAACATTCTTTACCACATCATTCATAAACTCAAGGGCTTCCTTGATAGGTTCTTTAACCATGCACTCCCTTGCTGGCTGTTGAGCAAGGCAAAACGGGTTAGACCCGCCATTCTCCCGATCCGCTTCCTTTAACCATTAGAATTCAGATCACCTTGCCATCAGGCTTGGTGATCCTCTGATCTTAGGAGGTCTCTCAAACTCTATGGCTTCTCTATTGTCGCCTTCCTCTTACTTCAAAAGAGTATCATTAAAAGGAAGAATCTTGTTTTCTCCTTTAGGTTCAAATTCCTGATACAAGGTTGCCTCAACATAGTGGAGCTCTGCCCTATCAAAAGGCATTCTAGTGGCTTTGATAGTCATTAGCCTTCCTCTCCAAACAACTTTCACACATTGGTGATACGTGAAAGCTACTACTTTATGTGCATTGAGCCAAGGGCGGCCTAAAATAACATGATACGAGGTATCACCATCCATCACGTATATGAGAGTGCGAGCCCTAATAAGTCCTACCCTTAGGTCCAAAAACATATGTCCTAGGGTATGTTGCTACAGTAACCCTATCCCTGCCACCTAGAGTGGCTCTCAAATAATCCTTTATCATGGAATACCCAATGAATCCAATGTTAGGAAGGGTAGAATGTTGATGGAAGTACCAGTGTCTACTAAGGCCCTTTTAATTTGAGAAGGTCCCAGGAAAGAAGTAACATACAAGGGCCTCTCGCCATCCATGGCCCTGGTGGCTAAATCTCTAGGAGAGAAGGTCATTGACTCCCTGGTTTCTTGTTATGCCACCTAAAACTCACTTCCCTGGGAGATAGCTACTCCTTGGCTTCTCTCCATTACTCGAGCTAGGGCCTGAGCTGCCTCTTTTCTAGCTAATGGCCTGAGACCTATCCCTTCAAGAAAGGCATGCACTTTGTCATCTTGTTGAATTCGCAGCGTCATTTTTTCATCCTGCAATGGTGCAAGTGCAACACTGCTACTAGCCATATTCTCAGCTTCTTCCTCCATAAGGTCATCACATTTTATGAAGAAAGTCATTGCCACTTCAGGCTTGCGAATTCTTTGATCTGTGCACTTTCCATTCTTGATGACCAAATCACCTTGGCCAAATTCTCATGGAATATGTTTCTCAGAGCATAACAGTCCATGGTGTGGTAATTACTCCTCCTGTGATACCGATAGTAAAGCACTCCCTACTTTTCCTCTTTTGTTGGTTCATGCTTACACTCAGGCAGGACCACCACCTAATCCTTCACCCAGGCTTTGAGAATATTGTATAACTCCTCTGCTGAGACAAAAAAGTGATAAGGAATACCACTTCTCTCTCCCTCTTTGTCGTTGGTGGTCTTTTTTGGCTCTTCCACCACAACTACCTCCACCTTTTTGCTTTCTCGCTTCCAAGGTTGTCTAGGGGCACTTATGGTTTATGAAGTTGAGCCTTTGGATGGTTTCTTCACTGAAACGCTAGTTCTCCTGGATGCCTCTACTAGCCTCGTAAGGCTTGGGATCTGCAAGTTCTCCAAGTAGGACCAATATTCATACAACATGCCAGCAATGCAAATGTCCACCAATCTTTCTTCCTCCACAGGATCGTAGCACATCAAGGAGAAGTCTCTGAACCTACGGATGTAGTACAGCAACCTTTTGGATATCCTCTGCCTTTCCTACTGTAGATTTGATAAGGTAAGCTTTTCATCTAAGGTGAAGAACTTCTTTATAAACTGGGTGGCCATGTCATTCCAGCTCAGAATTGACCCTAATGAAAGGCTAGTGTACAAGGTGAAAGCATGACGTTCTAGAGACTTAGAAAACTCCCTGAGCCTTAACTCATGGTCACGGGAATGAACTGTCAAGGCATCCACGTATCTCTTGATATGCTCATTAGCATTCCCTACCACACCATCATACTTAGGGAAAATGGGAGGTGTGTAGTTGGTAGGGTAAGGCTTCCTAGCCATCTCTTCTAGATAAGGAGGCCTGGTATCAATGTAAGCATGGCTCTCTGCTTTTCTGGCCTCTAGCAAGATGACTGTGATATCTTCAATAGTCTGATAAAAAGAAGCTTGAGATTTTTCAGGTTGTGAAGGCACCTTTTGGTTGAGAGGAGGCTCTAAATGTGACCTTTCAGTTTCTCTTTAAGGTCCTTGGCCACCTTGTGGGGCTTGAGGGGTAGCTATCCTCTAGTGCAAGGATTAGATCTCCTCCTACATGGAGGCCTGAGAACACTGGAGGTTCTCAATGGCAGCCACGATGTCTCTGTTATTTGGCTGTCTGGCCTCTTCAAATGACTTTGAGCCCTCGGTGTGCATAGAAACATGATCTACACTCACTTCTTATTTCTAATTCTCTCTTGAACCCGCCTAAGCACCTGTATTTTTCTTCTTTGGAGGCATTGGATAGCTCAAAGAGAAGATGACTGAAAACAAGAATGTAGGAGAAGAGATGGTATACAACTAAAAGGAAGGATATCCAAAGATTCTCCCCAGTGGAGTCTCAAAAAATGTATGTGTAAGTTAGATTTGTAAAACTTGTGTGGAAAGTGTGTGACATATCTAACAATACATTTTGATGAAAAAGCTCAAAACAATAAAAATGGAAGCTTTAACACCATGGTATCGATAGAAAAAGACAGTAATGCAAGGAAAGTAAAGATGACAATGGAATGTACATAAAAAACCCTTAGAAAGGGAGGGAGAACCACGAGTGAGCAAGGATGAATATCCCTTGCCCTGTCAAGCTTTGCATTACATAAAAATGGAGGTTTCCCTTGTACAGTGGTGATATTCTCACTAAAGGAAGGACCTTTTCTCTACCTCACTTTGTTACAAACTTTCTACACTTTTCTTTATTGTTCTATCCTGGTTCTTCCCTAATAGTCCAGCAACATATTGCTCTTATAGTCCGAGGAATGTTGCTAGGTATAGGATAGATGTCACATTGTGATTCCCCCATTTGAACCCTAATACAATTGTTGTACTATGTAATGGCTGGAGGAAAGAGAATGAGCACATCAAGGTCAGTATAGCGGCGTGATAAGTAACCATGCCACTACGTGGGGAGCAATCCTTGGACAAGGAAAGGGATATTAGGGGCTTAAGAGTAATGCATGTATCCCCAACAGTAGTCTAGTACAAGCGTAGCCAATGGGAGGGAAGGATTTCACATTCTCTAACCAAAGAGAGTCACTATCTGCCTTTTGTGAGTGCTAGGTGTCTATGTGAAGTCCAAATCTCACTTTCCCCAAGGTGATCATGCCAGTAGCACAGACCAGAGATCCCTTATCTCAGCCAACTTTCCTTTCTCGTGAGGACGCTATATATATGGTTCCTAAACCATTGCAAAAAACTAGGTGGTGACTCCCATCCGTTATGTGTTGGGGTTTATGCCCTAAAATTCAATTTATTGACATGTCAAAAATAATTAAATTGTTTAATTATATGAGACTATTTATAAATGAACTAATGGGACATTATCTTAGTCCATGAGATGCATAGTATGCGATTTATGTGAAAAGTCATAGAAGATATAAATTGCAAGTTCTTTGTAAACTCAGAATGTAGTTCGTAGTCGGTGATGAAATTGGGCGTTTCATCTGTGAAGACTATAACATATCAACTAAGATGATTTGTCTTGATCATGGAAATGGAGATTTCTAGTTGGTATGTTGATATGTTTTAAGAGTTAAGACATATTGAACTGGACCGTTGTGAGAATTATTATTCTCCTAACGACTGTCAAATGCATAATAAATCTCACGACTTCTATTTACACCAACTTTAAATCCTGAGAGAATAATGGATCTGATCATGAGATGTAAGTTACATTGATATATCAGGAGTGAGATCTATAAGTTACGGTCAAAACCTCAGTATATTGGGCAGCCGCATTTAGTGTTGATGGAACATATATTCTCAAGATGGAATTCATAATCTCTTAACGGAGATATAAAATATTCCCTTGAGATAAGTTTAATGGGTTTGGTTATTCAGAGAGTTAGGTCCAACCACTTTAGTAAGGAGTTACTAAAGTATATATTTATGGAATTAGATTTCATAAATATATGATGAATAACTTTAAGGATTAAATCGGGTACTCAAGGATTAAGATGTAGTAATCTTCAAAGTGGCAGTCTATATTCATGACTTTGTATTACTACGAATATTTTAATAAAGGGGTTGCATGTATAATAAAGTCTTGGGATATAATTTATTAATAAGGCCTAGAGTGCAATTATATTCATATAGTGGTATTGAATATAATTAATGGTAACTTTGGATTTGTCAAGAGTTGACAGAAAAGCTCAAGGCCCATTGGAGCTAGAGTCTTATTTATTCCCTTTTGGTCCTACTCCAAGCCACACACTAGAGCCCAATTGGAATGGCCCAAAAGGCTAGCCCAATTAGATAATCAGTTGTATATAAGGAGAGAAACATACAGAATTTCAGTGGTTCTTTAAGAGAGTCTTTTCATAAGTGTTTTTTATCAAGATTACACAAGTAATGAAATGGTTTGTATGTGAGTATTGGACACTCCCTTGTTCTCTCCTTTGAAACTTATTGAGAGACCACACATCTTGGGCATTAAGTGGAATTGGAGTGAAGATTAAAAGTCTTCCCAAGAACTTCTGATTTTTGGTTTCGAATTTCACCGCACCAAGGTACGCTTTCTTGTTCTTAAATTCTAAAACTTTCATAATGCATGTTATCAATTGCGAATGAAGCAGATCCGTTAATTTTTCGCTGCGTATGTTTTGTATGTGATACGAACATGTATTTTTCCAACATTATGTCCAAAGAAATCAGGAATTTTAAAGCAACTCATAGAATAAGTTGGAATATCTTGGGTTATTGCTTTAATCAAAACTTCCTTACCTGCCTTCGAAAGTAATTTTTCTTTCCAGCCAACCAACTTCTTTGCAAGTTTTTCTTTTCTATCATTGAAAGTATTGCGCTTATTCATCCCCACTAAAGATGGAAGGCCAAGATATTTCTCATACTGTCGAATTACTTATGCTCCAAATCTATACTTGATCTCTTCTTTTATACCAGGGTTAGTATTAGAGCTTAAAAACAAAGAAGTTTTTGCTTTATTTAACTATTGGCCAGAAGCTTTTTCATACACTTGTAGGATCTGCTGCAATTTGTCACACTCTTCAATAGAAGCTCTACAAAAAATTAAACTATCATCTGCAAAAAATAGGTGAGATAATTTTGGACCACCTTTACAAACATCAATCCCTTCCAACACCCCATTGAGGACAAACTTCTTGATCATTGCTAACAGACCTTCATCACATAATAAGAATAAATAAGGAGAAAGAATGTCCCTTGTGTAAACCCCTAGGAGGGATAATATTACCACATAGTTTCCCATTGATCCTCATAAAATAAGAAAGAAGAAATACACTTCGTCAATAAGCCCCTCCATTTTGGATCAAAACCTCTTTTCTCCATAATTTTATCAAGACAACTCTATTCCACCTATCATACGCCTTACTAATATCAAGTGTTAAAGCCATCTCGTCCATCTTTCCTCCCTTCTTTTGGTTTATATGGTGCATAGTTTCAAATGCTACCGGAACATTATTAGTAATCAACCTACCATGTAAAAAAGCATTTAGGGTCTCACTAATAATTGAAGGTAGAAAATTTTTTAGCCTATTAACAATTGCTTTAGAAACTAATTTGTAAACAACATTACTCAAACTAATAGGCCAAAAATCTATCAGTTTTTTGGGCTTTTTAATTTTTGAGACTAAAACAATATGAGTGTTATTGAAATTAGGAGGTGAGACACTAGAGTTTAGGAAATCAAGTATCGTTTTTATGATGACATTCCCCATCATAGGCCAAAATCTCTGGAAAAACAACGGGGGCATGCCATCTAGGCCAAGAGCCTTTTGTTGGGAAAATACATGTTTGTATCACATACAAAACATACACAGCGGAAAATTGACGGATCTACTTCATTCGCAATTGATAACATGTACTATGTAAGTTTCAGAATTTAAGAACAAGAAAGCGTATCTAGGTGTGGTGAAATTCAAAAACAAAAGACTAGAAGTACTTAGGAACACTTTTAATCTTCACTTCAATTTCATGTAATGCCCAAAAAGTGTGGTCTCTCAATCAGTTTCCAATGAGAGAATTATAGTGTGTCTAACACACACATACAAACCATTTCATTCCTTATATGATCTTAACGAAAACCTTTTATGAAAAACACTTATGAAATTCTGTATGTTTCCCTCCTTATATATAACTGATTATCTAATTGGGCTAGCCTTCTGAGCCATTCCAATTGGGCTCTAGTATGTGGCTTGGTATGAGACCAAAAGGGAACAAATAAAACTCTAGCTCCAATGGTCCTTAAGCTTTTCTGCCAACTCTTGACAAGTCCAAAGTTACCATTAATTATATTCTGTTAGAAAAAATACATGTTTATATTACATACAAAATATACGTAGCGGAAAATTAATGGATCTATTTCATTCGTAATTGATAACATATACTATGTAAGTTTCAGAATTTAAGAACAAGAAATCGTACCTTGGTGCGGTGAAATTCAAAACAAAAGATTAGAAGTACTTAGGAACACTTTTAATCTTCACTCTAATTCCACTTAATGCCCAAGAAGTGTGGCCTCTCAATCAGTTTTCAAGGAGAGAATAAGAGCGTATCCAACACATACATATAAACAATTTCATTCCTTATATGATCTTAATGAAAACCTTTATGAAAAAAACTTATAAAATTCTATATGTTTCTCTCTTTATATAAAACTGATTATCTAATTGGGCTAGCCTTTTGAGCCATTTCAATTAGGCTCTAATATGTGGCTTGGAATAGAATAAAAAACGAACAAATAAAACTCTAGCTCCAATGGGCCTTGAGCTTTTCTGTCAACTCTTGACAAGTCCAAAGTTGCCATTAATTATATTCAATACCACTATATGAATATAATTGCACTCTAGGTCTTATTAATAAATTATATCCCAAGACTTTATTATATATGCAACCCCTTTATTAAAATATTCGTAGTAATACAAAGTCATGAATATAGACTGCCACTTTGAAAATTACTACATCTTAATCTTTGAGTATCCGGTTTAATCCTTTACGTTAACCATCATATATTTATGAAATCCAATTCCATAAATATATACTTTAGTAATTTCTTACTAAAGTGGTTGGGCCCAACACTCTAAATAACCAAACCCATTCTCAAGGGAATATTTTATATTTCTGTTAAGAGATTATGAATTTCATCTTGAGAATATATTTTCTATCAACACTAAATGCGGCTACCCAACATACTGAGCTTTTGATCGTGACTTATAGATCTCACTCCTGATATATCAAAGCAACTTACACCTCATGATCAGGTCCATCATTCTCTTAGGATTTAGAGTTGATGTAAATAGAAGTCGTGAGATTTATTATTCATTTGACAGTCGTTAGGAGAATAATAAATCTCACAGTGGTCTAGTTCAATATGTCTTAACTCTTAAAACATATCAACTAAAAGTCTCCACTTCCATGATCAAGACAAATTATCTTAGTTAATATGTTATAGTCTTCGCAGATGAAATGCCAATTTTCATTACCAACTACGAACTAAAATTCTGAGTTTACAAAAAACATGTGATTTATATCTTCTGTGACTTTTCACATAAATCACATACTATGCATCTCATGGACTAAGATAATGTCCCATTATTTCATTTACAAATAGTCTCATATAATAAAACTATTTAATTATTCATGACATGCCAATAAATTGGATTTTAGGGCATAAACCCCAGCAATTTCCCACTTGCCCTCAAAGACAATTTACCATATATCCGACACTTATCTCCCTTTAGCATAATTCATAGTCACTTTAAGTCAGGGTTTGAAAACAAGTTTCAGCCAGATTTATTACATAAATTATCTTTTTTGCTACTACTTCTCACATACTCATATCTCTCTAATGAGATAATACTTACGCTTAATGTGTATCTTCACCACTTAAGATGAACATATATCTTGAAGTCCAACTTCATGAATCACAATCAAACTACAAGTCAGTATTTGTACATCTAGTAATAATCAAAGCCTCACTTTGGTGGACAAGCACATAATGCCTCATTATTTAAGATATTTGAGTATATGCTTTACTCCCACTAAATTAAGTGATCTTTGATTAAATTGATATTTGCTTACCAAGCCCAACGCAAAATAGATATTTAGCCTAGTATTTAGTACAGAATAAAGACTTCCTATTTCTTTGGTATAAGGAACCATCTTAATATGCTCTTCCTTTTATATGTCTTAGGACTATAGACCTATATAAAGGAACTTCAAACTTAAAATGAAAGAATCCTTTCTTGAAGTATTACATGCTATACTTTACTAGAATCAAATTTATTTAAGCAGTTTGAGATAAACCCAACATCCTAAATTTTGAATTTTAACGAAGTTTAATTCTTAGGATGTGACTAGTCTTTCCTACGTACCTTATATCAAACTGGATTAGACAACAAAAAACTCCATTGATGACAATAACTCTACATCATTCTAAATGATTAGAATGTCATCAATATACATTAAGAAATTTATTATTCTATATAGCTTTTACACATAAGGACTTTTGATACTTGATTAAAATCAAATAATTTGATTTCTTGATCAAAGATGATATTTTATGATTCAAATGCTTGCTTTAATCCTTAAATGGAATTTAAGCAACTTGTATACTAAACACTACTGTTTCTTTGCTATCTACAAGTCTAGTTACATCATATAGATGTCTTCCTCAAAATTGCTACCAAAAGAATTTTTCTTGATATCCATTGTCATATTTCATCCAAATGAAATCTAATGGATAAAAGAATCTAGATAGAGTCAAACTTGACTATTGGTGAAAAACTCTTTTCATAATCAAACCATTTCTTTCTGAATAAATTTTTTGCCATTAGTCTTGACTTTGAAGGTTTGCACCTTCAAATCTATCAATCTTATTTACTTGTAGACCTATTTGAAAATAATAGGCTTAATGCCATTAGGCGCCTCTACAAGTTCTAGACTTTAAATAAAATCCAATTCTATTCACATAACCTTGATCTAGTAATCCATATTCATATCACTCATTACCTCTACATAGGACCGAGGATCAAATTCATATCCTTGTGGAATGACTTCAAAAATTTATCCCAAAAGTATGAATTTATTTGGTAATTGATAATCCTCCTACTATGATATTGTACCGATGTACTGGCTATACGTTTAGAATAATGTCTTGTGGTGTATCTAATACAACCATCTCATTTTTAAATGTATTTTATAGTTGTCTTTCAACAAATTCTGACATCTTTCTTCTAGAAAAATTCTACGTTTAGCTTTAAGATTTTTCACATAGTCATTATCAAGAACTTTGTAATTGTACTTTACAAACATCTTGTCTTCTTTATGACTACCAAAAAAATCTTTTACAATTCTTTTTGGATACCCATCATAAACACACATTTTTCTATCTTTTGATTTCAATTTTTTTAGACTTCCTTTCTAACACAAGTGCTAAACATCTCCAAAAGTAGAAGTATCATATACTAAGTTTTCACTAAGTTCACAATTTGACAAATGTCTTAAAAACAAACTTTTAAAATTAACTTTAGAAAATGTATAGTAATTATTAGAGTATATATCCAAAAGAAATAAGCAAATGGAAATGCTTATCATGCACTTCACTATTTCTATAAGAGTCTTATTCCTCATTCATGTATACACTGACTTAAAGAGGTCATTGAAGCTTTATTCCTTTACAATAAAGGAGCCCTAGATTATATTATTCTCTAAATAAAATTCATAGACTGGAAATATAACAAAATAGTGGTTCTAAAAGCCCATCTTTCACCAATCTTGAATATAATTTAAATTAATAAGATCTAGACATAAGTGCCAAAACATACAATAATAAAGGATGAAAACTTTCTCTTTAATAAGTAAAACATGTAAATTTCCATCTAGAAAATAATCATGGACAATGCTTAGTTTTACCAAAACGGAAACACTTTCCTTTTGGTCATTCTTTTATGTCCAATTTCCTTTTGGCAACTACTAAGACAACTTGCTTGTCCAACTGTTTGGTATTATAATTCCTCTTCTTACCACCCTTACCTTTCGGTTCAGGCTAAGAATTTTGAACTAAATCATATTGATTCTAGCCTTAGCTTTTAGGATGTCTTCCGATGTGTAGCACTCACTTATCAATTCAAATAACATAAAAAGAATTTATTTTCAAAACAATCTGAATTGATCAAATGATTTTAACAAGGACTTGTAGATCAAATTTATATGAGATTAACATTTAATCTCTACATCCAAGAATTCCAATTCGTTTTAAAAATAAAATATTTTCATAAAATGACATAGAATTGGAATTCCTTAAGTTTTTCTTAGCACTCAATATGATTCATGCCAAACATCTCATTTAGACTTAATATAAAGTCTAAGTCAAGTACTAACTTTGGCATCTCATGCTGTAGCACAATTGAGATAGATGCCAAGGTAACATTTTAGCATTTCAATGGAGACTATGATCATATCATAAGCTATCTTCCATCAACACATCATGCATAGGAAATTATGACAATGCTGAATCGAAACATAAATATGTACTTCAGCTTCTTTAAGGAACATGTCCAAAAATATTTCTTAGTTAATGTGATTTTATTAAAATAGTAGTTAGAGAACAAAAATTTATGACAACTTTATTTTGAGACTATGAACTTAAATACCAAGACATTATATTTTGCAACCATTTCCATATAATATGGAACCCATAAAAACATATTATATTAGGTGTAACGACAACCCAATCCATGTTTATAATTCCTTGGTAGTAAGTATATTATAAACACTATGATTGATTGAGAACTATTCTCATTATTAGTGCTATCATGATAACTCTTATCAAATACTAATAATATGTCGTATTAACTTTAGCCTCTAAGTAATAATGACATAGCTCCTTTGGGAGGTTAACATTACACTTAGACTAGTATGCACCATTATCAAGAATCACGTGTAGCCACATTTCATCTCCCTTTATAGTGTTTAAATCTATAATACCTTGAAACAAAACACCCTCCTTTGGGATCGCGAGGTATATACGCTAAGGCGAGATGTTTGTTCACACTACTTTAAATAGGTAAATTCAATCTTGTAGTACTATGAAGTAAACACCCTTCTTTGGGATCACGAGGCATATACGCCAAGACGAGGTGCTTATTCACACAACTATGAACCGATAATGAAGGCTGTGAGATCCAACCCTTGTATCTCTCTCCCACTAGAAATTTTAAAACAAGTGGATTGTCATGAAACTATTGTGATCTAATCACAATTTTAAATCTACACATCAAATGTGCTTAATTGTTTAAATTCAATGTGATGTTACTAAGTCATGTCATAATAGCGTAACGAACATTCGCGCAATCACAAAGAAGTTTAACCTTGTAATTCGTGAAGTAAATACCCTCCGTATGTAATGCAAGACTCGAAGTCCAGACAAGATATTCATTCACATTACAATGAACTTAACAAAAAGGTTATTTCAACACTCCCACTCATTATTTGAGTTTTTCTTTAAATAATTGTGATCCTATCACAACTAATAACCATGTACTTATTAAAGACTCTAATCTTATTAGAATCACTAACTAAAATGGAAGTCCTAAACTATTTAGGATTTCTTAAACACTAATAGATCAAAAATTAGTTATATAGAACTCTATCTTTAACTTATTTGATTAAGAATTCTAATTTCATTAGAAACTATATACCTTTTAATTAAGCTTTAATCTCATTAAAACTTCTGATTAAAATAAATTAAGGACTTTCAATCATACAATAATTCCAATCTCATTAGAATGTTTCTTAAAAGACAAGTCCCAAACTATTTAGGACTAAGAGCTCTATTTAACTACTATCTTTGACCTCATTAAGTCTTTTAGTTAGAACCATGTGTAATCTCATCACACACAGTCTTGCTCTTTATATATTTGAAAACACTTAGAAAAAATTCAAACCAAACTTCAGAGGCATTTTTGCGAGAAGCTCGCAACTAGGTTCTTCCCACAAAAGTGAGTTAATGCAGAATAGTGAAAACACAAAATTTTGACAGAAACTTTCGCGAGTAAAGCTTACTCGTGAAAAGTTTTGTGCTTCAGAGGCATTTTTCGCGAGTTACCTTCTCGCGAAGTTACTCACGAAAAACACGTGTTTTCAGTTTTAAAGAGCAGTTATAGACAGTTTTCAATGGTTTTTCATGAACAAACAACCACCATATGAACATGATAGATATTATTTGATATCAAAACTGAATTCCATTGATGTTATAGCCTTAAAGTTCAATTTAACATATTTAAATTCAAATTTAAACAACATCATAACATTAATATCAGTTTTCATCAAATCATAGTTTCAACAACCCTGCAGAAAATTAAATGCATAATCATCTAACAATATGAAACTATTATTTCTAATTCCAAAACTCACATAACATGTTATACAGATTCGAAATTGAAGACAGCTCTGATAATAATTGTTAGAAAAATACATGTTTATATCACATACAAAACATATGTAGTGAAAAATTAACGGATCTACTTCATTCACAATTGATAACATGTACAATATAAGTTTTAGAATTTAAGAATAAGAAAGCGTACCTTGGTGCGGTAAAATTCAAAACAAAAGATTAGAAGTACTTGGGAACACTTTTAATCTTCACTCCAATTCCACTTAATGCCCAAGAAGTGTGGTCTCTCAATCAGTTTCCAAGAAGAGCATAAAAGCATGTCCAACACACACATACAAACCATTTCATTCCTGATATGATCTTGATGAAAACCTTTATGAAAAAGACTTATAAAATTATGTATGTTTCTCTCTTTATATATAACTGATTATTTAATTGGGCAATAGCCTTTTGGGCCATTCCAATTGGGGTCTAGTATGTGGCTTGGAATGGGATCTAAAGGGAACAAATAAGACTCTAACTCCAATGGACCTTGGGCTTTTTTGTCAACTCTTGACAAGTCCAAAGTTACCATTAATTATATTCAATACTACTATGTGAATATAATTGCACTCTAGGCCTTATTAATAAATTATATTCCAAGACTTTATTATACATGTAACCCTTGTAGTAATACAAAGTCATGAATATAGACTGCCACTTTGAAGATTACTACATCTTAATCCTTGAGTACCCGGTTTAATCCTTTTCGTTATTCATCATATATTTATAAATCCAATTCCATAAATATATACTTTAGTAACTCCTAACTAAAGTGGTTGGGTCCAACACTCTGAATAACCAAACCCATTAAACTTATCTTAAGGGAATATTTTATATCTCCGTTAAGAGATTATGAATTCCATCTTAAGCATATATGTTCCATCAACACTAAATGCGGCTGCCCAACATACTGAGCTTTTAATCATGACTTATAGATCTCACTCCTGATATATAAAAGCAATCTACACCTCATGATTAGGTCCATTATTCCTTCAGGATTTACTGTTGATGTAAATAAAAGTCATGAAATTTATTATTCATTTGACAGTAATTAGGAGAATAATAAATCTCACAGCGGTCCAGTTCAATATGTCTTAATTCTTAAAACATATCAATATATCAACTAAAAGTCTCCATTTCCATGATCAAGATAAATTATCTTAGTTGATATGTTATAGTCTTCGCAGATGAAATGCCAAATTTCATCACCGACTACGAACTAAAATTTTGAGTTTACAAAGAACTTGTAATTTATATTTTCTATGACTTTTCACATAAATTGCATACTATGCATCTCATGGACTAAGATAATGTCACATTAGTTCATTTATAAATAATCTCATATAATAAAACTATTTAATTATTCATGACATGCCAATAAATTGGATTTTAGGGCATAAACCCCAACACCTTTAATGGGTGCATCTGCTTGAGAGTTGCTCTCATTTCAACCTCTTGAAAATTCCTGGTAAGACTTTACTTCATGGCTGGAGTGACCTTCGGCCCCATAGCATTTATAAGCTCTGAAAATTCTGTTGGGTTAAAGGAAATAAATAGATCCGAGTAGTAATGCACAGTAGTATCCTCTACCTTCACCGTATCTTCCTGCCAACATTCATTAGAGTTAAACAAACCATCAATCCAATTCTTTTGGCATCTGGATGAAGCCATAAAATGGAAGAACCAAGTGTTTCGGTCTCCCTTTTGAAGCCAACTGATACGAGATCTCTATTTCCACATCGCATCCTCCTTTTCAAGTCAACAATTCAATTCAATCCAAGTATTTCTCATATCCTCAATGATTTCAGGCGAAGATTGTTGAAGCTCTAACCACTCTAAGTGTTTTTGCAGTTGAGCAATTTATTTTTCCAACATGTCCAAATTCAACTTTATTTCACTCCTCCAAAATTTTTCTGCATACCTCCATACATTTATGAAGAGGAATATTCATGAAATTCCTAGATCTGTGAGATGCAAAAATAGAGAAAAAAATATGCGCTAAAGAAAACAATCACACAAAACAATATTTACGTGGTTTGGCAATTTGCCTACGTCCATAGAGTTACAGAGATTTCACTATTCTCAGGGAAAAAATACAAGATGCGGCAGTAATGGACACAAGGAGGGAGTCGCCACTTAGTTTTTGCAATGGCTTAGGAACCATATATACAGCGTCCTCTCAAGGAAGAACCTTTTTGATCTTACTACCAGAGAAATGGGTTTGGAGTTAAGGTACAATTTTAGGAAGGTGTTAGGCACCCAAAACTGCCTAACTCTAAGGTTGGCTTCCAATCATTGTGTCTTATGTCTTAACCCTATTAAAGGCATACTCAAAACTTGTATCTAACTCACACACACACTAGCATACGTCTAACAATCAACATGGCATCAATCATCCCTAACCATACATCTATCATGGCACACCTTAGCATTCATCTAGCAAGCAACCTATCATTCATCTAGCATACATGTCATGGCATCAAGGCATTCATCACACCACAAACCCTAATCACACATCTAATCATGCTTTATCACATATCAAACCCTAATCATACATCTAATCATGCTTCATCACAAATCCTATCATCATATCATCATATCCATCCAAAGCAGCAATATGTGAGTATTAAGAGCTCCAATAAACATGTGAGAAAACACAACTTCATCAAACAAGCATATTCACATCTTAACAAAACCCTACTTAAAGATACATGTTCATGTGAATGCATGACTTACCTTTATTTACCTTACTACAACTCAACACCTATAGCATTATGCATGAGCATATGAATGCATGATCATGGTATTGAAACAAAGGAAATACAAACAAACCCTAATTCTAACATAAGAAAGATAAAAAAACAATTAAACATGTGAAAAAGAGACTTAACACCATGGAAACATGAAAAATGACCTAAAACAAAAGTATACATGTGAAAGCAAAAGCAAAAACAGAAGCAAAAACAGAAGAAATTGAACTTAGGGTTTCTAGGCTAGTTCATGCGTACGCATGAACAACCATGCGCATGCATAATCAAATCTTGTGTACGTAGCCTTAATTATACGCATGTGGGTTTCTGCCCAAAAACCCTAAGAACACAACAAACAGAGCATGATTCAAAACGTATATTCTAACAACCTAATATACTTAAAACATAAAGAAAACAAAACCTAGTCTAAGAAAACATGTTATGAGGCATAAAACAAACAAAGCAACCAAATGAAGACAGAATTTAAAGGAAAAAATAAAAGAAAGGTAAAAAGAATACCTTAAAGCAAAAATGCTCATAAGTTGGATTTTTGACCGTACCACTTAATCAAATCTATCACAAACCAATAAGAGAGTGATTAGTAATATTAAAACTCAAAGATCAAGGCTAAAAAAGGCCCTAATAAAATAAAATTGACTTGTGGATATTTTTTGAAAAACTCCATCTTTGATCCACTATTTCTAGTGAATTTTAGTGTTTTCCTGTGAGATTTCTGTGTGTTTTTGAAAAGGTACCATGTAAGGCTATTTATATTATGAAAATGGGGGTTTGGCACGGCTCCCAAATGATGTGGGATTCATTCCAAACCTCAGTCTTTAATGCTGAAAACTTGCATTTTTGGTGCTTTTGAAACTCTACTTGCACGCGCATAATCGTGCCTGCGTACGCAGGCTCATGCCTACATACACAGGCTTAGGGTTTCTTTTGGCCTTTATTTTCCAAAGATAGATTTTTAGCTCATTAAAAGTTATATTTTGCATTTTAACATCTCTCAAGTCAATTTGTAATCTGATTGGGCCCTAAACCAACTTTAGGTTTTAGAATTTCAGCATCATTAGGGAACAGGAGCCCGAGTCGTAAGATATACAAAATGCGGAGTCTACAACAGTATAGTATTCTCTCTAAAAAACAACATCAAACCCTAAACTCCATAGGATTCACAATGGGCTACAAAATGGGTCAAAAAATAGGTTACAAAACGGGCCAAAATTTTTTCCCCAAAGGCGTGCCAAAAAATCTTCGCTCCATGAACTAAATCTCAAAAAATCTCCGATTAAAAATTGTAACAATATTATTTCGGGTTGGGTCATAATCTGGATCAAACACAACTAGACTCCACAAAACTCAACAATTTATTTAGTGGAAAATCCGAGTTGGACAGTATTCCTTCCTCTCATGCCTTGCTGACAAACTCTTCGCATTTAAGGTCTTTTAGCCACATGGATTCAAATATGAACAAATGGCTTCTCTTACACTTCTTGGGCTTACTCACCATATGTAGAGACAAGGATTATGATCAAAAGTAGAGGATGATAAATGAACTAGCTTAGCTAATGGAAACTTCTCCATCCAGTCACAAGTTGCAAGAGCCCAATCAAGTCACTCATCTGAGTTCCATTCCTCATCTAATACAGCTAGGTAAACGTCAGACCAACAAAACCTAAGTCATTAAACCCACACCAATCAATGGCATTTAAGAATCTAGCCATCTACTGAACTGGCCGAGACCCACCTCCCTCTTTCTCAGATAAGCCAATAATTTCATTGAAATCCCTATTTGCTAACCATGGTAATTGAGAAGTACCTTTCAAAGACTTTAACAATCCAAAGACCTTTTTGTTGGAAAAAACACATGGAAAAAAAATAGTTTTGTGTCTCATACAAAAATACGCAGCAAGATATGAACGGATCTATAAAGAGAATATTTTATCTCAAGAGAATATTCTGAAGAGAATATTTTATATCTCTATAAAGAGACTATGAATTTCATCTTGAGAATATGTGTTCCTTCAACATTACATGTGGTTGCCCAATATACTGAGATTTTGAGCATTTGTCTAGATCTCACTCCTGATATATTAAAGCAATCTACATTTCATGATCGGGTTCACTATTCTCTCAGGATTGAGAGTTTATGTAAATGAGAAATTGTTAAGATTTATTATTCGTTTGACAATTGTTGATAGAATAATAAATCTCACAGCGGTCCAGTTCAATATGTTTTATACACTTAAAACATATTAACATATCAACTAGAAGTCTCCACTTTCATGATCAAGACAAATCATCTTAATTGATATGTTATAGTTTTCGCAAATGAAATGCCCAATTTCATCACCGACTACAAACTAAGATTTTGAGTTTACAAAGAACTTGTGATTTATATCTTCTGTGACTAAATCACATAAATCACATTCTATGCATCTCAAGGACAATATGATAAGGTCCAAACATTCATGTTATCATTATTTTAGATAACAATAAAACAAGTTTATTACATAGAATATAATGTCATACATAATGTTATATATGGCATGCAATAGGATTTTAGGGCACTAATCCTAACAATCTCTCACTTGCCCTTATGGACTATTGCACACTAATCTAACTTTCATTCCTTCCAGGTGTGACTCAAAAGTCTTCTGAGGCAAAGCTTTGGTAATGGGATCTACCAGATTATTTGCACTATCATTCTTTGCTACTATCACATCTCCTCGAGCCACAATGTCTTGAATAATATGATACTTTCTTTCTATGTGCTTTCCTTTCTTATGATTCCTTGGATCTTTGGATTGTGCAACTGCGCCACTATTGTCACAGAACAAAGTGATTGGAACTTGCTCCATTCTCATAACATTAAGATCAGAAAGGAATTTCTTGAGCCAAATAACTTCTTTTGCTGCTTCACAAGTAGCAACATATTCAGCTTCCATGGTAGAGTCGACAATACAAGATTACTTAACACTCCTCCAACTTATCGCTCCACCTCCCAAGGTAAACACACAACCTGAAGTGGACTTTCTGAAATCAAGATCTGATTAAAAATCAGAATTTGTGTAACCAATAGATATCAAATCCTCACATCGATAAACTAGCATATAGTCTTTCGTTCTCCTTAGATACTTGAGAATATGCTATATAGTCTCCCAATGTTTTGGTTCTGAATTTGATTAATATCGGCTGAATATGCCAACTAAATAATATATGTCTGGCCTAGTACATAGCATGGCATACATGAGACTTCCCACTATTGAAGCATAAGGAACTTGTCTCATTTTCTTTTCCTCTTCAAGAGTTTTAGGCCTTTGGTCATCAGACAGAGGAATTCCATATCTGAAAGGAAGTAATCCTTTCTTAGAGTTTTGCATGCTAAACCTTACTAGAATCTTATCTATATATCTAGCTTGTGATAAGCCTAACATTCTATTCTTTCGATCTTGCCAAAGCTTGATCCCTAGAATATAGTTAGCTTCACCTAAGTCCTTCATATCAAATTGGCTTGACAACCAAATCTATACTGATGACATTACCCCTACATCATTTCCAATAAGTAAAATATCATCAACATAAAGCACTTGGAATATTACTACTTTATCTTGATATCCTTTGTACACACATGGTTCATCTAGATTTTGTTCAAAACCAAATAACTTGATTGCTTAATTAAATTTGATGTTCCATGATCTAGATGCTTGCTTATGTCTATAAATGGACATTTTCAACTTGCATACCATATGCTCTTCATTCTTTGCTATGAAACCTTCTGGTTGTATCATATAAATTTCTTCATCAAGATTGCCATTTAGAAATGCAGTCTTGACTTTCATTTGCCAAATCACATAATCATAATGAGCAAGAATGGATAAGAGAATTCTGATAAATTTAAGTATGGCTACTGGCGAAAAAGTTTCCTCATAGTCAATACATTCTTTTTATGTATACCCTTTCGCTACTAGTCTTGTCTTAAAGGTTTCAACTTTTCCATCTATCCCTCTCTCCCTCTTGTAAACCCATTTGCAACCAACATGTTTAATATCATTAGGCGCCTTTACAAGATCCCAAACTTAATCGGAATACATAGAATTCAATTCAGATTTCATAGTTTTGACTCAATGATGTGCATCTATATCTTTCATTGTCTCTTTATAAGTGTAAGGATCAGATTTAGCCTCTTTTAAGATAGCTTCATAAGTTTCTCCTAGACCTATAAATCTTACAGGTGGCCTAATAATCCTCCCACTACAACGAGGCTCTTGTGTACTAGTCATCTTGTGAGTAATATCTTGTGGTGTATCTGATATAACCACATCATTTCTAGTTTCATCCATTGATTGCTCAATTACAGGTTCATTCATTTCAGCTAAGACAACTCTACTTTTAAGAGTATAATCATTCATATAGTTATTTTCTAAAAATTTGGCATTTGTATTGACAAATACTTTATTATCATTATGTCTGTAAAATAAACCTCCAACAGTTCCTTTTGAATACCCTTCAAAGAAAACCACTTCTGTTTTAGATTGTAACTTGTCAGACTTTCATTTCAACACATATGCTGGACAACCCAAATATGGAGATGTCTCATACTAGGCTTATGCCCAGTCCACAACTTTACAGATGTTTTAGGAACAGAATTCGAAGGTACTAAATTCAGAAGATAAATTGCAATATTTAAGGCATATCCCCAAAAAGAAATTGGTAGAGTTGAATAACTCAACATGGATCTAACCATATCTAAAAGAGTCATATTCCTTTTTTCTACTACACCATTTTGTTGTGGTGTTCCAGGTGGAGTCAACTTAGATATAATCTCATTTTTAGTTAAGTAATCCTTGAAATCCCCAAGAAGGTATTTGCCACCATGATCAGATCGAATGGCCTTTATGCATTTACCTAATTGATTCTTAACTTCAGCCCTAAACTCTTTGAACTTTTCAAAAGTTTCGGACTTCTGTTTCATTAGGTACACATAACCAAATCTAGAGTAATTATTAGTAAAAGTAATGAAATACTCATAGCCACTTCTTGCTTGGATAGATATTGGACCACATACATCTGAATGTACTAGTTCTAGCAATTCTTTGGCTTTATGTCCTTTTGCATTAAAAGGTCACTTCGTCATTTTTCCTTCCAAGCAGGATTCGCAGACTGGGAATTCATTAAAATCTAATGGTTCTAAAAGCCCATGTTTCACCAGTCTTTGGATCCTATTTGATTTAATATGACCCAAACGTAAATGCCAAAGAAATGCATCACCAGTAGAAGGAAACTCTCTTTAATGATCTCACATATGAATTATTATCTAATTCAGAATTGTCTAATTCAGAATTGTATAATTCATGCTTATCGGGATTTATAATATAAAAACCATCAATAATATTGCCAGAATAGATAAACATTTTATCCTTCTTTTATTACAACATTGCCTTTCAAGATAACACAATATCCATGTTTATCTAAATAAGTTGCAGAAATTAAAATCCTACAAACATTAGGCACACATAAACAATCTTCCAATATTAAAATCCTAGAATCAAAGCATAAATTAAACACTCCAACAACTACAATTGGAATTTTGCTCTCATCAGCCAAAGTAAGAAACAGTTTCCCTTCATACAGCTTTCTGGTTTCCTAGAACTCCTGTAAAGTATTACAGATATGATTAGTACAACCTGAATCCACACAGCAGGAATCCATGGGATTATGTACTAAACAAATTTCAAGAAGGAATGATCTCATCACACATTTATTCTTGTCAACTATGAATTTTGGACAGTTCCTCTTCCAATGACATTTCTCACCACAATAGAAACATTTTCCTTTGGTGTAGTCCTTTTTCTTTTTCTTTCTTTTATTGTCAACACCTAAGGCAAGTTGTTTACCATCTTATTTGGTGAAGTCCTTCTTCTTTTTACCACCCTTACCTTTTTACTTAGGCTTAGAAGAGGAAGCTTCAGCCATATTAGCATCAACACTGGCTGTACCAAGGATGCCTTCCGCTGCCACTAATTCATTCATTAATTCAGACAACAAGGTATAAATCTTTTTGTTCATATTATAATTAGGTCTGAATTCTTTGAATGATTCTGGCAAGGACTGGAGTATCATATCCGCTTAGGATTTTTCATCAATGTCGGCACCTAAAACCTCCAGTGTATTCAGATAAGAGATCATTTTAAGACAATGATCTTTTACTGAAGTTCCTTGAGCCATTTTGGTATTTAGGATAAGCCTCATGGTATCTTGCCTAGCTGAACGGCCTTGCTCACTAAACATCTCCTTCAAACTTAACATAATGTCTGAAGCTAGTTCCACATCCTGCATTTGATGCTATAGAACATTTGAAATAGATGCTAGGAAATAGCACTTAGCCATCTCATTAGATTTCTGCCAACAATCATATCGCTGTTTTTCCTTGGAAGGAGTATCTAATGAAGGAAAGTTTGGACATGGTTGAGCACAAATTTGTGCTCTTCAGCAGTAAGAACAATGTCTAAGTTTCCTTTCTAATCAACATAGTTGGATCTAATCAGTTTGTTTTGATTAAGAATAGTAACAAGTGGGCTAAAGGATACCATGATTAAATCTGAAAACAATAAACATGAATATAATAAGTAAACTGGACATTATCAATTTAGCATATAATCATAGAGTATAGAACCTTAATAAAACCATAATATAAAATATGCAATGACAACCCAATCCCATATTCAATATCCCTCAGCATAGAGTGAACATTAAATACTATAATTGATTGAAAATATCTTTCATTATTAGTGCTATCTTGATAACTCTTACCAAACACTAATAATATGTCGTTATTCATTTAGTCTCTAAATAATAATAGTAAGAACTCAGCATAGAGGATACTATAATATTTAGTTTAGTGTACACCATTACCTACAGTCATGTGTAACCACATATCATCTACCAACAAAAGTTTAGTCTAGTAGTACTATGATACAAGACACCCTCCGCATGGAACACAAGACTTAAGGCCAAGACTAGGTGTTTGCTCACACCACTATAAACCTGGAAGTTCAATCTTGTAATACCATGAAATAAACACCCTTCGCATGGAATGCAAAGTTCGAAGCCAAGACAAGGTGCCTACTTCACGCTACTATGAACTGGTAATGGAGGCCGTGAAAGTCAACCCTTAAATCTCTCTCCCACTAGAAATTTTAAAAGAAAGGTTTTTATTTGAAAAACATGTGTAATCTCATCACACATAGCTTTGCACTTTATCTATGTTCTAACACTTAGTGAAATTTAAAAAAATAGTTCATTCAATCGGTTGAATGTATTTCTCGATCCATCAAAATATTCAACAAATCCATTTCGCAATTTCTAGATGGCTTGATTGACTCGCGATTCCTGTTCGATCGATCGAAAGGCAAAACCGATCGATCGAAAAACTGAAGAAATTCATCGTAAAGTTTCTGGATGACTCAATCGATTCTCGATTCCTGTTCAATCGATTGAAAGGCAAATCTAATTGATCGAAAGAAATTCTCGATCAGTTGAAAATCGTGAAACTGAATTTTTTTAGATTTTTCTGGTAACTGTTTTTTGACATTTCACTTGAACAAAACATAGTTTCTTGATCATATCAGAATGAGATTGAGGTCAAAACTGAATTTCATTGATGCTATAATCTTAAAGTTCAATATGGCATGGTTAAAATCAAACTTAAACAACATCAATATCAGTTTTATCAAACCATAGTTATAAAACTAAAATGCAGAAAAATCTACTATAGAGTTTTCAAAATCATGAAACCAGTTTTCTTTGATTCTAAAACTCACTCAACATGTTATGCAAACATGAGATTGAAGACCACTCTGATACCAATTGTTGGAAAAACACATGGAAAAAACAGTTTGGTATATCATAAAAAAGTATGCAGCGGAATATGAACATATCTACTTTATTCATGTAAGATAGCATGTAGCATCTGAGTTTTGGAAACAAAGAATGAGAGAGCATACCTTGATGTAGTGAAATTTAAAACAAATGAAGATTGATCTTGAGATGTCTTTCAATCTTCACTCCAATTCCACAGTGTGACCAAGATGTGTAATATCTCAATCAGTTCTATATGCAATCTTTTAAGAGAATAATCAAGTGTCTCCCTTGAGAAGAACTCTTATTCTTTCTCTTGTTTTAATCACACATATATTTCTGCACTTAGGCAGTTACTTTTTATTTAAGTACTCTTATTAGATAAATAACTGATTATCTAATTGGGTTAGCATATTGGGTCAGCCCAATTGGGCTTTAGTATGTGGCTTGGAGTGGGACCAAAAGGGACAAATATAGCTCTAGCTCCAATGGGCTTTGGACTTATCTGTCAACTCTTGACAAGCCCAAAGTTACCATTAATTATATTTAATACCATTATATAAATATAATTGCACTCTAAATCTTATTAATAAATTATATCCTAAGACTTTATTAAATATTTAACCATTTCATGAAATATTCGTAGTAATACAAAGTCATAATGTGTAACTATCACTTTGTAAATTACTACCTCTTAATCCTTGAGTACCCGGTTTATTCCTTTAAGTTATTCATATATATATATATATATATATATATATATAATGAAATCTAATTTCATAAAATATAAACTTTAGTAACTCTTTACTAAAGTAGTTAGGTCTAACACTTTGAATAACCAAACCCATTAAACTTATCTCAAGGGAATATTTTATATTTCTATAAAGAGACTATGAATTCCATCTTGAGAACATGTGTTCCTTCAACATTACGTGTAGTTGCCCAACATATTGAGGTTTTAACCATTTGTTTAGATCTCACTCCTGATATATTAAAGCAACCTACATTTTATGATCGGGTTTACTATTCTCTCAGGATTGAGAGTTTATGTAAATGAGAAGTTGTGAGATTTATTATTCGTTTGATAGTTGTTAATAGAATAATAAATCTCACAGCGGTCCAGTTCAATATGCTTTATACACTTAAAACATATTAATATATCAATTAGAAGTCTCCATTTCCATAATCAAGACAAATCATCTTAATTGATATGTTATAGTTTTTGTAGATGAAATGCCCAATTTCATCATCGACTACAAACAAAGATTTTAAGTTTACAAAAAACTTGTGATTTATATCTTCTGTAACTAAATCACATAAATCACATACTATGCATCTCAAAGACTATATGATAATGTCCAAACATTCATGCTATCATTATTTTAGATAAAAATAAAACAAGTTTATTACATAGAACATAATGTCATGCATGGCATACAATAAGATTTTAGGGCACTAATCCTAACACTCTTCCCGCCAACCACCTTGCTGACCACTGCAGGAGAGATCATCAAATCATCTTTCACATCATCCGAAGCAATAACCAGTGGCATACTAAAACCATCATTTGATTTCTTAGAGCCTAATGAAGATTGTGGATCCATATCAGGTTAAGAAGTACAGAACCTCGAGTCAAAACCTTTGACCTCTACAACTTTCTTCCTATTTGGATTAAAGTGAGAAGTACACAACCACATACCAAATTGTTGAACTTTAGATGATAATGAACCTTTAATCTTCAACCACATATCACACTCCTTGCCTCCATGGTCAAGCCTACAACTCCAGAAGCAACCGTTTGGCAACTGCTTATACTTGAACGAAATCCAATCGTTAGAGTTCTGGCTAAACGTAACCTTTCTTCCTTTGCACAACAATTTAGTAATATTCACAGCAACCCTAACACGCATGGAATCCCCCCATCCCCATGGAGTTCCGAATCATTGTTAGGCATTATCACCTTTCCATGTGAATACCACAGGTTTAAAGCCACTTCTTTTGTCATAAACGAGAAAGGTAGATTATGGAACTGGACCTAAAATAGAGTTGTCGTAAAATCCAATTCCTGGACTAGCGTGGAACCATCCATCTTTTGAAAGACAACCAAGTGCCTATCAAACGACCAAGGCTCCCCCATTAGAACTTTTTTAGCATCGGCCATTGCCTCAAAAGCAAAAACCAAGTAGTTATTACCAGCATCACAAATCTGAAGACGATAGCGCATACGCCATAATGGTTTAAAAGTTCTTGCCATGGCTTCCATATTTAAAGCTCTTCTTGTTAAGAACTTTGCAGCCAGACCAAATTCTTGAACTTGATCATTTGTTGATAAATCCACATTTTTCCCTTCTTTCTCATAAAGAGAAAGGTCACTCCAACTCTTTGTAAGATCCTCCATCTGACAAAAAAGACTCGAAACTCACTACTCTACCATCTACTAAGTCACTAAAACAAATAGAACAAAGTTGTCTTTAAAATCAAAAGAGGTACTACCACCTAGAGGTTTAGAATGACCAAAACTCTAAGGAGAACTATTTCTAAAAATTTCATATTAATTGAATTTGATGTGAATGTTTTTGAGAAGTGATTGTGTAAAATAGAAAAAGTAAATTCTAATACTAAGTGTCCGTTTGGCAAATATTATTTTTGTTAACTTATTTTATTATTCAACTTATTTTTACTATTATTTATAGGTCTCACTGTACTATTTTAGCAAACCTTTACTTTTATCTACAGAATTTTCAGCAAAAAATTTTCAATTTCAGTAAAATAAGTAGATCCCAAACGGACCATAAATAGACAAAAAAAAAAAAAAATTTACAAAAAATGATATGAATACTCTAAGGTGGTTAGTATGCCATGCAAGCATAAGTTGAGAAGTTTGATCAGGTTCTTTAGTCCTCCTAAATCACTTGTGCACAAAATGTTTTAAGTCAAAATAAACACAACCTTTTTGTTGTTGTTGTTGTTGTTCAGAATGTTATAACCTTTTTTTTTTTTTTGATGAACGAGAATGTTATCTATACTACTATTTAAAGTGCTTCTCCTTGTTTGGAACAATTTTTTTTTTTGGTTCCAAAATACCTATACATCCCTAAGTTTAAGTAGAGACAAAACTAAATGATAGTTTGGTAAAAATACATGTCTAATTTATACTAAAACATTACATACAAAATAAAAACACTTTTTCACTAACCCACTTTTTCAAAGTAACTATACGCTTATTGTTTTTTTAATAGAAAAAAAAAGTTAAACACCCCATGTTACTACTGATTTTTTCCTTAAAAAAAAAAAACGCCTCATGTTTATCTTAAAAAAAAAAAAACTAAATATAAAAAAAAACCTAAGAGTGTAATGAGTATTATATGTAAAAAAATAATTTTTTCATCATTCTCTAAGTTTTTTTGTGGTTGAAAAATATAATAATCTCAAATTATACTAATAACTTGTAACTGCAATTGTAAACTTGTAATCCAAAAACAGTACACCCTGAATTTATCCAAAAAAAAAAAAAAATTACACCCTGAATTTGCCTCTTTCAATTGACAAATTGGGCATGAGAATTGGAATTAACCACTTTGGTTCCTTCGGTAAAAAAAGAAAAAAGAAAAAAGAAAAAAGAAGTAGAAGAAGTTAAAGGCTTGGTACATGTTTTCATCCTCGCATATTTCCACGCATGTTCAAAACGTAAAACGTAAAACGTAAAAATGGGGGGACAGGATGAGTGGGAAGGGGAGCAAGGGTTGGCAGACGAAGATCTCCGAGCAATCGACGACGCAATCGAATCGGCTACCAAGAAACGACGCTCTGATGACTTTGTGGAATCATCAAATCACCAAAGAAGTAGAAGTCGGTGGTTGCCAAGATCCATAGTGGCTCTCCAACACCCAAATCCAAATCCTCTATCTCGATGTGAAATGAGATTGTCAGTGATGAAGTTTGGGGGTCGCATTCTGTACAGCAAGACAGCCATTGATGTAGAGCAAGCTGCAAACCACCTTCTTCACACCATCGCTAACTCCAAGTCCAAGAAGACTCAATTCGTTCTTGGATTCGACATTGAGTGGCGACCCACTTTTACTAAAGGTAAATGCAGCGTTTCTTCTTTCAATTAATCTGTCAACTGGGATTTCTTTGTTTATTAGATATAATTTTTGGACAATGAAATGATGGAGCAAATGGCTCTAGAAAGTAGAAACATTAACTTGTTCATTGCTATAATCATCTTGTTCTGTAATGCTATTTGCTGATGCTGAAAGTCTTGGTTAAATGAGGTCTATCCTCCTTTTTTATTGGGTTGGAGGGTGAACATGAGTAGAAGTGACTTTGCTCTATGTTATGGGATTGCGAAGGTGTATTTCATGTCCTTTTTATTTATTTATTTATATGAGTTCAATTTTTCTTCATATGGTCGGATATTTTGGGTAGGATTTTATCTATAGCCTTAACAAAAAGGAATATTACTTTATTGAATTGATGTTGCATCTGAAAATGTAATAGTGATTCAATGATCGTTACTACTATGTTATGTTTTGAGAGTTGTAGTCATCAGTATTTGCTTTATTTGGGGTACACGCCTTAGAATATTTCTCAAGTGTATTGTTGAAGTAGAGTAAGTTGCAAAAGACCTTTTGTCTAATTTTGAAGTGAGGAAGGGAGATTTGGGTCGAGTTGTACTTGGATTCAACATTGATTGGTGATTCACTTTTAGAAAATTTCAGCAATGAAGGACCGTGGCAGCAACAATTAAAGACATATAACAGGTGTCCCTAAGCTAATTCTCATGCCCAAGCATTGATTTGGCACATATCAGATGCTGCCAATGCTACTTGGGAGCTTGAAAAGGCTTGCTAGCAAATCTTGAGTCTTTATTTATTATATCTTTTAGCATTAATTAGTTTTTGTTCACATATATTTAGTTTTATTATTTTTTAAGTGCTAGAGGAAATTCTGTAATTTTTTGGTTTTGGATATGGACTGTGGTCCATCCATTGGGTCTTATTTTGAGTTTTATTAAGTAACTAGTCACTAATCCGTTTGTAAATGATATATAACTAAATATACATGAATTAATAAAAAGTCAATTCATATTAAAGAAAACAATAAATACTTATTAAGAAAGGAAAAAAAAAAAAAAACTCAATTCATAGCATCTCCTATGCCAATGTCGCAACATCTTTCATATTTGAGGAGGAAGAGAGGTTGTTGCTAGAGAGGGAATTCACGAAGGAGGAAGTCATCCAGGTTCTGAGTGAGATAGAGGGGGATAAAGCCCCTGGTCTTGATGGTTTCACCATGGCCTATTTCACAAATGCTGGAGTGTTGTGGAAAAAGATGTCATGGTTCGAACGGTCTATGAATGCTTCTTTTCTTACTTTAGTTCCCAAGAAATGTAATGCTTTGAATGTTAAAGACTTTCAGCCTATCAGTTTGGTGGGCAGTGTGTATAAGTTGCTATTCAAGGTGTTGACTAATAGATTTAGGGTGGTGTTGACTAATAGATTTAGGGTGGTGTTGGACAATCTCATCTCTGAGTCTCAAAATTTCCTTTGTCAGTGGAAGGCAAATTTTGGATTCAGTGCTCATTGCTAATGAATGCTTGGATAGTAGGTTGAAGAGTCATTTACTGAGTGTGGTTTGTAAGCTTAACATTGAAAAAGTATACGATCATGTGAACTGGGATGTCTTGTTTTATTAGTTAGGTAGGATGGATTTTGGGGTGAAACGGAGGGGGTGGATTAAGGCTTGTGTCACTCTGCCTATTTTTCAAGTGGATCCCCTGAAGGTCTTTTTGGAAGCTCACGAGGATTGAGATAGGGTGAACCTTTATCCCCTTTTATTTTCTTTTGATTATGGAGGTCTTAAGTAGGATTCTGAGGAAGACAGAGGAGAGTGGTCTTATTCGGGGTTTTCATGTGGGACCAATGAATTTTGTCAGTGTGCGCATCTCCCATTTGTTGTTTGCAGATGACGCTATTTTATTTTGTGATGTTTCTAGGGAGCAGTTGCTTTCCATAATGTTGACTTTGTTTTGTTTTTAAGCTTTTACGGGTCTGAAGGTTAATGTGGGGAAAAGTGAGATTGTCCTTGTTGGGGAGGTGAATAATCTAGACTCTTTGGATAATATCCTTCATTGTAAAGTGGGTAGTTTGCCAATGAAATATTTGGGGTTGCCGTTGGGAACTTCATTTAAGACAACCTTTATTTGGAACCCTATTTTGGAGAAGATGGAGAAGAAATTATCAGGGTGGAAGTGTCTCTATTTATCAAAGTGTGGTAGACTCACGTTATTGAAGAGTACTCTCTCAAGTCTCCCAAATTACTTTTTATTGTTGTTTACCATTCCTAAGTTGTGGCTGCTAGATTGGAGAGTATCCAGAGGAACTTTTATGGGGGGTCTGTAGAGGGGTGCTTCAAATACCCTTTGGTGGCTTGGAAAAAAGGTTTACTTACCTGTTGAGATGGGCGGTTTGGGGATAAGAAATGTGGCGTCTTTTAATCAAGCTTTATTAGGAAAATTGCTGTGGAGGTATGTACATAAAGTTACTCATCTTTGGCAGAGAGTTTTCTCCACTAAATATGGAGAGGGTCAGGGGGGGTGGAGTACTAAAGTATGTAGGAGGGCTCATGGATGTGGTTTATGGCGAAGTAGTCATAGAGGGTGGTAGAGCTTCTCTAAGCATTTGTTGTTTGTAGTGGATGATGGTACTTGTATCCTCTTTTGGCATGATAGGTGGATTGGGGATAACCTCCTTAAAATTCTCTATCCTGAGCTATATGAGTGTTTAGATAACAAGGAAGCTTGTATTTCTGAGGCTTTGTGTCTTCAGGAGGAGGGTGGAAATGTTAGAGTTTTGGACTTGAGATTTTATAGGGATATTCAAGATTGGGAGCTAGATGTAGTTTATTCTCTACTTGATCTTATCCAAGCTCATATTCCCTGGTGCCTTAAAGGTAATGGTAAGTTTGACACTTGGTCCTTCTACCATGAGATCTAGGATATTCCTAATTCTTTGTTCCCTTAGAAGGGTATTTGGAAAACAAAGGTTCTTAAAATAGTGGCTTTCTTTTTGTGAATAGCAACTCATGGTCAGATTCTTACTTTGGATAATCTCATGCTTAGGGGTTGCTCTTTGGCAAATTGGTGTTGTGTGTGCCGTTGTAATGGGGAATTTGTGGACCATCTACTTCTTCATTGTCCTGTAGTACACTCTTTATGGGTGTTTATGCTTCAGGTTTTTGGTATCTAATGGGTCATGCCAGGCTTTGTGGTAGGGTTGTTATTTTGTTGGAATCACTGGCTTGAGAATCATACTTTAGATACTTGGAATTTGATTCCAGGCTGTTTGATGTGGATTGTATGGATGGAATGAAATTGTCGCTCCTTCAAGGACACTAAGAAGATGTTAGTAGAGTGTTAAAAGATCTATGCCAGCGTAGTTTTCTTGATTGGTCTCAGTGCTATGGTTTTACGGATTGTTCCCCTCTTTCAGAGTTTATGTCTTCTCTTAGAATAGCCACTTGATTTCTTTTTCTTTGTTGTCTGTTTTGGTTTTCTTGTGTTCATCATCATGAACGCCTTGTATTTTTCCTTTCATTTTTTCATCAATAATATTACTCTTATTACCTAAATACCTATCAAAAAAAGAATACTTTGAATTTACATTGGGAGACTGGAAAAATAAGGACTAACGAATTGGTACTGAAAAAGTTAGCTGACTACCTTCCATTTGACTGCTTGGTGGTCTATTACCTTTTCTAACAGTTTGAATAAATTTTCCTCCAATAGGGATTAAGCCAAAACCACTAAAAAGGACTCTTGAGGACAAATTAGGGTTTGTCTAATGTTTAGTTGTGGTGGGTTTAGGGTTAGGAAATAAGAAGAATTAGAGAGAAGTTAGGGCTGTTTAGGGGCCATGTGAACAGTACCTATGAACAGTAACACTAGAAAGAAAGAAGAGAAAATAAAGAGAAGAGAGAAGGAGAAAGAAACAAGAAGGCCAATATACCTATTGTTCAAAACACTCAATTTTATTAATCAACTCCTACTCCTTGAATACATTGAGCACAATATGTATATAAAGACTTTTTACTTGTTCTAGTAATACTAGGATTCCTATTAGTACTAGGACTAATATTTAAAAGTAATAAATTAAATCAAAGCCTATACATAAAGACCCATAATTGAATTAGACTAATTAATAAAACCCAAGGTCCATAACTATGGCCCATACTTAACAATTGTAAAATTACTAAATTAGCCTTGACTCAAGAATAACCAAATAAAATATAAAAACTTAATTAACTACCATGGAAACTTATTCTTGGGCTTTGCCTTAGCCTTAGGCTTCCAAAGAGAATATCCGTTCTTTAACCTTGTTGTGATTCTACCATCAACTCTGTTGAAAAGTTATATACTTTACTAGCGGTCATATAGACACATTCCTTTTTGGGGAACAAATCACCAAGTTGCCGGATCTTGTTCTTTGCTTGCTTTGCGAACTCCTCACGATCTCTTTTGTGGAACACCTCTAAGTCGCAGGAGAGGTTACTAGAGTTTCTCCTAATATCCACGCTCCAAATTTTAGGAAAAAGTAGATGGTGTCTTAGAGAGATGACTTATTTTGAGAGAGCACTCAAAAACTATATGTATATTTACTCACTGTATCTCTTTTTTTAATTTGATTGATATAGGAGTATTTTTTAAATACTAGTAGAGATTCACTTACTATCAGACATATGTGATCCCTAAAAGATTTCATCTATTAAGTTTAAATTATTCTACTACTGATATTGATAACTCATACCAATATCTGTTAAGTTTAAATTACTCTACTACTGACATTGATATCTCATACCAATATTAATTAGTTTAAATTTAAACTTACTTATCAGATAACCCATGTGGACGATTAATGGGTCATGGTTTATGGGTTGGATCAAAACCAGCCCAATTTCTAAGATCTCCCACTTGTCCACACTGGGTACTATAGTCAAAACTGGCTCCTCTCAATCTCTCGTCTAATCCTCTCATTATACAGAAAAATGGAGTGTGCGACCTAGACGAGAAGGTGTAGGGTAGGAGTACTATATTAAGTCACTATCTAAACTAACATTGTACATCACTCATAATATCTTGTCTATGCCCCAGATTATTTGATCACACCCAATCAAGTTTCTTTAATCCCTCATGAGTTCAAAACTCAAAGCAACACTTGATCCTATACTATATAATATGCTCATGGTTATGTTGAAAAACAAATTCCTCATAATCGCCCGAGCTGTGAGCCATAAAATAAATGGTGTATTCTAAATAATCTTCCCTAGACACTCATGTCAATTCATTCACACTTGACCGCTTTCCTAGACATGCTTCGCGAGATTGTATATATCATGGCCTTGAGATGACAAGTTAAAGTAGCGACATCAAACATTCATTTCATGACATAATTCTAGGTCGAAAAAAGGGCACAGAATGGACCATATAATGGTCGACTAGGGCTCACATAGTGACGGTGTAGGGATCTATCCAATCACTCCCTTAATTGGTCAGCTATAGCACATACAGTATAATTTGTATGCTATGGTGGAGCTCCCACTCAAACACCGTACAAATCTTAGTCCAATTGCCACAAAGGCAACCAACCTGAGTTTCTCAGCACAGTTACACATCAAGTTCCTGTCCAAGATCTCACATTTGGCTTTATTCAGGCTTCATGAAGTTGTGGATACACTTCAAGTGCGACTCCCATAAGTCTCATCTTGGCCTAGCTAAGGCAACATTCATTATATTATCTTGCATGCCTCCCTAAGCGTCAAGATGATCACTTACTTGATTTACAGAAAAACAAAGTGATCACTATATCTAATCCTGCTCGCTACTCAAGTGCTAGGTTGATCGTCTATGTGAGTAGACCGATCTAAGCCTGGTGACATTTTCTCAAATAATGTGTGCTCAGTATGCAATATCAATCACATCACAAGATGAATCAAAATGAATAACATCATTATTGCATAAAGTATGAATAAACATAAATGTCCATAAGGTATCCAAAACATATCAAATCCTACAAAGTCCCAAACTCCTAAAATGAGCCTAAAAGGCATCTCTAGCAATGGCTTTAGTAAGTGGATCAATCACCATCCTGCTAGTGGAGATATGTTGGAGGATCACCTCTCCTTGTGTAACAACAAGACGAATGTAGTTATAACGAGTTTGTATATGTTTTCTTTTGCTATGATAGTTAGGATCTTTAGCATGAGCCAAGGCTGCTATACTATCACAATACATCTTTATTGCTTCATCTGCAAGAGATGTCACCCTTAGGCTTTGGAAAAATCTCTTTAACCAAACAGCTTCTTGTGCTGTTGCTGAACAAGCAACATACTTAGACTCCATTATGGATAAAACAATGCAAGACTGTTTCTTATTGCACCAAGAGATAGCTGCACTACTAAGTAGAAATGCATAACTTGTAGTGGACTTGCGCTCATCTCTATCACTGGCCCAGTCAGCTTCAGAATAACCTCTCAATCTCAAATCTCCATCCTGATAGCACAGAATGAGATTTGATGTCCCACGAAGGTATCGAAAAATCCTCTTAATTGCTTGCCAATGAACAGGTTTTGCATTACTTTGATAACGACTAACCATAGCAATTGCAAAACAGATGTCTGGTCGAGTACACAACATAGCATACATCAGACTTCCAACTGCACTTGCATAGGGGACTCTTGCCATTTCTCTTTTTTCCTTTTCTGATTTAGGGCAATCTTCAAGGCTTAATGTATGTCCCTTCTCAATTGGAGTGTCTATGGGTTTGGAATTATGCATACGGAATTGCTCTAAGATCATCTTTATGTAAGTTTCTTGAGACAAACCAAGTAGCTTCTTTGAGCAATCCATGAAGATCTTAACTCCAAGCACATAATTAGCCTCTCCTATGTCCTTCATTTCAAACATAGAGGACAACCACCTTTTGGTGGTGACAATCATCTCAATATCATTTCCAGCCAACAAAATGTCGTCCACATACAAAGACAAGATAAGTAAACTCTTTCCTGATCGTTTGACATACACACAATGGTCTTCTTCCATCATTTTGAAACCAATCGAAATAATAGCCTTATGAAATTTGAAATACACACAATGGTCTAGACGCTTGCTTTAGGCCATAAATGGAACGCTTAAGGCGGAACACTTTGCGCCCTTGTTCCTTGACCTCAGAGCCAATAGGTTGATCCATATAGATCTCCTCGTCTAGTTCTCCATTGAGAAATGCAGTCTTTACATCCATTTGGAAGAGTTCCAAATCCAAATGTGCAGCAATAGCTAGAATAAGGTGAATAGAGACAAATCTCACTACTGGGGAGAAAGTCTCTTCATAGTCTATCCCTTCTCTTTGGTTATAACCTTTCGCCACGAGACGAGCCTTATATTTGTCAATTGATCCATCTGCCTTGCGCTTTATTTTTAAAACACACTTGTTTCCAATGGTCTTGCACCCAGGCGAAAGGTCAACCAACTCCCAAACTTGATTCTTTGCCATAGAATCCATCTCATCCCTCATGGCAACTATCCATTCATGTGAAGCAGGTGAAGCTAATGCTTCCTCATAGGAAGCAGGCTCATCAAGGTCCAGTGAATCACATATAAAAGATTCCCCCCTCAATCTCAAAATGACGACGGGGAATAGCTGCACACTTTTACTTACCTTGGATCTTTGTGTGTAACTATCTAGCGGTTTGCTCCCACTAGGAGCCAAATTACTCCTACTATCTTTGGCGATTTCAGGATGAAGTTGTGATTCTCCACCCTCGCCCAAAGATGGTATGACACCTTAAAGTTCTTGCAGCTCATAAAGCTGAAGATCTTGTTTTTCTTCACTGATGCTTGGAAAATCTTCAATGAAGTTGACATTACAAGACTCTATCTCAGTCATTCCACCATCAGAATGTTCACCATACATTATGATGATGTCAAGAACCTTCTCAGTAAGTTACAAGGCCTTCATGCACTCGGATGAACCTGCACAAGTCAAAAGAACCTCAAAGGGGAGTACCGGCGTGGTACCGGCCAACGACCCTCCGATGGTTAAGTTAGTATTGTTCGCAACTCTAGGGTGCTAGAGTCGGGGAGAATTATGCGTACCTCGATTTGTGAGGGCTTGGACTATTTATAGTAGCATGGAACCTTAACCGTGGTGTGTTTGGGAAGATACCTTCTTACCGGGATTACCCTTGATTAGCGTGGAGCGCAAGATATCTCTTGGGCCACAAGCGTGTTGGGCAAGACATCTCTTTATGAACAATCGTACTGCGCAAGATATCTACCCAAGTATTAGCATATGCGACAAGACACATCCTCTTGTGGAAGCGTATATGGCAAGATATGTATTGGTGCCTTCAGCTTTGTCCTGTTGCTTGCTCACCCCGTCAGCTATGCTTGGATCAATTTTGTCTCGTCATCGCGGTGTACCCGTCGGCTTGTACAAGGGACGTCCGTCTCATCGCGTGAGCACGGACGGCCGTCAGTTTATGTCGTCCCGTCGGCTTTTGTTGTGCCGTCGGCTTGTGTAGGCCGTCGGCACCCTTCAGATTATCCCTATCACATTACATACCCCTTTGAGCTTTTTGAATATCTTATAAAGATTTTCTTACTTGCTCTTGGGCCCAATTTCCCATACTTATGGGAAGTGCTGTGAACAAAACCTGCACAATCCCAAGGCCGCAAGTTTTCCAAATTGGGTTTTGCATCAGTCCATAACTCATATGGTGTTGTGGGAATTGACTTAGAAGGCACACGGTTAAGGATGTAGGCAACAATCAACAATGCATCCCCCCAAAACGAAATTGGAAGGTTAGCTGGCACCATCATCGATCTAACCATCTCTAATAGAGTACGATTCCTTTTCTCTGCAATACCATTTTGTTGTGGGGTACCAGGAATCGTCAATTGCCTACGTATCCCTTTTTCTTCACACAATTCCTGAAACTGTTTAGACAAATATTCACGACCCCTATCAGTTTGAAAAACCTTTAGGTTCCATTCTTTCTGATTCTCAACCTTTGCCACAAAGCGCTTAAAGCAATCTAATGCTTCAAAGCGATGGGAGATCAGACAGACATAACTGAAACGTGAATGGTCATCTATAAATGTGAGAAAATAAGAGGCGCCATGGTGTGCCTTAACATTCATCGGTCCACATATGTCCGAATGGACTAATTCCAAAGGATGAGTTGCCCTTGGAGCCTTACCAAAAGGCTTCCTACAGGCCTTTCTAGCTAGACAAGGTTCACACATAGGTAGGCTTACATTAGTGATAGACCCCAATAGGCCTTCTCTAGCTAGTCTAGCCAATCTATCTTTTCCTATGTGTCCAAGTCTAGCATGCCACATTACAGAATGAGAAACATCATCATTATGAGCAATAAAAGAAAAAGAGGAATGATCTAAATCCATCATAAAGTAATTATTAGATAAATAACCATGTCCATACAAGGTCTTATTTAAATAAAATCCAACTGAGGACCATCGAAACGGAAACTAAATCCAAGTCTAAGCATAGTAAGTACTGAAAATAGATTACATTGGACACCAGGTGCATGAAGCACATCATGAAGAAGTAACGTACGTCCCAGACGCAATTTGAGCTGGTAGGTTCCAACTCCTATGACTTCTTCTTGACCTCCGTTACCCAAAATAACGTTCTGTGTGCTTGTTGGTATCTTTTTGTAATCCACACACCCAACTCTATCTTTGGCTATATGTTTGGTTGCTCTTGAATTTACAATCCACCCAGGAATAGTACGAGCAACAAAAACATGTGTACAAACATAAGTAATAGAAGAGTTGTTAAGAAAGGATACCTTCTTCGGCTTAGTGCACTCATGAGCGAAGTGACCCTTTTTACCACAGTTGTAGCACTTGATCTTTGCCTTGTCCTTCTTAGCACGCTTGCCCTTTTGGCGCTTTGCTATCTTGCCTTCTTTATGCCCAAGGTTACCAGCTCTTTTTGCATTCCTCCCTTGTCCTTTGTCCCTTGTCCTTTGCGTTTAGGCCTGAATGCCTTCTGCTGCCTAGATTGGGCGACAAGGAGGGTGTTTTGGTGCGCCCCCATGCGCTCTACCTCAAGCTCGAGATGACGAGAAATATCAGCAAAAGTCTTGATATTCTCACTATGCGTCAAAATGAGTTTCATTTGCCCCCAAGTAGGTTCAAGTAGTGAACGTATCACCGCTGTGACCTGTTGTTCATCAGAGAGATTATTGCTAGTAGCCTTTAGGTCACGAGTCAATGTAGACATTGTCCTTAGATGTTCAGCTATGCTATGCTTTGAATCCATAACATTTGCTTAAACATCAAAGTAAGAGCTCGCAACCTAGTTGCTGAAGTCCCTCTATAGGCAATCTTAAGCTGGTTCCACATCTCTTGGGCATTTGGGTTGTCCTCAAACTCCTCCATAAGATCATTGTGCATGCTACTCAGTATAGTGAAGTGTGCACAACGATCTTTCTTAACCCAAGACTTATAGTCCTCTAAGTCATGGCAATGTTGGGCAGTGTTCCCATTTTCAGGTCGCATCATCACATTGGCTAGGCTTTCAAGGATCTCTTGTTCATTAAGCAGATATTGAATTTTTCTATGCCACATATCATAGTTGGTTTCATCTAGTTTCTCTCCCTTAGTTAGATCAGCAACTACATTCTTAGTGGCCATGTTCACTACATTCATTACACAAGTTGACATTAGCACATACATTTTTAAATTTTATTTCCAAAAATCCAACTAGACCATGATATTCCTTTCTACATAGTGAGATCGAAAATTTCGCTAAGCTCATAATCATCTCTCACTATGTAAATTGGAATAACACATCTAATTGTTTTAAATAAAATTTTGTGAAGAATAAAACATCACACCATCCACATATTAAAACCATACATATAACATGTGTCCATACATCTTTGTGCACAACACATTGTGCATGGGCTCCACTATAAGCCCTATTGGTAATTTCATACAACATGCTAAGACAAAATTTGAAAATTATAGGTAACTGTGAAACACATCCCCTTACATGGCTTCCAAAATTAAATTACATAGCCTTAAATTACATTGACAAAAACAATGGCCCAAAAATTGCCAAAAAACATTGGCCCAAGAAATTACATATTCAAGTACCCTACTACAAAGATTCTATTTGTAATTAAAAAAAAAAATAGTTATGCCACGTTACCAAATAATTTCAAAAATTGTCTTATCCATCCACAATAACAATAAATAAAAATATACATGTTGCATAAATTACCAATACAATCTCTAACTATAAAGATGAGCCAAAGAGTCTCATAAACCCTTTGGACACATATTTATTACATAATGCATTCATATAATATCAATTCAATCATATCACAATATGTTATAAAGATATCATAAATTAATTCAAAGATTAAACCATGCATATTTATACAGAAAATTAGAAAACTAATTTCACAATTTTCTTATATTATCACAATTCTATTTTAACATCACAGTTAAAAAAAAAATTGCCACTACAATTTACGTATATGTCATATTAGAAAAAACGTGGTCTAAACAAAATTAAGGATATATAGTGTTTTACTATAAATTAAAATAAATAATAAGAAAACCCACTGTGCATGTTATAACATTTGATTTTCATATAATTTTCTATATTGTTATAACCCAATTCCTTCGTAAACTATGTTACAAATCCACACAGCATTTGTAAATAATTTTACAAACCCACACAGCCGCTTGCGTGTGGCTTATCACTAGCACAGTTTCCTTGTTGAAGGAAACAACAATTTGTGTGTACTTATACACCAACGTGATCTGCGCAATATCCTTGTTAAAAGAAACAAGGATAATTAGTTGTGTTCAAGTGTAACTAATACACTAACATCAACGTGGGGCTCTTTTATTTTATTATTATTTTTATCAATTTTATTTTTTTATTTTTAGATAACCACTCAAACAATAAGTGTAGTGGTTAGTGGAGCCCTTCAGGACTTATAGCCGAAGCAAATCTTGGCCGATGAATACACAGTTATTCACTTGGTCCTCTGTGAAGGACTAACGGAACGGGGCTTGCGATCTTCATCATTTAAAGTCTAAATTAAGCATGTAAATTGTCGTTTTAAAGCTTATGGAATGTACTTTCAAACCATTAAAAAATATTTGACATTAACAAGATTTAATGGGTCAAAACAAGCCTGTAAATTTCGGATTACATGTAAACAATCCAAAAATTACAGTTTTTTATTTCTCTCTCTACATGCCATAACATGCTTCTAAAAATTACAGATCTGAAAATTAAAAATTACTTAATCTTTTAATTTTAGCATGCATATAGGATTACATATATCAGAGATCATGGCATCATTCAAGAGTGACAACAAGCATAAATGGCTTTGATACCAATGTTGAAAAGTTATATACTTTACTAGCGGTCATATAGACACATACCTTTTTGGGGAACAAATCACCAAGTTGCCGGATCTTCTTCTTTGCTTGCTTTACGAACTTCTCATGATCTCCTTTGTGGAGCACTTCCAAGTCGCAGGAGAGGCTACTAGAGTCTCTCCTAATATCCACGCTCCCAATTTTAGGGAACTGTAGATGGTGTCCCAGAGAGATGACTTATTTTGAGAGAGCACTCAAAAACTATACGTATGTTCACTCACTATATCTTTTTTCTTAATCTGACTGATATAGAAGTATTTTGTAAATACTAGTAGAGATTCACTTACTATCAGATATATGTGATTCCTATAAGATCTCATATGTTAAGTTTAAATTACTCCACTACTGATATTGATAACTCATACCAATATTAGTTAGTTTAAATTGAAACTTACTTATCAGATAATCCATGTGAACGATCCATGGGCCATGGTTTATGGGTTGGGTCAAAACCAGCCCAATTTCTAACAAACTCTATTCGCAGTTCCCAGGAAATGGCAGCAGATGAGGCAGAGCCTTATGAATTAATCTCTGCTGTGCTTTATGACTGCAGATATTTTAAAAGAAAGTACCAGCAGAATTCTTAATGTTTGTTTTGGAATTTGAATACACATTTGCAACACTCGGTCTAACACCTAGTCAACAGAAATTAAGACGTCATGGGATATCCAATTGACATGCTGCCGTGTGGATACAAACCCAACTTTATGTTAGATTCAATCCAATTAAATAAGTGAGGGTATATTGCTTCTTTTTTTCGGGTTTTTGGGGGGAGGGGGGGGGGGGGGGAGATGTTCTGTCATCTGTATCAAAAAGCTTTGTGAACATAGGAATTTGTTGCTTGGACATTGAAAGAAACCTTAACTCTGCAGGTGTTTCACCTGGGAAGGCTGCGGTTATGCAGATATGTGGGGACACTAGTCATTGCCATGTAATGCATATTTTTCATTCTGGAATTCCTAAAAGTTTGCAACTTCTTCTTGAGGACCCTAATTTTTTGAAGGTTTCTAAGTTCTAACATATCTGCTCTTAGTTTTTTTTTTTTTTTTTTTAAATAAAAATAAAAAGCTCTCCATTTGCTATGTGAATATATGTAGTAGGATAATATGTTTTAGACATGCACAGGTTGGAGCTGGCATTGCCAATGATGCTGTCAAGGTTTTTAAAGATTATAATGTATCCATCAAAGCTGTGGAGGATCTTTCTTATCTTGCTAACCAAAAGCTTGGTGGAGGTCCCCATCAATGGGGTCTTGGATCCCTAACCAAGAAGCTTATATCAAAAGAGGTTATCTATCTGGGTTCTCTGAGAATTGGTTTCTGTATTTTCTGCAACTCTTCATTGCTTATACTTATCATGCTGTCAGTGTTTTTTATTTTTTAGAGCATCATGAAGGATTTTTATTTATAGGTCATGCAAAATTCCACTTGCAGATCATCCTTCACTAGGTATCTTGTGTCTAACTGTTTATAGGTGGCAATTTTTCCACTTGGAAGTGAGTATTTGCTAGTTGCAATGCAGTGGTTCATTACAAACTTACAGCTAGCACTGTGCTGACATCGGTAGCCATTTTACTAGGAATTTTGAAATGAACATGCAAGTTATTTTATCTGTATATTGTAGGATCTTTTTGGAACTTCAGCTACAAGGCACTTAATTAGGCTAAAGTGCAAACTACACCTATAACGTTTGGGGGCTTTGGATTTTTACACCCTAAAGTTTCAAGATTTAGATTTTACCTCATAAAATTATATTCCGTTTGCATTAGTAGCCTTTACGTCCATATTTTTTGTTAAGTACCCACATAAACTTCCCACCCGTGTTTAGTTCGTCCTATAAAATGATGCCACATCATTTTATTATGCCACACCATTCTTTGTATGCCACATGGAATAATTTTATTGGACGAACAAAACTCGCAGTCCAAACTTATGTGGCGCTTAATGAAAAATATGGACAGAGGGTTGCTGATGCAAACAAAAGATAACTCGCAGGAGGGGGAGACCTACTAGCGTCTCCTTTGGTTCTTCGGTCATCCAGAGTTGTATATTCCCATTCTGCCTAGATCAGGTATCATAAGTCATATTGTTTCGATTTTTCTAGGAATTTCCAAAACTAGAGAAGGGGATTTTCCTACAATAGATAAAAAGGGCTTAGGCTTTAAATGGGATGCTTGTGAATTCCTTTGAGCCCCATATATACACCATCACCTCTTTTGTGACTTCTAAAGATGTTAGGGATTACATAAGTAATCTTTATTATCAGTATGATTCTTCACCTTTCTATTAGTTGTAACATGAAGAACAAGCCTTATCTTATGGGTAAAATAAAGAAATAAGTGTGCTATACTATTTATTACCGAAGGCTTAGGCTTCTGTGGGACCAGCTGATGAGCATGGGGGGACCTTTTTCTTTTAGGGGTAAAATCCAAAATTCGAAACTTTAAGGTGAATAATCCAAAGACCCCCAAAATTTAGTGGTGTTGTTTGCACTTTAGCCCACTTAATTATAATCTAGGAAGTATGGATGCTTCAAAATAACTTTTGTACCTATATTAGATACTATCAGATACATATATGGCAGAAGATGTATCAAATTTTTATCCATAAATGACAAAATTATTATTATTATTATTATTATTTTGGATATGTTGGGATATGGTATGAATACATTTGATTTAGGGGATAAAATTGGATTTTTCTTTAGAAAACAAGGGATTTAATGTAAAGATGTAAACTACAAGAATGATATGGGGTAGCAATATATCTGCAACTTGAGTTCCTATAGAATCGTGGGGTAGCAATAACTCTACTTTCTACCTTTCTTGAACAAGGTGGCAATCCACTTCTATATCCTTAGTCCTCTCATTAAATGCAAGATTTGAAGCAATACGGATTACTGCCTGATTGTCACAATACATAGTTAAAGGTAACTACACATTAAACTGTAATTCCTTAAGTAGGTGTTCAATTCACATAAGCTCACATGACGTATGGGTCATGGTTCTATACTATATTTAGCTTTTGCACTAGAGAGGGACGCCACTTTGTTTCTTAATTTTCCAAGTAACCAAATCTCCCTTGAAAAGGTGCAGTATCAGTTGTTAATCTACCATATGAGGGTGATCCTGCCTAATTTGAGTCTGTAAGCGCTTCTACCTATAAATGACCATTAGCCTTGTACAGAGGTCCATGATCAGGGTGTGCTTTTAGATAGGGGTGGCAAAATTTGACATGATTAACCCGTTTATAAATAGGTTATGAGTTGAGGCTAAACGGATTCGGGTTATATTTGGGTTGAATATGGTTAACTCGTTTAATAAACGGGTCGTGTTTGTGTTCAACATATGAACCCGTTTGACCTGTATAGCTTATAAAATTATTAGTTATTTTGATATTATTGCTTAATTAATGGTTGTTTTTATATGTTTATTACTATATTTATAGTTGTAATTGTATTTTAATTTTAGATATATGGGAATTGATAAAAATTATATAGGTTTGGTATGACCTATTAATCAAATAGGTTATTAAATGGGTTATTTGTATTGATCTTTACATGACTTGTTAATTAAACAAGTTAAATGTGTTGGGTCGGGTTGACCTGTTTAATAAATAGGTCGTGTTTGGGTTGAGGATTCTTGACATGTTTACTAAACAGGTCGGGTTCGGGTTAACCCATATAGCCGAATACTAATAGCTCGACATGACACGAACCCGACCCGTGAACACGAATTGCCACCCCTACTTTAGATACTTTACAATTTGAAGAACTACCTCTCAATGTGGTTGATGAGGAGCAGTAATATATTGACACAGACACTCACTATAGTAATAATGAAATAGTTCAACTTGCAAACTAAACGACACTCTCTCTCTAGATTAGATAACTCTTCCCCATGATCCATGTGGAATTTAACACTTGCGTCTGTAGGAGTCTACAAGTTTAGAGCCTATTAGTTTGTTCCCCCTCCCCCCCAACCCCAAAAAAAAAAAAAGAAAAAAAAAAAGAAAAAGAAAAAAATCCAACACTTATTTCCTCTACGACAAACTAATTTGCTCTTTAGATCGCGTTATCTCAATCCACAAGAAATAACTTAGCTTTCCCATATCCTTAGTCTGAAATGAACTTTGTAGGAATTCGTTAACTCTACAATTCCCTTAAAATCATCAACGGGGATAATTATATCATCAACATAGTCTATAAATAAGACCATTTCTCTCTTTGAAGTGGAGGAGAAGACAAAATTATTAGATTGCTAACTTTTTAAGGCCATAGATAGCTTTATTTAATCTGCACGCCTTACCCAACTCCCCCTAAACAACAAACTTGGGTGGTTTCTCCATGTAAACTTCCTCATGCAAACAACCATGTAAGAAAGCATTTTTGACATCCAACTGAAACAGCCAATGAAGATTTGAGGTCTAGGATATTAAAATCCAAACTGAAGAAAGTTCGGCAATAGGGGAAAAAGTTTCTATGTAATCCACCCTATAAGTTTGAATATGCCACTTTGCAATTAGGCATGCCTTTAGGCACTTAACCAAACCATTTGGTTTTCAGCAAAAAAAAAAAAAAAAAATGAACCATTTGGTAAATATTTAACAGTGTATACCCAACAAAAACCAATACTATACTTTCTTGAAGGAAGAGCAACGAAGTACCATTTTGCCATCTCATCTTCCATAGTCGTCCAACCAGGAATAGACAAGGTCTCCTTCATAGACTTGGGAATGACCATGTAAGACACGGACAAGGTAAAGACATGAAATGAGGGAGATAAATGTGGATAGGAAACATAGTGGGAAATAGGGTGAGAGGTGCAAGTACGCTTACCTTTGCTCAAAGTAGCAGGAAGAGAAGAAGGATCAAGAGAAGGATCTCCAGTCTGGGAAAGAGGCTCAGTGGTAGGCAATCGTCGACTATGATATACCTATAAAGGTTTTGCAAGAATTGTGACAGGAGGGGAACAAGTAGGACTAGAACAGGGAGAGATTGGTGGTAGGAAAGGAAGGGGACTATCCCCTCTAGAAGAAGAGAAAGGATAATAGGAGGTAGTTTCAAAAAAGGCAACATCAAAAAATAACAAATTGACGACAAAGTGTAGGAGAATAACACTTATATCCTTTGTGTATATGAGTACCCAAGAAAAATATTTAAGAAATCAAGGGTCTAGTTTATCACCTCCATGACCTAAAATATAAACAAGGAAAACAACACTACCACCACTAACAACAATAGAGCCTTAGTGATGGAGGAAATTGGTGAAAGGAAAGCTGTTTTAGAAAGCTCAGTTGCTTAGAGAAAAGAAAGAATGAATTAGCTCTTCAAGAGACACACTCTTGAAATAATACCTCATAGGTAGAGATTTCTTGGATTCAAATTCAACTAGTTATAATGAGGGCAACCTTGCTTATTTATAGTTACATAAGCAAGCTGCTGAGTTAGTTACAAGAACCCACCATGTGGATGCCATGTGATTGGCCAAATCCTAACAAACTTCTCTAACTAATTGATAGGCTATTGCACTTATCACTAACAATCTTATCAACAAACTAAGATTCTGTTACAAGTAAAAGGAACTACTTATCATACAATGTAAGCACTAGTAAACAGCTAGGTTTAAATATGAACTGTACCACTTAGTTCCAAAATTTTTGGGGTTGGCAACAAAGCAAATACACCCAAAAATTTTAGGAGATAAATGGAATAAGGGTTTATCAAGAGACATCGCATTGTGGGCATGTGATTGATAAGATAACATGTTGCCAAAATTACATCACTCCAATAGGCTTTAGGAACACTCATTTGAAATAAGTGCGCTTGAGTCACTCCCAACAAATTCCTTAATTTATATTTTGCCTCATCATTTTGTTATGAGTATGAGCACAAGAAGACTGATAAATTATGCCATGGCCAAGAAGGAATTGAAATAAAACCCCTTTAAAAAAAGGAATTGAAATAAAAAAAAATGAAAATATTCATGAGCATTAGTAGATTGAAAAACATGAGTGGAAGAATGTAAGCATCAAATTGAGTCTTTATTTCCATATAAAATGATTTAAGAATTGAATACAAATCTAACATTTCCTTCATGTGGCAAAGGTGACTTCAAAGAAATTATCAACAACCATGACATAATATTGAAACCAAATATGAGGGGACTTTTATAGGACCCCAAATGTTTGAATGAACTAGGTGAAAAGGAATATTGGCTCAACTCTCATGTCTAGACACAAAAGGCAATCAACGGTGTTTACTCAATTTATAAGCTTCTCACTTTAATGACTCAATTGCAAGTTCTGAAGATAGGGTGTTATGACCCCACCCCAACTGTGCAGTTCTGAAGATAGGGTGTTATGACCCCACCCCAACTGTGCAGATATTATTCTCTTTGGCTTCATTGGACTGCAAGGATTTGTTTCTCCCCAAAGCACACAACAGTGGGGAAAACGCATCTTCACATTGAAGGGAGGCCTAATGAAACTGAGTCCTCATCTCACGAGTCCCACATCGCCTAGGGAAGCACGTGGTAATGTGTAAAAGGGGTGGCCTCCCTTTAATGTGAAGAGGTGTTTTCCTTGCTATTTTGTGCTTTAGGAGAAACAAATCCTTGAGGCCTAACAAAGTTAAAGAGGACAATATCATCACAGTTGGGATGGGGTCATGATAGAGGGATTACTAAGATGACAATGATGCTGAAAATGTGATACTAATGATGAAAGGGCCACTGAACGAGATAAATCATGAAAATCTAGATAGTATAGACCGTTAGACTTATGTTTTCTTTCGGGAGGTAAGAATATTGCAACAATTAAGAGCTTCTGACGAACATATAACACTAAAGACAAGGAAAGAGTAGGGGTAATGTGAGTTGTGCCCAAACTAAAAACAATAATGGTTGAGACATCTGCCCATGTAGCAAAGGGAAGAGTTGAGGGTGTCCAAGTTAGAGAGCAGACCTGGATTACCAATCATATGATCAATCGCTCATAAGTTAATGATGTAGGGTTCTTGAGTGGCGAGACAAGCAATGGCAGTACCTGTCTAAGCTAGAGTAGCGATAGAAGAGGATGCAGGAGACTGAGACTGTAGGGACACAAGGTGAGAATACTCTTCCTCAAGAATAAATACTACTCTAGTAGTGGAAAATGGTGGTGGAAAGGGGTTGTGAATCATTATCCTCTTCCTGAAAAATGATCTTCTTATGATGACCATGTCCTTTACCACAACCTCCTCCCCAACCTTAACCCCCATGACCACCATGGCCACTCCCCATGGAGGTGACAAAAGCAGATTTATCACTAGAGGGTAATGTAACAGTACTAGAATCAGATAACGAGGTCTATCTAAGTCTACCAAAAGCTTCACTCAAAGAAGGGAGGTCTTTCCTATCTAAAATTTGTTCTTATCAATGGTTGTGGAGAAAGCAAGTGACATGCATATACAATCTCTTTGTTTCTACATGGTTTTTACATCAAAGATGGGTTGGTAAAGATTAAGTTCTTCGCATATACCCTTAAATTTTCCATAATAGTCTTCCAAAGACAAATGATTGAGAGCAAGGGTGAAACAAGTTTGATAAAGATCATAAATTTTCATAAGATTGTTAACACCAGAGTACAACTCCTTGGTAAGAAAACCAGACTCTAATTGATCTTAGACTCCATGCTATTCCACAAGCAACTCCTAATTTGGGCATCTTTAGCTTTCCAATCAGCATATTTAGAGCTTGAGGACCGGGGGGGAGGGGGGGGGGGGGTTGTCATCGGTGTAATGATATTGTTTTCTTCCCAAGAGAAAGACCTCAACAACATCAGGCCATTGTGCATAATTGCCCCCATTAACACAAATGGAAGTAATGGAAAACATATTGGGAACAACAAAAAATTTGGTTGGATACTGTCTTTGGACTCCATAGCACCATGCAAACACGTATTAGGAATTAAATGAAATCAACTACCAACACTACTGTTTAACACCCAAACCACTGACTGGTCTCCAATACTATCCAACCACAAAACTCTACACACACAGGGCTACCCATATCACATTGCTACAAGCCTACAACTATAGAGCCATAGAACTAGAGGACATACTAAAGTTTGAGAGGCACAAAATACCAGATTGGCGCAAAAGAAGGTTCCCATGGGTCACCGGTAGTTGGCAGTGCTTCCAAGTGAAATCTTAAGAGCTATGGCCCACTAAAGAAGGGATTGTCATGGCATTAACCAAATAAAACTTTACTGTTTGAAGTTCGAACACCAATAGAAAAACCAATGCATCCACGTGGACTAAACTGAAGGCCTAGACTTGTGTTTTTTTTTTTTGGTACACATGTAAAGAAACTAAAGAAGAATCTTAAATGAAAAGTTGAGTCCACTAAAGATAGTAAGTGTACAGGGCCTTACGCGGAGTTTGTTCATGGGCTTGGAACTTCTCTAGCGCACGGGCCAGAGGACTTGACCCCCTTTTCGTTTTTTTTTTTAATGACTAAAATGCCAGACATACCGTGGTGTGGAGTGGTAATAACAAAACGAAGCTTCAGTCCCAGTAAGTGCAGTGGTTCGACAGCTGCGCCAGGCGAGATGGAGAGCTTCAGAACCAGCAAAGTTGTTAGCGGACAAAATATTGGGACGTCGGTCTGGTGTCACTGCCTCTGAAACTAGAGGTCGCTAGTGTGATAGGGATCCGCTGCTAGCAGTGTATCCGGCAGTGGTTTTGAAGGATGGCGACTGTAGTTATTTTCTGCTTGGCTGGGAAATCTGGTTCACTGTAGTGACTGGTATTCTGATGGTTAGAAAATAATGACTGCACTGGAATTTTTTTTATGTGATTTTTCTGGTGCTGGGTTGACTGCGGTGATGCTTCAAACAGATCAATGTTTGCTTTGATACCAAAATTGACGCAGGACAACTAGAACAAAACTGAAATAACAATAAAATAAAAGGATATGACCTAAGAGTCAGCACTTAGGCCTTGCTTGGAGTCAGCACTAAGTGGAGAAACCATTAGGAGTCAGCACCTAGGGTGGACCTAAAGTTGGCACCAGACCAAAAGAGACCAAACTGCCATTTTTGTCATTCATCAAAATATCAACTACCCCCTCAAGGAGTACAATAGGTTGCCTATAAAGAATTACTAAACTTTAGTTTAATTGGCTAAGAAATCTTAATTGCCTTATTACAAAAATAACTTTGCTTCCAAATTAAAATACTAATAGCCCAATAAACTAATAGGACCTAAAACATAAAAATACAATTGACTTGCAATCATAAATAATACTAAATAATAATCTTCATGTGTCTCCCGCATCAGACTATGGTCAGCAAAGTCAAGGGTTGCTATTACTATACTCGCCGGGGATTAGGAATGGTGGAGTCAACAGCAGATGTTAGTGGCTGCAGCGGTAGGCGACTTTGTGCTCTCATATCATGTTAATCTTGGTAAGTGCGTCTAGGTTTCATTAATATACCCTAACACATACTTAGTATTTATACTGATAGCTTTAGTACATTATTATAGATTTACCCTTAACAATTAAATACCACTCACAACTTGAACAAATTTTATTTAGTTCTAGAATTGTGCTCTAAGACGGCATGGATGATATACATATATACTGCTTCTGAATGGACGATTAATGATAAGTAATATGTTTTTACAATTCACCTCATAGAATATTCTTCAATCTTTCCTTCTTCAATATCTTATTTTCTATCTCTCTCTTGTTAGTCCTAACCTAACCCCTGGTTTCCTTAGTTGAAAAATTGTATGGACACTTTGAGACTGCCATAAACTGGCCTACACCAACTGTCTTACTGAAATTTGACTGGTTAATAGTATATAAATCCCTTCAAGATTCTTTAAATTGGATCTTGTTCAAGGTTTTGAAATATATGGTGTGGACAACAAATTTGACCAGTTAATACAAACTGATTTTGTTGGACCTGATTGATCGTGGTTGTTGTTAATTGACACTGATTGGTGCTATTAGAGATTTGATTGCAATGAATGTTTTTTCCATATATGATGTAATTACATAATGATATAATGTAGGGACTCTATTTAAGGGTCCAAATTTCACTATCATAGGCAGTTGATCATGGATTAATGAAATTTGGATTGAAAGTTTTCTTCCAGTGCTTGATGTTAATACCAAGCAAGCTCAAGTGTTGATTCTTGGGTTCCTATCCTTATCCCAAGCTTGGGGTTGGTTTCAAGCAACCCTAGGTGCTGTTTTCTAGGTTCTGTTTTTGTCGCTTGGTGCTATTTTTATGGTTTTATCCCCTTTTTTTGTTCTCTCTCTCTCTCTCTCTCTCTCTCTCTCATTTTTTCCCAAACCCATGTTCCTCTTAAGACTTCATTGTCCTGCATTATAATGCAGCTTCGTAAGCCCAATAAAATTAAGATGGGAAACTGGGAGACTAATTTTTTGTCAAAGGAGCAACTAGATTATGCAGCCACAGATGCTTTTGCTTCTTGGTATCTGTATCAGGTAATTTGTTATCATCACTTTATCATCTTTTTATAACTTTAAAGGCTCTCAAAACATTTGTGCTGCATAATAATTTTTTCCTTTGTTACATAGGTATTAGAAGGCCTCCCCAATCTAGAAGTTGCTGCTTGCCAAGGAAGTGAAAAGTTGGAAGGTGTGACATCAGAATGACCTTTGCTGGTTATATCTGACTAATATTTTCTGTTCAGCTTATATGGACAGAATGACATTGTCAAATTATTCTGATAGGCTTCACCACCATCATTGGCAGAGCAGTAGTATTTGTTGCCTTAGATGCTTCAAATTATTTATTGGCTTATGAGGCTTTGAGTTTAGAAGTAGGTAAATAAAGACATGTCAATTAAGAAAGTAATTTGTTGAGGATCCAAAGCCGACTTTGGATATAGAAGAATGGAAGAAATGAATACATGTGGTCGACTCTTACTAATTTGCTGAGGATCCATAGCTTAATGTTGTTGTTGTTGTTGTTGTATATGAGGCTTGGTTTCATACTTTGATGTTATATAGAAGATTGCCATCACTTCTGATTCAAGTTTCACTTCCTTTGAAGTGACAATTTTATTTGATTAAAAATGAATGGTATGTTTTAAGTGCATGATCACTTACATTGCAATATTGAATTGACAAGCAGCAGTGATTGAAAGTGAGCCTGATTTTGATACAGTGCAATTCAACCAGTTGCTTGGTTCTATTACATAATAATTTGGAAAGTTCCATCCATGTATATTATGATATTTTAAAAAACATTTTGATACAGTGCAATTCAACCAGTTGCTTGTTCTATTACATAATAATTTGGAAAGTTCCATCCATGTATATTGAGAATATTTTAAAAAATAAAGTAAAATACAATCATGCTTTTCCTCAATGCCATTGTTTAGTTCCTATGTTTTTTTTTTTCAAAGTTCCTATTCTTTTATTTGTGCTGAAACAGGGAAATTGTGGTATGTTCCTACAAGTTCACAAATTCTTGACATAGTTGTGATTTTGCCTTTGCATGCTCTTCTCTTTTGCAAAAAATTGTTCTCCCCCCCCTCCCCCAACCCCTTTTGGTTAGTTACAGGCACATCTAGTACACGCTATATAAAATCTAGCTGATTATTGGGATTGGAATGGCTCAATCCTAACCATCTGCTTGAATTTGATTTGAGCTTCAATCTGATTCATATTTTTTTTTTTTGAGAAGTTTTTATTTTATTTTTTACCTACCTACCTAGTGATTCAATCTGGAAGTATACCGCACGACAAATTAATGGGTATTTTTTCTGTTAAGATAAACTTTGGCTCTAGTAGCCTTTGTTTGAGCGATGAGGTTTTACTTGCTTGGCAGGTCTCTTTTGGGGTTGGATGGAACTTCTGACAGGCCTGGGAGTACAATAGGTCACTTTGTAAGAATTTTTGCTTACAAAGTGGTCTCCTTTTAACACTGATCAAGTTTAATTAAGTTTCATTCAAGTATCAAAAAAAAAAAGAAAAGTATTTAGTTGTTAGTCGTGTTTGATCAAAGCTGTGTTTGCTTTGAATTAGTTTAGTGTTAGCTTGATAGTCTGGGCTTTGATACGTTTCAGTTTATTTCAAACTAGTAACCTGTGCGATACACGGAGAAGCTATTGTGTATAAAAATATAAACTATTCTTTTTCTTTTCCTCTTTGATTGTCCGTTAGCATTTCAGTCTTATAGTTTCCTATCTTTGATATGAAATATAAATCTTGATATGAAACATTAATTTACGTAATGAAAAATATAAATCAAACATAAGTTTAAAATAAAATGAAGAATTAAATCTTTAACATCCTCAATTATCCATAAAATGTATGAAACACAAATTTAAAGAGCTACTTAATCAATATTTCAAATAAATTGAAAGACAACTTTAAAGTGTGTTTTTGTATCTTCTTCATTTGTTGCTTCGTAGTAGTCACTGAATGTGTCCATTTGTTTTAATTTAGTATAGATGTTGGTGTGAGTTGTGCATTGCTTTGAACATCAACTTTTTGAAATTTTGTAGAATCACCACCTTGTTCACTTGATAAGTTGCTACTACATTCATTTGAAGCATCACTAATGTAAGCCTGACAATAGAATAGGTTGAGGAATGTCTTACAACACATACAAGTTAAATAACATATTTGTAATTTTGCTATATTAAAGAGTACGTACTTCAGTCATTTTATCAAGCTGAATTGCTTTGTCAGTTTCTTCAAAAGATTCAAAAACTTTCTTGACGGTATAGAATTCTCATCCATACTTGAGATTATAATAATTTAGTTGTATTTGGAAAACAAATTTTTCCATTCAGATTTTCAATTTACACAAGAAGGACGACTTCTTCGGGCACCTAACAAAAGAAATATTTTTCAAATTGTACAATCAAGTAAAGTTTAGATTTATTAAACACTAATTTTATCTTTCATATTCTCACCTTCAAACATTTGTTCAAAAGGTCTTTGCTGATATATTGAGTAATTTTTCTGCTTCTAAATCAAATAAAATGAATATGACCATTCTTAAGCTATCGTTAGCCTTTAATTGAATTCTATACCTGATAAGAGAAATGACATATGTAATGTTAATATCATATTAGTTATTGTGCATTTTAATATAAAAGTAAACATTTTTATTTTGTGTACCTTGGGATTAGGAAGCATGCCTTTTTGTTGTAATTGTCGCACCATAAAAATTCATCTCTTGATTTTACCTTTTTATGACATACTTTGCAAAAGATATAGTACCAACTAAAATTATCTATCTCAATGTTTATAATCTTTCCCTGACAGCTGAAGATAGTTTCCTAGAAATTGAATTTTAATTAATCAATATCAATCAATTCATAATTTTATAGTTAAATTTTGTAAAAGCATATCTATAGTACATAAAGCAATGTTAAGGACACAATGTTACTGTTCAAGGTTTTCTTTTTTCTTACCTCACTATCAGAATCTCACATAATTTTTGTTATTTCACTTATGGTTCTTTTGTTGATGTTCATCTCTTCTTGAATTGTCACTTGTGGTTTGAAATGTTTTGGCATTTGTACTATTGGTTGGTTATTTTCCATTAGCCTGTTTGTTTTTTTTATTTATATTTTATTTATATATATATATATATAGGTAAAACTTAGAGAAAATTTAATTAGATTCTATAAATAAAGTCCAATTTTGCACCATGTGTCATAAATTATTTACTTTTAGAAAGAATATTATTTCTTAATTTTGTAGTCAAATGTGGGACCACATCATAAATATCTATCAAAGTGAGTTATTGCATACAAAAATCAAATAGTCTAGAATTAATGAGCATATATATTTTTTTTTTAAATGGATAATTTACATTTTCTATCTGATAATATTATTACAAGACTTTTTAAATAGTAAAAAAAAAAAAAAAATGATTATCAATAATATTTAAATTATATATGTAAAAATTATACTATGCATCTTAATGTATATCTTTTAAGTATAACCATGCACTTGCATAGGGTTACAAGCTAGTATTACATAAAGATATTAGACATAGTATTACATAAAAATGTGAATCCAAAACAAAACACTTACTGATCTTTGAAATTAGCAGTCTCAAGAATTTTCAAATCAATATAAACTCTTGTTCCACTTATTGACAATAAGTTATAATATCCTGCAATGTATGTGAAAGCTATTGATTATGAAAAAATAAAATAAAAATAACAATGAATGAAGAATTTAAGCTATTACTTATGTAAGTGATGCTACTAAAGCATGCTTCTAATAATATTTTAATATCAAAATCTCTATTTGGTGAAATTCACTTGCCACAGCATTGCAGTATGTTTATTTTATTCCTTTAATTGCAAATATACCTAATTATCACCTTTTAAAAAAACATGAAAAAAAAAAGTGTCACTTCTAAAATATGATTTTAGAGAATCAATATGGTGACATGAATATACACATTTGTATGATTTAGAGGACAAATGATAGGAGACTCGTTACAAAATCATTCCCAACTGTCATATATGCAAGAAGAGGCACTCAAAAAATAAAAGAAGAAATAAAAAAAGCCCCTTGGAGCTCAAAAGAGCACAATACTATAATTCAAATAAATCTTATCAAGAACAAATTATACCCATATCATTTTGTAATTGGATACATATGCTTTAAAGTAAAAAAGTCACATACTTCTTAATGCTCCCAAATTTTACATAGGCACAATCCCAGAAATAGATATAGAATATAAAATAATGTTAGAATATAGAATAATGTTTGAAACCCACCAATTAAATTGCAGAAGATTGAAAAGGTAACACAAAAGTTAGACTATATAGTCTATATTATATGCATTAAGTTACCTGAATTGCAAAAGGGAGTTATGATATAAATCTTGACATTTTTCAATTGTTCAAAGCAACAAATATACTATCAACAGAAGCCAATAATTGGTTGGACTTATCAAAACCCACTATGTCTCTAACCCCATCAATCCATGAATTCAATTTCTAATTCATCCATCATCCAAGTCTACTTAACGTATTAAAACAAACAATAGCCAATATAGCAGATTTAGGGGAAACACAAAATTATTAAATGATGAGCACAACGTTGACAAACAAAGAAAACAGATCAATGTCAAAACTTAAGAAATAAAAAAGACAACAGATGCCATTTTGATGATTTTGATCTTATCATTTGTCAAATAATTTTGATCTTATAGGGGGGAAAAAGTGAGAGAAGCAAATATTATTTTCCTTGTGTTTTCTTGAAAGCGCCAAATGCTTTTGAAAAGCCTGTTGCTCATCAAGATTCAAGATATAAAATGGTCCAAGTGCACAATTCTTCTTATGCAGGCCACCCTATTCTACAGAAAAATATTTTATGCATTGTTCCAATAACTTCATCACTTTAAAAAAAGGTTGCTACCTGATGGTTTTGGATTTTGTTTGATTAATTTCACAAAAAATTAGTTTAGCAATTCAATGAAATTCTTTAAGAATCCTATATTATCCTTGACACTTAGTTTCCATTGATTGGAATTGAGCACATGCATGTTCCAAAATTTAGTCCTACTACTGAAACTGAAAATCAAATTGAATTTCATGTTTCAAGTTGAGGAACTAACTTGCCTAAAAACACAGAAATTTAGACCAAACAACAGTAACTACAACACATACCATTAGTCTTAGCTACCCCCAGAAAGTCAGACTTTAACATGAGAATCCAAGGAACATACCCACAAAATTTGTCAGTCTGAGGTTTTTTTTAATTTTCTTTTTTAGTGGAAAGTATTGGTCTAAGTAAAACAGAGGCTTCTTTCATGTTTTTTTTTTCATCATTATTTGTAAAAATTGAGCTGTAATGATGATAGCTGCCGCATGCAAAGAAAAAAAAAAAAATGAGAGGTGCACAATGGCAGCAAAGAAAAAAATTGATTCTCTTGCTTGAAACATAAATAAAGAATGGCTTAAATAAGAATAATTCTAGACAGAATATTGAAGCTTGAATAAGGGCTACAAAAATATAAAATAGACTCAACAGAATAAGTGGAATTATAGGAATAAAGCTGATTAGGGAGAGAATATTGCATCGTCTTGGATCCCTACCTGTATAGATTATTGAATTTGAAAGTTTATAAAAATTAAAACTTTCATTTAGATACTTCATAGAATAAATGCTATTTTGCAAATGTAATATAACAAAATTGAACCCAAACAAAACAAAGCAGCATAACAAAGATACAAAAAAGTAATTAGCTGTCAAAGATAGAAAACAGTATTTAGCTTGTCTTCTTTATCCAGCAAAAAAAAAAAAAAAAAAAAAAAGCTTGTCTTCAATTATCTTATAGGTAACATATAATTTAACAAAACGGTAAGCAAATACAAAGCGGCTAAATCAATTTGGAGGAGACAAACACAAATATAAATTGGTGGTAATAGTACCATCTTCATTCACTAATGGACTTCTACTTTCATCGTTAGTGTTATATTGTCTACGTCGAATACTCCTTTCAAATGGCTCGTCATCTCTTGTTCTTGATTGGCCTAGGTTACATACTAATTATGAGTGATGCATTATCAGAAGAACTAATTTTAATTTTTTAAGGAAAAATACTTTTTTAATATCTTAATATTGTACTCCTTTTGTTTCTCTTTTGTGATAAGATTAATCTTCATCTCAATCTTGCATAGAAAGCAGACTTCATGCTTAGGGAATAAACTAAAAGCAAAAAATTCATGAAAATTTAATTAATAAATAAAACTATATAGGAAAAACATAAGTTACAAATTAACATTTATATGTTATAGAAAGGGGAAAAAATAAAAGAAAAATAAAGCATTCACGTACTAACTTCAGAATAAAAAAAAATAAAAACATGATTCTTTGATAAAATACAAATTGTACATGGAAGTAATAAAAACAATGTAAATCTTGAGATGAAACAATTAAACCAATCATTAAACCAAGTTTGAGATTGTTGGGTTAAGATAGCTTGACCTCGGTTAATTAATTCAATTACCCAAGTTGATTAATTAGGTTCAATTGTATGCCAAAATCGTGAAGGCACCAACAAAGCACCAATTAAAGTAAATGTAGCAGAAATTAAATTGACACGGTAATTTGTTGACGAATGGGGAAAAACTCTTGCAAGGCAAAAACCCCACCGGGTGATTTTAATGTCCCCACTCCTAAGAATCAACTAATCCACAACTGAGCGGTTACAAGTATAAGGAATCTTACCAACTACCCTAGTTTATCTCGAAATACCAATTTACAGTTGAACTTTCACTCCAATACCCAATTGGACTTGATCTTGTAGTAGCCTTCTTTCCATTGATGCACAAATCTCCAATCTGTGACTAACCCTTTGCACGGATCTCAGTGTGTAACTAACTCCAGCAATTTAAACGATGTTATTGGCTACAAAGTTCTTCACTTCATCAACAATGAAGATCAAGAAGCACTTGGTTACAAAACCCTATGGCGTACAAACGTAGTAGCTTCTTATAGAGAAAATAAATCTTTAGGTCTCTGTATCCGTGTGTTGATGGCTTTTAAAATAAGCCTTATATATGTCTAGGGTTGTAAAAAAAGAAACCCTAAACAAATACAAAAGCTTGGGCCGAAATTCAAATCTAGAAAACTGAAAATCGTAGTTCTCAATAGATCGAGCTGCTATCGAGCTATCTATCGAGCTTCACATTAAGCAGGCATCCGTTGAGCTATTTGTCGAGACTTAATGAACAGTTTTTCTTCACTTGTTTCTTGGACCAATCTTCATGAATTTTAATACGAATACTTGATATGCTTTGAACAATGTATTTCTTGATGTATTGAACTCATCTTAGATCTACCTAATTACAAGTGCATTTTGTCAAAGGATTAGCTAATTACATAAAATATGACCCTAACAATCTCTCCCTTTGGCAATCCGTGACAAAACCACAAGCATAATTATGAGAGATAAGCCTAACTAATACAAAAAGCCTAACTAATACCACAAGCACAATCTCTCCCTTTGGCAATCCATAACTAATACAAAAAGCCAAAAGTACATAAGCCTAACTAATACAATGAGCTCTTGAAAAACTTTGCAAGAAAAGAGATCATGGCATGATGGACTTGCAATCTGTCTTATTTGAAACACTTAAACAAGATTCATCAAGGCATTAAGTGTGAAACATTGACAAGTTATGTAAATGAAGAAACATGTGTATAAAGAGAGAAAAGAAACAACACATGTGAGGAAAGGGGTGAAGAAACATACATCATGTATATATATAGGAAGAAGCACTATAATGTATGAGTAAAAAGGTCACAAGACCATGGTATATGAAGTGAGAAAAGATACAACAAAACCTCACTACATCCTTCAAAACACACTTTCCCCCTAACTAGTCTATCCCCATGCTAGCTATCCCCCTAACAAAAAGACTACTTTCATATACAAAACTACTCCCCCTTTTTTCCTCCCCACAACATGGCCTTCTTACAGAAGAGTGAGGCCAGCTCGTCTCGAGAAACAGAATTGAGACGACGGTGACTAGGGTAATCTATTGGGGTTTATGCCCTAAAATCCAATTTATTAGCATGTCATAAATGATTAAATTGTTTAATTATATGAGACTATTTATTAATGAACTAATGGGACATTATCTTAGTCCATGAGATGCATAGTATGTGATTTATGCGATTTAGTCACAGAAGATATAAATCACAAGTTCTTTGTAAACTCAGAATTTTAATTCATAGTCGGTGATGAAATTGGGCATTTCATCTACGAAGAGCATAACATATTAACAAAGATGATTTGTCTTAATCATGGAAGTAGAGACTTTTAGTTGGTATGTTGATATGTTTTAAGAGTTAAGACATATTGAACTGGACCGCTGTGAGATTTATTATTCTCCTAACGACTGTGAAATGAATAATAAATCTCACGATTTCTATTTACATCAACTCTAAATCCTGAGAGAATAATGGACTTGATCATGAGGTGTAGGTTGCTTTGATATATCAGGAGTGAGATCTATAAGTCACAATCAAAATCTCAGTATGTTGGGCAACCACATTTAGTGTTGATAGAACATATATTCTCAAGATGGAATTCATAATCTCTTAATGGAGATATAAAATATTCTCTTGAGATAAGTTTAATGAGTTTGGTTATTCAGAGTGTTTGGCCCAATCACTTTAGTAAGGAGTTACTAAAGTATATATTTATGAAATTGAATTTTATAAATATATGTTGAATAACATTGTTAGGTTCTAAAGATTAGGAACTAATGTATTTAGAACTTCAATTTGTATGTTGGCAAACCATGATCAAAACAATGTTTAGTCGTGTGTTAGACTTGCTCAAAGTATGGGTCTTATTGTAAAGTTGGAATCGAGTTTTTATGCAGAAGTACTGTTCACTTTCTATATGACTCGATCGATCGAAAATCGTGCAGAACGTTTTTCTGCAGAAAATTCCAACTCAGCCCAAGCCCGTTTTAATGTATAGGGTTTTATGTTTTGCCCTAAGTATATAAGGGAAAACCCTAGCCACGTTTTTAGAGTTCTGTTTTGCTGTGTTTGTGAATCTCTCTGTGAGATCTAGAGGTGTTTACCTTCACATACACTTAGGGTTTACAAACTTGAGATTTATGTCAAGAGTTGTGTAGATCGTTACAGTTGCAGAATCAAGAGAACACAAAGATATACAAGCAGGTGCGCTTGTGGATTTGTTGAAGAATTCCGGAAAGAAGGAGTCCGTGGATCTCGGAGCTATCATGGGGTCATGGTAGTAAGTTTCCTACACTTGGGTAGCAATAAGATGTTAGTGGTCTAAGTCTATTGTGTAAACTTCGATTCTTTCATAGTGGATTCAGTTTACCTTGAGGATAGCTAGGTCAAATCCTCCCCAGGTTTTTACCGGTGTGGTTTCCTGGGTCATCAGATCTTTGTGTTGTTTATTTTCCGCTGCTTTGTTATTTTTGCTTATCTGTGTTAACCTAGTTTTAATTAAATTACCTAAGTTAATCACTTGGCTAATTCTTTAGGTTAATCTGTTGGGTTTAAGGGGTCTAAACGAACTGACAAGTGGTATCAGAGCGGGTAGCTCTTCTGTTGTAGATCCTTTGATCTAAGAGTTGATCCTTGATCCCTGTTATCGTGGATAATTTGAAGTGTCTCACTGTTTTTGATTGTGATGATTTGAATAAAAAGGACACTGTTGTTTCTGTTGATTTTATTGATGCCTTTGAAACTCTTCGTAAGGAATTATCTAAGTTTTTGAAAATTGCTAAGAAATTTAAAGAAGAGTTAAAATTGGCTAATCTTGAAAAAGAGGAATTGATTGTTAGATTAGATGAATCTAATAAAAAGAATGAATTTTTGAGAAATCAAATTTCCTCTCAAGATGAGAAGATGAAAAGCTTGGAACAAGAGTTAGTTGAATCTAAGGCTAAAATTGAAAATCTGACTAGTACCAAGCCTGCTGTTGATAACAGAAGTGTTTCTGTTTCTCTTAAGCCTAAAGCTGAAAAAGTTTATATCCCTCCTTTCAAGAGGAATAATAAAGAAAAGGCTTATTTTGCTAGGTTAGACAAAGGTAAAAGTTCTGATGTAGACGGTGAAGTTTTTAAACCTAAGTCTAAACCTACTGCTAGTGTGCATAAGAAATCTGTTTTTGTGCCTACTTGTCACCTTTGTGGTGTTGTTGGTCATATTAGACCAAATTGTTCTTTATTGAGGCAAAAACCAAAATCTGAGATTAGATTTGTTGTTAGGAATACTGATGTTCCTAAATTTGTTCCTATTTGTCACTATTGTGGTGTTTCTGGTCACATACGTCCTAATTGTCATAAATTGCAATTTAAGCATTCTGTGTTTCAATCTAGGATATGTGATGATATTTCTCCTGCCATAAGTCAAAATAAATTGTTTCATATGCTTTTGAAAAATTTGAGCTTGTTGGCTTGTGAAAGGAAATTGCAGGATTTCAGTCTTTCTCAGAAGATTGGTGTAATCCCTCAAACACACTCTGCTTCACATGGATTTTCACCTACAAAGCCGAAGACTCGTGCTATATGGGTGAGAAAAGATTCTCTAAGGTGAGTGTTGCTGACTTGTCCCTGATTTAATTCTTTCAATTATTTGTGGACATGTTTTGTTTTTGTTTTTGGTTGTTTTGTTTTTTAGGTTGTTTTTTATTATAAAAAAAAAATCCAAAAACATTGAAAATTTTCAAAAAGAAAAAAATATTTGTTTTGTGTCTTGTTTTATTTTTTTTTTTTTTTGAGGATTACATGAATTATGATATCTCTCTCTTGATTTAGAACATGCTTGACATTGTGGAGAAACTTAAATAGCATGCATTCTATAAGTGCTAAGCTATTTTTTGATTTTTTTTGAGTATGTACTAGTTTGTACATGTACTCAAGGGTTAATTAAGAAATTAAGCACTGTCATGCATTACATTTGCATTTTTTTTCATTTAGAATAATGTGTGTTTGTTGTTTTTGGTCATCAATTTTTTTTTAAAACCAAAAAGATTTTTTGTGTTTTGTATTACATATCATGGATTTGTAATCAAGGTTGGCCATATTATCTTTACATAACATGTTTATGTACTCTGTTTAGCTTGGATGAGCTTATTTTATTGCACGTTACTAGTGTGAGCTTTGTAGTGCATGTTGTGTGGGAAGATGTTTATAGTTTTTGATCACTTTGTCTTGATCTTGAAGTCACATGCCTTTGATTGTTGGACTTGAACTTATTGAGAAAGGCATAAATAACCATCTCACCACTGTTTACTAGCCAATCATGAACACCTTAGTGCATATCGTAAGATTTTGTGCTCGAGAAAGTGTAGCACATGCACAAAAAGAACATAAGGTGTAGCCTCTATTAAAATTGGTGTGTACATTATTGGGCTGTAATAATTTCACAATTCATAAAATTGGTGTGTACATTATCCCGGCTTTTATTAAGTTTCTAATCAATTAAATTGAATAATGAGGCAAATCAAGAAACTTACATGATTGCAAGCTTTTATTCTAGGAGATGTGAGAGTTATATGATGTAACTCTTTAGGTGATAGTCTCTTTCAAATTCTATGTGATGAATTTTGTAGACTTTGTGATTGATTACTATTCACATATCACCTCACATGTCTCTCAAGCTTTTGCTAGTTGCACACACTACACAAGTTACTCTTTGCTAAACTTTGTACATGTTATTGTGTGTGATTTTGTTGTGGCCATCCAAGATTATATGTTCTTTGATTTTGATACAAAATTTGTGTTTTTAAGGACAAATTGATTAAAAATCTTAATTTTGAAAGATCTGGGTTGAATTCAAATGTTTTTGAAAAACTTTTAGTCTCATACTCATGCATTTCATTCATAAAATATTGTGCTTTGAGGAGTTTCTACATAAAATTGCTCTGTTTTTCAAAAAAAAAAATTAAGTTTTCCAGATTTTCGATCGATCGAGGGTGTTTTTCGACCGATCGAAATTGCAATTAAAATTTTTGGTTTGTTTCTGTCTAACTCGATTGGTATTTGATCGATACTCGATCGATCGAAACTGAAAAATTTTCAGTTTTTAGAGTTTTTGACCAAATTTTTTCCATGCATCATTTATGGTTAGGATTCACATGAATTGCATTATTTTCTGTATCCATCTTGCAGTTTTGCAGTCATATCTCTCATTGTTTTCACACATAACATGCATACACTTTGCTAAATTGGGTACTCAACTTGATTTAAAAAATTAATTAATTAATTTTTGAGTCCTTTGTACATTTTAGTATATGCTATTTTTCTTGATGTGTGAATTGCAGAAAATATTTTTCTTAAGAGATATGATGGATAATAATGTGCAAATATTTTCTTTACTCATGCAACTGTTTATGGGTCACATAGTGTCAAGTTTGCATTTATTGAAAGAGAGAATATTTTTTTCTTCATGTGTATCCTCAACTCATTTTTTTTCTGGGTTTGTGTGTTTTTTTATTTATCCCCACCTCCTAAATTTTCCCCAAAACCGTTTTTCCCAAAACTTGTTTTGTTTTTTCCTATTTTTTATAGGGGGAGAAAAGTTTTTTTTAACCTTTGTTGTTCCTAGGGGGAGTTGTCTCTATTTTTTATAGAGTCGAATTTTTTGTTCCCTTAATTCTCTACTTCCTCTTTTTCTCTGTTGAGTTGTTACTCTTTGTTTGAGTTATCTTTGTCAATACGTGACAAAAAGGGGGAGTTATGTTGAATTTGTGTGGAAAATAATAGGAATGCTCTTTTTAGGAGGAGTTGAAATTATTTTTGGTATATCTAACTTAGGGGGGAGAGTTAGTTTGCATATTTGTTGATTTACTGTTTTTCCTTTACACACATGCGTTTATGTGTTTGTTAAGTGTTACAGAAATATACAGGTTGCTTTCAGTCGAGCTGCTGTCTACCTTGCAACTGTTAGATAGTAGTTTAGGTTGAATTGTTAAGTGGCTATTTTTATTGTAATGGGCTATTTCAATTTGTAACTTTGAGCTTTTTGTTAAGTCTGTGTTTTGTCACGGATTGCCAAAGGGGGAGTTTGTTAGGTTCTAAAGATTAGGAACTAATGTATTTAGAACTTCAATTTGTATGTTGGCAAACCATGATCAAAACAATGTTTAGTCGTGTGTTAGACTTGCTCAAAGTATGGGTCTTATTGTAAAGTTGGAATCGAGTTTTTATGCAGAAGTACTGTTCACTTTCTGTATGACTTGATCGATCGAAAATTAGACTCGATCGATCGAAAATCGTGCAGAACGTTTTTCTGCAGAAAATTCCAACTTAGCCCAAGCCCGTTTTAATGTATAGGGTTTTATGTTTTGCCCTAAGTATATAAGGGAAAACCCTAGTCACGTTTTTAGAGTTCTGTTTTGCTGTGTTTGTGAATCTCTCTGTGAGATCTAGAGGTGTTTACCTTCACATACACTTAGGGTTTACAAACTTGAGATTTATGTCAAGAGTTGTGTAGATCGTTACAGTTGCAGAATCAAGAGAACACAAAGATATACAAGCAGGTGCGCTTGTGGATTTGTTGAAGAATTCCGGAAAGAAGGAGTCCGTGGATCTCGGAGCTATCATGGGGTCATGGTAGTAAGTTTCCTACACTCGGGTAGCAATAAGATGTTAGTGGTCTAAGTCTATTGTGTAAACTTCGATTCTTTCATAGTTGATTCAGTTTACCTTGAGGATAGCTAGGTCAAATCCTCCCCAGGTTTTTACCGGTGTGGTTTCCTGGGTCATCAGATCTTTGTGTTGTTTATTTTCCGCTGTTTTGTTATTTTTGCTTATCTGTGTTAACCTAGTTTTAATTAAATTACCTAAGTTAATCACTTGGCTAATTCTTTAGGTTAATCTGTTGGGTTTAAGAGGTCTAAACGAACTGACAAACATAAAGGATTAAATCGGGTACTCAAGGATTAAGATGTAGTAATTTTCAAAGTGGAAGTCAACTTTCATGACTTTGTATTACTACGAATATTTTAATGAAGGGGTTGCATGTATAATAAAGTCTTGAGATATAATTTATTAATAAGGTCTAGAGTGCAATTATATTCTTATAGTGGTATTGAATATAATTAATGGTAACTTTGGACTTGTCAAGAGTTGACAGAAGAGCCTAAGGCCTATTGGAGCTAGAGTCTTATTTGTTCCCTTTTGGTCCTACTCAAAGCCACATATTAGAGCACAATTGGAATGACCCAAAAGGCTAGCCCAATTAGGTAATTAGTTATATATAAGGAGAGAAACATACAGAATATTTTTAAGTGGTTTTTATACAAGATCATATAACGAATGAAATGGTGTATGTGAGTGCTGAATACTCTCTTATTCTCTCCTTGGAAACTGATTGAGAGACCACACTTCTTGGGCATTAAGTGGAATTGGTGTATGTGAGTGTGGAATACTCTCTTATTCCCAAGTGCTTATAATATTTTGCTTTGAATTTCACTGCACCAAGGTACGCTTTTTATTCTTTATTCTAGAATTCAAGGTTATATGTTCTTTCTCATAAATGAAGTGGATCCGTGTTTGTTGCTTCCGCTGTGTGTTTTGTATGAGATACAAAACCAGATTTTCCAACAAATGGTATCAGAGCGATCTTCAATATCATGTTTGTATAACATGTAATTGAGTTTTAGAATTAAAGAAAAACTGTTTTCTTGGTGTTCTAGTTTTCTGCAGTAAAATTTCTACATAAAGTTATTGTTCCATAAACCTTGTGTGCTTTGATCAATATATATGCGATATATTGTTTTGCATGGTTCCAAGAGGACATGGCTGTAACTTTTGTTTTGTGCCGTATGTTTTTGGTGCTTGTATTCATCAAGGACACCATCTACACATCTTGCGAATGGGTTTACTTTTGTTATACACGGCTTGGATATTAATGGCAGTTGTGAGTAGTTATTGAATGAATGAAATAACCGTCATGTGCATGTATCAAGTTATTGCACCGCTTGGATGTTATTACACCGCTTGGATGTATAATAAGACAATTTAATGTTAATTGGCTTGATGGCCATCTTGCATGTGTTGATATAAAGGATTCATTTAATTCATATATTATATTTCATATGCATTCGAATTAGTGATACAAGGTTTCAAGCATTCAATAACAATATCTAAGTAATTCAACTTTACGTGTTCATCAATTGACATATATATGTGACAATGTCGATTTACTAGTTTTGAATTAGTATCGTACACCGTCAATGATTATGTATGATTTATGGCGTGATTACACATGGATTAGATTGCATCCTTTGTGTGATAAAATATGCATGATCTTTCTTTGATAAAGATAACTGTGTATATATGCTAGGAATAAGAGATAATAATTTCATGGTGCTAGAAAATAAAGCATTTAATTTTTCTACATGGACATTGAAATTATTGTTTGATAAAAACTGATATTGATGTTATGATGTTGTTCAAATTTGAATCTAAGTATGTTAAATTGAACTTTAAGGCCATAGCATTAATGAAATTCAGTTTTGATATCAATCTCCGTCTATCATGTTCATATGATGGTTATTTGTTCATGAAAAACCGTTAAAAATTGCTTTTGAAAATTTTTGGAAATTCAAAATTCATGAGGCTCGATCGATCGAGAAGCAATCGAGCATCCAAAAATTTTCTCAATCGATTGAGATACATGTTCGATCGATCGAGACTGGAAATTCAGAGTCTTGATTGATCGAGAAACAATCGAGTATCGATTGAGGACTGTTAATTTAGAATTTTCTTTAAGTGTTTTCACATATAAAAAAGGCAAAGCTATGTGATTAATTTTATAGTTCTTAAAAGTTAGGGACATTTATTAATCATTATCTAACTAAAAGACCTAATGAGATCAAAGATGTTAGTTAAATAGAATTCTTAGTCCTAAATTGTTTTATGATTAAAAGTCCTTAATTTATTTTAATTAGAGGTTTTTTAATGAGATTAAAATTCTAATTAAAAGGTATATAGTTTCTAATGAGATTAGAATCTTTTATTTAGTAAATTAAGGATAGAGTTCTATATAACTAATTTTTGATTCATTAGTGTTTAAGGAATCCTAAATAGTTTAGGATTACCATTTTAGTTAGTGATTCTAATAAAATTAGAGTCTTCAACAAGTGCAAGGTTATCAGTTATGATGGGATCACAATTATTGAAGAAAAACCCAAATAACGAGTGGGAGTACTGAAATAACCCTTTTGTTAAGTTTATTGTAATGTGAATAGATATCTTGTATTGACTTCGAGTTTTACATTCCAAGCGAAGGGTATTTACTTCATGGATTATAAGGTTAAACTTCTTTTTGATTGCGCGAATGTTCGTTACTCTATTGTGACGTGACTTAGTTACATCAAATTGAATTTAAATAATTAAACACATTTGATATGTAGGGTTAAAATTGTGATTAGATTACAATGGTTTCATGACAATCCAATTGTTTTAAAATTTCTAGTGGGAGAGTGATTCAAGGGTTGATTCTCACGGCCTCTATTGCTGGTTTATAGTAGTGTGATTAGGCACCTCGCCTTGGCATATATGCCTTGCTCCCTTCGGAGGGTGTTTAATTCATGGTACTACAGGTTAAACTTCTTAATGATGGATGAAGTGTGTTTTTACATCAAAAACGACCACGCTTTCGCGAGTTACTTGGTGACTAATATTGATTCTAGGCAATGGTGTACACTAGACTAAGTATAATGTTAACCTTCTTTCGGAGCTATGCCATTATTACTTAGAGGCTAAAGAAAAAGTAGCAAATTATTTTTGTTTGGTAAGAGTTACCATGATAGCATTAATAATGAGAATAATTCTCGCCTAATCATAGTGATTGGTATGACCTCACTTCTGAGGAATATTAATTGCAAGATTTGGTTGTCGTTGCACCTAGTATAGTATGGTTTTTAGGTTCCATATTATATGGTTATGGATGCAAAATAATAATATCCTTGTAATTATGTTCATAGTCTCAAAATAAAGTTGTCATAAATTTTGTTCTCTAACTACTATTTTAATTTAATCATATTAACTAAGATATAATTTTGGACATGGTGCTTAAAGGAGCTGAAATACATATATATGTTTTGATTCAGCATTGTCATAATTTCCTATGCATGATGCATTCATGGAAGATAGCTTATGATGTAATCATAGTCTCCATTGAAATGCTAAAATATTACATTGGCTTCTTTCTCAATTGTGCTAGAGCATGAGATGCAAGCGTTAGTATTAGACTTAGACTTTATACTAAGTCTAAATGAGATGTTCGGTATGAATCATATTGAGTGCCAAGAAAAGCTTAAGGAGTTCCAATTCTATGTCATTTAATGAAAATATTTTTTAAAATAAATTGGAATTCTTGGATGTATAGATTAAATGTTAATCTCATTTGGATATGATCCATAAGTCTTTGTTAGAATCATTTGATTAATTCAGATTGTTTTGTAAATAATTTTTTTTTTTTATGTTATCTGAATTGATGAGTGAGTTTTATGCAACGGAAGATATTTTGAAAGCTAAGGCAAATAATATGATTTAATTTAAATTCTTAGCCTGAACTGAAAGGTAAGGGTGGTAAGAAAAGGAATTATAATAACAAACATTTGGACAGGCTAGATGCCTTAGTAGTTGCCAAAAGGAAATTAGACTCAAAAGTATAACCAAAAGGAAAGTGTTTCTGGTTTGGTAAAGTTAAGCATTGTCCATGATTGTCTTCTAGATGGAAATTTACATGTTTTACTTTTTAAAGAAAAAATGTTTCCGTCCTTTGTAATTGTATGTTTTGGCACTTATGTCTAGATCTTATTAATTTAAATGATATTCAAGATTGGTAAAAGATGGGCTTTTATAAACATTATTTTATTATATTCCTAGTCTATGAATTCTATTTTGAGGATAATATGATCTAGGGCTCCTTTTTGTAAAGGATGAAATTCCAATGACTTTTTTTTTTTTTTTTAAGTTAGTGCATACATAAAGGAAGAATAAGGCTCTTTTAAAGGTAGATTGTTCTAGAAGAAGAATGTCAGGATTTGTTAAAAGACAACTATAAAATACATTTAGAAATAAGATGGTTGTATTAGATACACCACAAGACATTATTCTGTAGATAACTGTTACACTGAGTCCATATCGTAGTGGGAGGTTTATCAAATAAATTCATACTTTTGGAATAAAATTTTGAAGTCATTCCACAAGGATATGAATTTGATCCTCGGTCCTACATAAAGGCAATAGTTGATATGAATACGGATTACTGTATCAAGGTTATGTGAATAGAATTAGATTCTATTTAAAGTTTAGAACTTGTAGAGGTGCCTAATGGCATTAAGCCTGTTGTTTTCAAATAGGTCTACAAGAAAATCAAGAAAGCTTCTTTTAGTAGCAATCTTGAGGAAGACATCTTTATGATATAACTAGACTTTTTCATAGCAAAAAACCAGTAATGCTTATTATGCAAGCTGCTTAAAGTCCATTTATGGACTAAAGCAAGCATCTAAATCATAAAATATCATATTTGATCAAGCAATCAAATTGTTTGTTTTTGATCAAGTATTTGATAGCCTTAAGTGTGTAAAAGTTATATAGAATAATAAATTTCTTAATTTATGTTGATGACATTTTAATCATTTAGAATGATATAGAGTTATTGTCATCAATGAAGTTTTGGTTGTCTAGTCTAGTTTGATATAAAGTACTTGGGAAAGATTGGTCACATCCTAAGAATTAAACTTCGGTTAAAATTCAGATATTAGGATGTTGAGTCTATCTCAAACTGCTTAAATAGATTAGATTCTAGCCAAGTATAGCATGTAATACTTCAAGAAAGGATTCTTTCCTTTTAAGTTTGAAGTTCTTTTATAAAGGACTAGAGTCCTAAAACATATAAAAGGAAGAGCATATCAAGACGGTTCCTTATATCATACCAATAGGAAAGTCTCTATGCTATGCTATATACTAAGCTAAATATCTATTTTGCGCTGGGCATGATAAGCAAACATCAATTGAATCAAAGATCACTTAATTTAATGGGAGTAAAGTATATACTCAAATATCTTAGGAGAATGAGGGATTATATGCTAGTCCACCAAAGTGAGAATTTGATGGTTACTAGTTGTACAAATACTGACTTGTAGTTTGATTCTAATTCATGAAGTTGGACTTCAAGATATGTGTTCATCCTAAGTGGTGAATATACACATTGAGTGTAAGTATCATCTCATTAGAGTGATATGAGTACGTGAGATGTAGTAGTAGAAAAGGATAATTTATGTAATAAATCTGGCTGAAAGTTGTTTCCAAACTTTGCCATAGAGTGACTGTAAATTACTCTAAAGGGAGATAAGTGTCGGATATATGGTAAATTGTTTTTAAGGGCAAGTGGGAGATTGTTGGGGTTTATGCCCTAAAATCCAATTTATTAGCATGTCATAAATGATTAAATTGTTTAATTATATGAGACTATTTATTAATGAACTAATGGGACATTATCTTAGTCCATGAGATACATAATATGTGATTTATGTGATTTAGTCACAGAAGATATAAATCACAAGTTCTTTGTAAACTCAGAATTTTAGTTCGTAGTTGATTATGAAATTGGGCATTTCATTTGCGAATACTATAACATATCAACTAAGATGATTTGTCTTGATTATGGAAGTGGAGACTTCTAGTTGGTATGTTGATATGTTTTAAGAGTCAAGATATATTGAACTTGACCGCTGTGAGATTTATTATTCTCCTAACGATTGTCAAATGAATAATAAATCTCACGACTTCTATTTACATCAACTCTAAATCCTGAGAGAATAATGGACCTGATCATGAGGTGTAGGTTGCTTTAATATATCAGGAGTGAGATCTATAAGTCACGATCAAAACCTCAGTATGTTGGGCAGCCGCATTTAGTGTTGATGGAACATATATTCTCAAGATGGAATTCATAATCTCTTAATGGAGATATAAAATATTCCCTTGAGATAAGTTTAATGGGTTTGGTTATTCAAAGTGTTGGGCCTATCCACTTTAGTAAGGAGTTACTAAATTATATATATATATATATATATATGAAATTGGATTTCATAAATATATTTTGAATAATATAAAAGATTAAACCAGGTACTCAAAGATTAAGATGTAGTAATTTTCAAAGTGGCAGTCAACTTTTATGACTTTGTATTACTACAAATATTTTAATAAAGGGGTTGCATGTATAATAAAGTCTTGGGATATAATTTATTAATAAGGCCTAGAGCGCAAATTATATTCTTATAGTGGTATTAAATATAATTAATGGTAACTTTGGACTTGTCAAGAGTTGACAGAAAAGCCTAAGACCCATTGGAGCTAGAGTCTTATTTGTTCCCTTTTGGTCCCACTCCAAGCCACATACTAGAGCCCAATTGGAATGGCCTAACAGGCTAGCCCAATTAGATAATCAGTTATATATAAGGAGAGAAACATACATAATATTTTTAAGTGGTTTTTATACAAGATCATATAACGAATTAAATGGTGTATGTGAGTGTTGGACACTCTCTTATTCTCTCATTGGAAACTGATTGAGAGACCACATTTCTTAGGTATTAAGTGGAATTGGAGTGAAGATTAAAAGTTTTCCCACGTGCTTCTAATATTTTGCTTTGAATTTCACCGCACCAAGGTATGCTTTCTATTCTTTGTTCTAGAATTCAAGGTTACATGTTATTTCTCATGAATGAAGTAGATCTGTGTTTGTTGCTTCCGCTGTGTGTTTTATATGAGATACAAAATCAAATTTTCCAACATAATCCAGACGATCAACCTTATGAACATGTAGTACCTCGAAAATGAACTATGGGGTGACTACGATACGTGTACCTTGGAATACCGTAGTAAACCTAGGTACAGAGGTATTAATGGCGTGCATGTTAGAGTAAAACTCTTGAATGAACACACCAGGACACTTTTTGGGTATCTCACATTGAGAAGCCTAACCCCAAGAGCTAAACACATCGGGTAGAGGAGTGTCTGGAAAGTCAGACAGAATGACCTAGCATTTCGAATGAATAGATTGGTCAAAGAAGTTCTTAAAGAGGTCATCTCTCTCCTTCTCATCATGGAACCTCACAGAAGAAGAAGAAGAAGAAGAAGAAGAAGAAGAAGAAGAAGAAGAAGAACCACGACGTCTTATTGGGTTCTTGGAGGGAACAGACTTTTTGGGTGCCATGAGAAAGAAACTAAACCGAGAGAGAGAGAGAGAGAGAGAGAGAGAGAGAGGAAAGAGAAACAGAAAAACAGAGAAACACAATAGGAGTATAATGCATAGGACCAAAGAAAAGAACGAAGTGCAATGCATGACAATGCATGAACAAGTTACATGCTAAAGAAAATTGCAATTGGGTAAAAACCCAATCCAAAATTACAGCACTCACAAGGTATAATTAGTCACACAATCCTAGAATGTATGAAACATTGTTATAATGAACATAGAATGCAATGCATGAGCATGTGGGATCATCTTAATAGAACCCGACCCAAAAATATTAGCAAAACCACAAAAACCCCAAAAAAAAAAAAAATCCTAAAACCTAGGTCACAAAAAATGCATGAATGCATGAAAGATGAAGAGAGAGAGAGAGAGTTTAGAGAGACTTACCAACAAATTGATGCTAGGATTAGGTCAAAAACTTGATGGGTAGAGAGATTTGAGAGAAAAAATGGTGTTTGGGTCGAGAGAAAAGAGAAAAGAATTGAGATATTTGAGTGAAGAGCAAACTAGGTCGAACCTTAAGTATATATAGAATCAGGTAGCTTGATAGATGGAGCAGGTATCGAGGAGGTGTCGAGAACTAAATCTCAATAGATCGAGGAGGTGTCGCAGCTATTGAGTAGACAGAGAAGAGGCTCGATGGATCGGGCTATCTGTGGAGAGGTATCGAGAAAACCTAGAAATTCTCGATAGATTGAGGAGGTGTTGAGCAGCTATCCAGCTATTGTCGAGCTTTTATGGAGAGATCAAAAAAGTTGTTTTTCAAGGAGGAAAACAACAAGAGATGATGCAATCAAGATAAACACCAAAACAAGCAATCAAATAGCATGTTAAGCACTCAAACACATTATCAACTCTAGATGCAAAGCATTCCTAGATCAAAAAAACACTAAAAAAGTCTAACCAATTTTATTTCAAAAACATGTTTAGATAGTTTAGAGAGCATATATTACCACATGTATTCCTTGTGATGACCAAATCACATTGTACCTGTACAATAGTATCAAGAGTAGCAAAAAGTATGCGTGTTGTGTGTGAAACTTTGCAAGAGAGCATAAGCAACTCATTATATGAAGAGTAATGATATAGGAGGATCAAATACATTCACACACAATCATAACTATTTGATGGAGACTATCTGTTGGGATAAGTGCCTTTAAATCCTATTGTAATATGCCATGTATGATATTATGTATGACATTATGTATTAAATGATGTATGACTTAATATTATGATTAATAAAGTTGTTTTGTTATTATCTAAAATAATGATAACATGAATATTCAGACATTATCAAATAGTCCATGAGATACATAGTATGTGATTTATGTGATTTAGTCACAGAAGATATAGATCACAAGTTCTTTGTAAACTCAGAATTTTGGTTCGTAGTCGGTGATGAAATTGGGCATATCATCTGCGAAGACTATAACATATTAACTATGATGATTTGTCTTGATCATGGAAGTGATGACTTCTAGTTGATATGTTGATATGTTTTAAGAGTTAAGACATATTGAACTGGACCACTGGGAGATTTATTATTCTCCTAACGACTGTCAATTGAATAATAAATCTCACGACTTGTATTCACATGAACTCTTAATCTTGAGAGAATAATGGACTTGATCATGAAATGTAGGTTGCTTTGATATATCAGGAGTGAGATCTAAAGTAACGGTCAAAACCTCAGTATGTTGGGTAGCCACATTTAGTGTTGATGGAACATATATTCTCAAGATGAAATTCATAGTCTCTTAACGGAGATATAAAATATTCACTTGAGATAAGTTTAATGGGTTCAGTTATTCAAAGAGTTAGGCCTAACCACTTTAGTAAGACTAAAGTATATATTTATGAAATTAGATTTCATAAATATATGATGAATAACTTAAAAGGATTAAACCGGGTACTCAAGCATTAAGACGTAGTAATTTACAAAGTGACAGTCTATATTCATGACTTTGTATTACTATGAATATTTTATGAAGGGGTTGCATGTATAATAAAGTCTTGGGATTTAATTTATTAATAAGGCCTAGAGTGCAATTATATTTATATAGTGGTATTAAATATAATTAATGGTAAATTTGGACTTGTCAAGAGTTGACAGAAAAGCCCAAGGCCCATTGGAGCTAGTGTCTTATTTGTTCCCTTTTGGTCCCACTTCAAGCCACACACCTAAGCCCAATTGGGAAGGCCCAAAAGGCTAGCCCAATTAGATAATCAGTTATGTGTAGAGAAATATACAGAATTTTATATGAGAATGAAATGGTTTGTATGTTCATATAAGTGATAGAGAGAGACTTGTTCATATTCTCTCTAGAACAAACACATAGAACTGATTGAGAGACCACACATCTTGGACATCAAGTGAAATTGGAGTGAAGATTTAAAGTGTTCTCAAGAACTTCTTCTCTTTGGTTTTGAATTTCACCGCACCAAGGTACACTCTCTTGTTCTTATATTCTGAAACTTACATAGTGCATGTTATCAATTGTGAATGAAGTAGATCCGTTTATTTTCCGCTGCGTATATTTTGTATACGATACAAACATGTAATTTTCCATCACTATCACCTTCAAGGTACATCATATAACTCCCACATCTCCTAGAAACATGTTTGCAACTATATTTGAAAGCATTTTGATTTTTTTTTTTTTTTTTTGCTTTACATGTTCTTTGCATATTTTTTTTTTTTAGGTATAAAATGACATAACATGCTTGGGTATATAGGAAAGAAAGGAATTACCCAATTATGTAAGCCAAACATCTTGTTTTTGCTGTGCAAGTGCTACACCTTACTGAGTACAGTTTTTATGAATTTCACGCAGATGTTATATGATTGATGAGTTTTAGTAGTGAGATGGTTATATATGCCTTTCTCTTAGGATTTTCTAGCCCTTCTTGTAAAAAAGAATGATTTGAGATATGAAAGATAAGAGATCAACCAAATCATACAAATCATATAAAAAAGCCACAAAGCTCATATTGCTTAGTTGTGCATGAAGATTCTCATCTAAGCTACAAGAGATATAAAGTTAAGGACTATGTTTTAAAGGCCATCCAAGGTACACAAGAACCAACATGCACAAACACACACTATTTTTGTATTTGTCAAATTTTTCCTTTTTTTTATTTATTAAAAAACTTAAAATAAAGCATAAATAAACAAACAAGTAAACAAACAAAGCATCAAAAACTAGATTGACTCAAACCATAACTTATACCATGCATGAGATCAGTAAGTGAACGAATCACTTGGAAACTTTTTCCTTCCAGATGGGAGACCTGGATGGAGAGCCTTTCTTTTGCACGAACCTTTGTTCAGATGGATAAGGAGGAGAGTTGAAACCATTTAGGTTAGAGAGTAACATGACTGCCTTAAGAAGTTCTCCAAGAGGGGCTATAGAAAGTTGGAGTTGATTTTAGTTCCCAAAAGATGACACATTATTACTTTGTTGAGTGGCTAACTGTGGACGCAAGGAACCATATATATATATATATATATAGCATCCTTTTGAGGAAGGACATTTTGATCTTATTACTAGATATATGGGTTCGGAGTTAAGGTACGGTCTTGGGAAGGTGTTAGGCACACAAAACTGCCCAACCCTAAGGTTGGCTTCCCATCATTGTGTCTTATGTCTTAGCCCTATTAAAGGCATACTCAACATTGTCATCTAACTCCCACACACGCTAATCATACATCTAGCAATCAACATAGCATCAAACTATTGGGATTTATGCCCTAAAATCTGATTTATTGGCATGTGATAAATAATTAAATTGTTTAATTATATGAGACTATCTATAAATAAACTAATGGGACATTATCTTAGTCCATTAGATGCATCGTATGTGATTTATGTGAAAAGTCACAGAAGATATAAATCACAAGTTTTTTATAAACTCAGAATTTTAGTTCGTAGTCAGTGATGAAATCGGGCATTTCATTTGCAAAGACTATAACATATTAACTAAGATGATTTGTCATGATCATAGAAATGAAGACTTCTAGTTGATATGTTTTAAGAGTTAAGACATATTGAAATGGACCGCTATGAGATTTATTATTCTCCTAACGACTGTCAAATGAATAATAAATCTCACGACTTCTATTTACATTAACTCTAAATTCTGAGAGAATAATGGACCTGATCATGAAGTGTAGGTTGCTTTTATATATTAAGAGATCTATAAGTCACGATCAAAACCTTAGTATGTTGGGTAGCTGCATTTAGTGTTGATGGAACATATATTCTCAAGATGGAATTCATAATCTCTTAATGGAGATATAAAATATTCCCTTGAGATAAGTTTAATGAGTTTGATTATTCAGAGTGTTGGGCCCAACTACTTTAGTAAGGAGTTACTAAAATATATATATTTATGGAATTGGATTCATAAATATATGATGAATAATGTAAAGGATTAAACCGGGTACTCAAGGATTAAGATATAATAATCTTCAAAGTGGCAGTCTATATTCATGACTTTGTATTACTACGAATATTTTAATGAAGGGGTTGCATGTATAATAAAGTCTTGGGATATAATTTATTAATAAGGCGTAGAGTGCAATTATATTTATATAGTGGTATTAAATATAATTAATGGTAACTTTGGAATTGTCAAAAGTTGACAGAAAAGCCCAAGGCCTATTAGAGCTAAAGTCTTATTTGTTCCCTTTTGGTCCCACTCCAAGCCACATACTAGAGCCCAATTGGAATTACCCAAAAGGCTAGCCCAATCAGATAATCAGTTATATATAAGGAGAAAAACATACAGAATTTCATTAGGCTTTTCATAAGGTTTTGATTAAGGTCACATAAGAACATGAAATGGTTTGTATGTGAGTATTGGACATTTTCTTATTCTCTCCTTGAAAACTGATTGAGAGACCACACTTCTTGGGCATTAAGTGGAAATAGAGTGAAGATTAAAAGTGTTTCCAAGTACTTCTAATCTTTTGTTTTGAATTTCACTGCACCAAGGTATGCTTTCTTGTTCTTAAATTATAAAACTTACATAGTACTTGTTATCAATTGCGAATGAAGTAGATCCGTTAATTTTTCACTGCATATGTCTTGTATGCGATACAAACATGTATTTTTCCAACACAAACATCCCTAACGATACATCTATCATGCTAAAATACAAATCCTACCATACATCTAATCATGCATATCACTTCATCAAATACCTTAGCAGTCATCTAATCATGGCATCTCCTAACATAGATCTAGCATGCTTCATCACAAATCATATCACATCATAGCATACCTTAACATACATCTCATCACATCATCCTAGCATTCATCTAGCATGTCATCATATCATATTCAAGACAGCAACATATATAATCAAATCAAGATAGAAGCATAAGCATAAGTATAAGTATAAGAAAAGATCAAGCAAACATTTGTTTAAGCATAACCAGCATATTCACCAAAATAAGATCATATCACAAATGCATGAACATTTCCAATGCATGACTTACCTCTTACTTACCTTGCAGCAACTCATCACCTATGACATTTTTGCATGAGCATGTGAATGCATGTTCATGTCATCAAAATAATAAAAACAAGATAATTCTAATAACATATGATAGCAAACAAAACAATTATACATGTGAAACATAGGCATTGAGAGCATAAAAGCATAGGAAAAGAAGCTAAACAAGCAAACATGTGAAGGCAGAATCAGAACAAAAGAAAACAAAAAATTAGGGTTTCTGGGCAGTGGCTTATGCACATAAGAACAAGCCTGCGTATGCATAATCAAGCCTGTGTATGCACCTTTGTTAAAGCATATAAAAACAAGAAAACAAGAAGAAAAAGAAAAGAAAAGAAAAGATTAAAGCCAGAAAATGAAAGAAAAGTTTAGACTAGATACCTCAATGAAAAGCTCTTTAAACTTGATTTTTGACTGTTTCCTTCAGTCAAATTTATTCACAATTCAATAAAAAAGTGATTAGAAAAGATTAAACTCAAAGATCAAGGCCTGAAAAAGGCCCTAATTAAAAGAAAATTGACTTGAGGATGTTTTGTGAAAAACTCCCTTTTGATTCACTATTTCTAGTGAATTTTAGGGTTTTCATATGGGATTTCTGTGTGTTTTGAAAATATACCATGTAAGGCCATTTATAGTGTGAAAAAAAGGGTTTGGAACGATCCCCAGACGATGTGAGATTAGTTCCAAACCTCAACATAAATGCAAAAAACTTGTTTTGTTTAGGTTTCTGGAAATCACTATGCGTGCGGAAGATCAAGCCTGTGTATGCATACAGAAGCCGCGTACGCAGGCTGATTCATGCATACGCATAATAAGGGTTTCCTTTAGTATTATTTTTCAAAAATTGATTTATCTGCTCATTAAAAGTTATATTTTTCATTTTAACACTTCTCAAGTCAATTTAACTTATGATTAGGCCTTAAACCAACCTTGGGTCTTAGAATTCAGCATCATTAGGGAATGGGGGCCCGAGTCGCAAGGGGTACAAAATGTGGTGTCTAAAGATGCCTCTCTTTTGATTCGTGAGCTTTACTAACAGAATTAAAAGAATAAAATACAAAACATTTAGTTTCAACGTACGGCTCGGCCCAACCCCCGCACACGACACACATCACGCATACATGGGGCGTGGTGCAACTCTGAAGAGTTGCGTGGGATTTCAAATGTTTGAATGCCCACCTTTGTTGCTCGGGAAATGAGCAATGGCAGGTTCACTATCCCAGAACTCATTTTACCAATTACAAGCAAAAGGCGAGTGACTCACTATCCTAGAGTCACTAAAAAGAAAAAAAAAAGGTTGTCTTACGAGCTCAAACAATCAAACAAAGGTGTTTTTACGAGCTTAAAAAGATATATGTCTGTGGTGTCCATTTGGGGCTCTTGCCTCAAACTTCTCCAGGTGGTACTTGTCTTCTATCTTCATTTCTACCTTTCTGGTGTGGCTTTTGCCTCAGGTTGACCTTGGTCTTTATCTCCATCTCTACCTCTTCTATTGCATCTACATGTTCAATTCCTGTAGGATATGAGCGCAAAATTTGTATAGTGTGCCTGCATGTTTAACTCCCAGGGGATGTGTGCACAACTTTTGACTTGTAAAGGATCTGTGCCTACATATTCAATTCCCGTAGGATATGTGCACAGAATCTGCCTTGTGACTTTCTAACTTGTGTAAGATTCGTGCCTGCATGTTCAATTCTTGTAGGATATGTGCACAAAATCTGTCTTGTGACTTTTTTACTTGTGTAAGATTTGTGCCTGCATGTTTAATTCCTGTAGGATATGTGCACAAAATCTGCCTTGTGACTTTTTAACTTATGTAAGATCCATGCCTGCATATTCAATTCCTAGAGGATATGTGCACCACTCTGACTTGTACAAGATCTGTGCCTGCATGTTCAATTCCTGTAGGATATGTGCACAAGATCTACATTCTGTCTTTCTTGACTATTTTTGGATGAAAGATCCACTGGGGATGCTGTAGGACTCATTGGGGAGTATGATTCTATTGAAAAGTGCTTTGGGTAATGATTCCGACTTACCACGAAGTCTTGATGGTGTATGACTTGCTGAGGAGGAGGTAGCTTATTGGGGATTTTCTGATGATGTGCTGTTCTTTGGGGAACTTCCTTCTATCAGGGAAATGGTTGTCTTCTTCTTGCTCATAAATCACTGATGATTGATGTTGACTCGACCCTCGAGGGGGCTTTACCAAACTCTACTGGGAAAATTTTGTTTTGCAACTCTTGAGAGAGCTACTTCTATGCTTTGGACCCACGGGGGAGTCCGTCTATGATACTGGATTTACTTGAGATTTAGTTGAAAATATTTACTCACAGAGGAGTATTCATGATGATTTCTGGTCCACTGAGGGATGTTTAGTGCCTTTGATCCATTGGGGATATTTTTGATGGTTTCGATTTGCTGGGGAATGATCTTGATGCTTTTGATCCACTACGGATGCTTTTGATGTATGTTTATCAAATAGAAATATTTTTGGCCATTTTTGGATGTATTTTTGAATTTTCCCTTGCATTTCTAGCCTTCTGGGAACTTTGCGGGAAATTTTGAATTTTTTATTTTTGCTAAACTACACGTGGTTTAGTGGGGAGGCCTAAACTACGCGTAGTTTAGTCACCAAGTGTATTCCCACCTCTTCATTTTTCTCCAACGGTTACCAACCGTTTTTTTTTTCTTTTCATTCTCTTCATCTCTTGTTGGAAAAATATATGTTTGTATCACATACAAAACATACGCAGCGAAAAATTAACGGATCTACTTCATTCGCTATTGATAACATGTACTATGCAAGTTTCAGAATTTAAGAACAAGAAAGCGTACCTTGGTGCGGTGAAATTCAAAAACAAAAGATTAGAAGTACTTGGGAACACTTTTAATCTTCACTCCAATTCCACTAAATGCCTAAGAAGTGTGGTCTCTCAATTAGTTTCCAAGGAGAGAATAAGAGAATGTCCAACACTTACATACAAACCATTTCGTGTTCTCATGTGATCATAATGAAAACCACTTAGAAAACTCTCATGTGAAAAAGCTCTTATGAAATTCTGTACGTTTCTCTCTTTAAATATAACTAATTATCTAATTGGGTTAGCCTTTTGAGCCATTCCAGTTGGGCTCTAGTGTGTGGCTTGGAGTAGGACCAAAAGGGAACAAATAAGACTCTAACTCCAATAGGCCTTGAGCTTTTCTGTCAACTCTTGACAAGTCTAAAGTTACCATTAATTATATTCAATACCACTATATGAATATAATTTCACTCTAAACTTTATTAATAAATTATATTCTAAGACTTTATTATACATGCAACTCCTTTAAAATATTCATAGTAATACAAAGTCATGAATGTAGACTGCCATTTTGAAGATTACTACATCTTAATCCTCGAGTACCTAGTTTAATCCCTTATGTTATTCATCATATATTTATGAAATCCAATTCCATAAATATATACTTTAGTAACTCCTTAATAAAGTGGTTGGGCCCAACACTCTGAATAACCAAACTCATTAAACTTATCTCAAGGGAATATTTTATATTTCTGTTAAGAGGTTATGAATTCCATCTTGAGAATATATGTTCCATCAATACTAAATGTAGCTACCCAACATACTGAGGTTTTGATCGTGACTTATAGATCTCACTCCTGATATATCAAAGCAACCTACACTTCATGATCAAGTCCATTATTCTCTCAAGATTTAGAGTTGATGTAAATAGAAGTCGTGAGATTTATTACTCATTTGACAGTCGTTAGGAGAATAATAAATCTCACAGCGATCTAGTTCAATATGTCTTAACTCTTAAAACATATCAACATATCAACTAAAAGTCTCCACTTCCATGATCAAGACAAATCATCTTAGTTGATATGTTATAGTCTTCGCAGATGAAATGTCCAATTTCATCATTGATTACGAACTAAAATTTTGAGTTTACAAAGAACTTGTGATTTATATCTTCTGCGATTTTTCACATAAATCACATACGATGCATCTCATGGACTAAGATAATGTCCCATTAGTTCATTTACAGATAGTCTCATATAATTAAACAATTTAATTATTTATGACATGCCAATAAATTGGATTTTAGGGCATAAACCTCAACAATCTCACACTTGCCCTTAAAGACAATTTACCATATATCTGACACTTATCTCCCTTTAGAGTAATTCATAGTCACTCTAAGGCAAGGTTTGGAAACGAGTTACAGTCAGATTTATTGCATAAATTATCTATTCTACTACTAATTCTCACGTACTCATATCTCTCTAATGAGATAATACTTACGCTTAATGTATATCTTTACCACCTAAGATGAACACATAACTTGAAGTCCAACTTCATGAATCACAATCAAACTACATGTTAGCATTTGTACATCCAGTAACCATCAAAACCTCACTTTTGTGGAAAATCATATAATTCCTCATTCTCCTAAGATATTTGAGTATATGCTTTACTCCCACTAAATTAAGTGATCTTAAATTTAATTGATATTTGCTTACCATGCCCACCGCAGAATAGATATATAGTTTAGTATATAGCATAGCATAAAGACTTCCTATTGATATGGCATAAAGAACCGTCTTAATATGCTCTTCCTTTTATATGTCTTATGACTATAGTCCTTTATAAAGGTACTTCAAACTTAAAAGGAAAGAATCCCTTCTTGAAGTATTACATGCTATACTTGGCTATAATCTAATCTATTTAAGCAGTTTGAGATAGACCCAACATCCTAATTTCTGAATTGTAATGAAGTTTAACTCTTAGGATGTGACCAGTCTTTCCTAAGTAATTTATATCAAACTGGACTAGACAACAAAAAACTCCATTGATAACAATAACTCTACATCATTCTAAATGATTAGAATGTCATCAACATACATAAAGAAATTTATTATTCTACATAGCTTTTACACACATAAGGTCTTTTTAATACTTGATCAAAATCAAACAATTTGATTACTTGATCAAAGATGATATTTTATGATTCAGATGCTTGCTTTAGTCCATAAATGAAATTTAAGCAACTTGCATACTAAACACTATTGTCTCTTTGTTATGTACAAGTCTAGTTACATCATATAGATATGTCTTCCTAAAAATTGTTACTAAAAGAAGCTTTCTTGATATCCGTTGCCATATTTCATCCAAATGAAATATAATGGATTGGAGGATCTAGATAGAGTCAAATTTGACTATTGGTGAAAAAATCTTTTCATAATTGAAATATTTCTTTTTGCATAAATCTATTCGCCACTAGTCTTGACTTTGAAAGTTTGCACCTTCAAATCTGTCACTCTCATTTACTTGTAGACCTATTTGAAAACAATAGGCTTAATGCCATTAGGCGCCTCTACAAATTCTAGACTTTAAATAGAATCCAGTTCTATTCACATAACATTGATCCAGTAATCCATATTCATATCATTTATTGCCTTTATGTAGGACCGAGGATCAAATTCATATCTTTTTGGAATGACTTCAAAAGTTTATCCCAAAAGTATAAATTTATTTGGTAATTGATAATCCTCCCACTACGATATTGTACCGGTGTACTAGCTATACATTTAGAATAATGTCTTGTGGTATATATCTAATACAACCACCTCATTTCTAAATGTATTTTATAGTTGTCTTTCAACAAATTCTGACATTTTTTTTCTAGAACAACTATACGTTTAGCCTTAAGATTATTCACATAGTCATCATCAAGAACTTTGTATTTGTACTATACAAACATCTTGTTTTCCTTATGACTACCAAAACAATCTTTTGCAATTCTTTTTGGATACCCATCACAAACACACATTTTTCTATCATTTGATTTCTATTTGTTAGACTTCCTTTCTAGCATGTGTTGGACATCTCCAAAAATGGAAGTATCGTATACTAGATTTTCACCCAATCCACAAATTGACAAATGTCCTAGGAACAAACTTTTGAAATCAACTTTAGAAAAAGTATAGTAATTATTAGAGTATATCTCCAAAAGAAATAAGCAAATGGAAATACTTATTATGTACTTTACTATTTCTAAAAAAGTTTTATTCCTCCTTCATGTATGTACTGACTTAAAGAAGTCATTGAAACTATATTCCTTTTGGATTGCCTTTCAGTTTTCAACCCATCTTATATCGTATTTGAACTTATTTTCTTTTTATTTCTCTCTCTCTCTCTCTCTCTCTCTCTCTCTCTCTCTCTCTCTCTCTCTCTCCTTCTTCCTTTCCTCTTCCAGATATAGCTATATGAGAGGCCCCAATTTGCTTCATCCAACTTTAGGATATAAGAAATAACTTAGGGTTGTCATGAAGTAGGTTCATATAGTTGAGAAAGCTTGTAAAAGTCCAATCAATTAAAAGAAAGAAAGACTGACCGACTACCTTGATATGCTCCAAATTTTACTTTTTTGCACTTTATGATTCTCATGTCTTTGCTTATGAATTTTATAAAGGATTGTCCCACATCCCATATAGAAGCACTTTATCATCTTTTGATTTAAGCAATGAGAGAACCACCCATTTACTATCTTTGCTTATTGTCATCATTTTTCTCTCTCTCATTTTTTTTTTCATGCCATGTATTGCCCATGGTCTTTGCCCCTATTTTTTGCCTAGATTTCCCTTTCGGGAATTCAACCTAGCAAGGTCTTTTTGCCTTAACTTTTGCCTAGGCCACCCTTTTGAGTTTTCAACCTAGTAGGCATTTTTCTTTTTTCTTTTCAAATGTGGTATCTTCGTGTTAGGATATGTTCTCTTAAATCCTATTGTATGATGTTATGTATGACATTATGTATAACTTAATGTTATGATTAATAAAATTATTTTATTATTATCTAAAATAATGGTAACATGAATATTTGGACATTATCATATAGTCCATGAGATGCATAGTATGTGATTTATGTGATTTAGTCACGGAAGATATAAATCACAAGTTCTTTGTAAATTCAGAATTATAGTTTGTAGTCGGTGATGAAATTGGGCATTTCATCTGCGAAGACTATAACATATAAATTAAGATGATTTGTCTTGATCATGGAAGTGAAGACTTCTAGTTGATATGTTTTAAGAGTTAAGACATATTGAACTGGACCGCTGTGAGATTTATTATTCTCCTAACGACTGTTAATTGAATAATAAATCTCACGACTACTATTTGCATGAACTCTTAATCCTGAGAGAATAATGGACCTGATCATGAGATGTAAGTTGCTTTGATATATCAGGAGTGAGATCTAAAGTAACGATAAAACCTCAGTATGTTGGGCAGTCATATTTAGTGTTGATGGAATATATATTCTCAAGATGGAATTCATAATCTCTTAACAGAGATATAAAATATTTCATTGAGATAAGTTTAATATGTTTGGTTATTTAGAGTGTTAGGCCTAACCACTTTAGTAAGGATATACTAAAGTATATATTTATGGAATTGAATTTCATAAATATATGATGAATAACTTAAAATGATTAAACCAGGTACTTAAGGATTAAGATGTAGTAATTAACAAAGTGGCAGTCTACATTATGACTTTGTATTACAATAAATATTTTATGAAGGGATTGCATGTATAATAAAGTCTTGGAATATAATTTATGAATAAGGCTTAGAGTGCAATTATATTTATATAGTGGTATTAAATATAATTAATGGTAACTTTGGGCTTGTCAAGAGTTAATAGAAAAGCTCAAAGCCCATTGGAGCTAGTGTCTTATTGGTCCCTTTTGGTCCCACTCCAAGCCACACACTAAAGCCTAATTGGAAAGGCCCAATAGGCCAGCTCAATTAGATAATCAGTTAGTTATAAAAGGAGAAACATACAGAATTTTTTTATAAGGAAAAAAGAGGCATCATTGTGAAGTGGTGTGTATGTGCGAGTGAAGCCACTCAATTATTCTCCCTTGGAAACTGATTGAGAGACCACACTTCTTGGTTGTAAAGTGGAATTGGAGTGAAGATTAAAAGTGTTCTCAAGTACTTCTAATCTTTTGTTTTGAATTTCACCGCACCGAGGTACGCTATTTCGTTCTTAAATTCTGAAATTTACATAGTGCATGTAATCAATCATGAATGAAATAGATCCATGTTTGTTACTTCCGCTGTGTGTTTTGTATGAGATAGAAAACCAAAATTTCCTACAAATGGTATCAGAGCCAGGTTTTCATATCATGATTGTATAACATGTGATTGGATTTTTGAATAAAAGAAAAATGGTTTCTTGATGATATCGGGTTCACATGAAGGATGCATATTCTCTTGGTTTAATCTTAGTAGGCCATGATTATGTTTCTTTGCATAAGATGCCATGTCTTGTTAATAATTACCAAATATATATTTATGAAGCCAAATATATATTTATGAAATCCGTGCGTGAATCCATAGCCAAGATTGAAAATGGCCATGTGCGTGAATGTCAACATAGATGGAAGATAGCCAAGACACGTTATATAAAAAAATAACTACCACGTGCGAAGGTTTGCATCACTTGGCATTTTCACGCAAGATATATGGCAATCCAATGAAAGTAGTTATTGCACCACTTGGATATTCTTTGCACCGCTTGGACTTTGGTTTGTACGGCTTAACAATAAAAGATATATATATATATATATATAGAGAGAGAGAGAGAGAGAGAGAGAGAGGTTCAAATGCATATTATATATATATAATATGTAATATATAATCCATATGGTATATTATATATAATATACCATATAATCCGTGTGATGATTGTTCAAATGCATATTATATATAATCCGTATGGTATATTATATATATTATTTATATATATGTAATATAATATATATGGGTTTGGTTTTATATTAATATATATTAATGCTAGGATTAAAGTTTTTGTTTAGTGAAATTTATTCCTAATGAGATTAAGATTATGTTTTCAAGTTTTCTAGCGTTATTATAGTTCTTGATCTTAAAAACCTTTATTTTAAAACATCTAGTGGGAGAGATATACAATGGTTGGATTTCATGGCCTCCATTATCAGTTCACAGTAGTGTGGGTAAACACCTCGTCTTGGCGTATATGCCTTGCGATCCCAAAGGAGGGTGTTTACTTCTTAGTACTACAAGATTGAACTCATTCATTTAAAGTAGTGTGGACAAACACCTCGTCTTGGTGCATATGCCTCGCGATCCCAAAGGAGGGTGTTTTTGTCCCATGATACCACAAGTTTAAACACTATAAAGGGAGATGAAATGTGGCTACACATGATTCTAGATAATGGTGTACACTAGACTAAGTGTAATGTTAACCTCCCAAAGGAGCTATGTCATTATTACTTAGAGGCTAAAGGCAAAACGACATATTATTTTTGTTTGGTAAGAGTTACCATGATAGCATTAATAATGAGAATATTTCTCAACCAATTAATGTGTTTATAATAAACTTGCTACCAAGGAATTATAGACATGGATTGGGTTGTCGTTGCATATATTATTTTATGGTTTTATTAAGATTTCATATTATATGCTTATATGCTAAATTGATAATGTCCAGTTTACTTATTATATTCATGTTTATTATTTTTAGATTTAAATCATGGCATCATTTAGCCTACTTGTTTCTATTTTTAATCAAAACAAACTGACTGGATCCAACTATGTTAACTGGAAAAGAAATTTGGACATTGTTCTTACTGCTGAAGAGCACAAATATGTGCTTACTCAACCATGTCCTAACTTTCCATCATTAAATGCTCCTCTTGAGGAAAAACAACGATATGATCGTTGGCAGAAATCTAATGAGATAGCCAAGTGCTATATCCTAGCATCTATTTCAAATGTTCTACAACATCAAATGTAGGATGTAGAACTAGCTTCGGACATTATGCTAAGTCTGAAGGAGATGTTTGGTGAGCAAGGCCGTTCTACAAGGCAAGAAACTATGAGGTGAATTTATAATACCAAAATGGCTGAAGGTACTTCAGTGAGAGAGCATTGTCTTAGGATGATCTCTAATCTGAATACATTGGAAGTTTTAGGTGCCGATATTGATGGAGAATCCCAAGTGGATATGATACTCCAATCACTACCAGAATCATTCAAGGAATTTAGGCTTAACTATAATATGAACAAAAAGGTTTATACATTGTCTGAATTGATGAATGAGTTGGTAGCGGCGGAAGGCATCCTTGGTACTTCTAATGTTGATGCCAATATGGCTGAAGCTTCTACTTCTCAACCTAAGTCGAAAGGCAAGGGTAAAAAGAAGTAGAGGAAGAAGGACTTCACCAACAGAGATGGTAAAAAAGTTGCCTTAGGAGTTGCCAACAAAGAAAAGAAAACTAATGGAAAGTGTTTCCATTGTAGTGAGAAAGGACATTGGAAGCGGAATTGTCCAATATTCAAAGCTGCCAAGAATAAGGGTATGAAAAGTTCATTTCTTCTTGAAATATGTTTGGTACAGAATCCCACAGATTCCTGGTGTGCGGATTCAGGTTGTACTAATTATATCTGCAATACTTTGTAGGGGTTCTAGGAGACCAGAAAGCTGAATGAAGGGGAATTGTTTCTTACTTTGGCTGATGGGAGCAGAATACTAGTTGTAGCTGTTGGAGTGTTTAATTTATATTTTGAGTCTAGGGTTTTAATATTGGAAGACTGTTTGTATGTACCTAATGTTCATAGGAATTTAATTTCTGCAACTTATTTAGGTAAACATGGATATTATGTTATCTTCAAAGACAATGTTGTAATAAAGAAGGATAAATTGTTTATCTGTTCTGGCAATATTGTGGATGATCTTTATATTTTAACTCCTGACAAGCATGAATTATACAATTCTGAATTAGATAGTAGCTCTCATGTAAATTCATTAAAGAGAAAGTTTCCTTCTATTAGTGATGCATATCTATGGCACTTGCATTTAGGTCATATTAATTCAAATAGGATTCAAAGACTAATCAAAGATGGACTTTTACAGCCCATGGACTTTGATGGATTTCTAGTTTGCGAATCTTGTTTGGAATGTAAAATGATCAAACGACCTTTTAATGTAAAAGGTAGAAGAGCCCAAGAGTTGCTTGAATTAGTTCATACAGATGTATGTGGTCCTATGTCAACCAAAGCAAAAGGAGGTTATGAGTACTTCATCACTTTTACGGATGATTACTCAAGATATGGTTATGTGTACCTAATGAGACGAAAGTCCGAAGCCTTTGAAAAGTTCAAAGAGTTTAGGGCTGAAGTTGAAAATCAATTGGATAAACGCATAAAGACCATTCGATCTGATCGAGGTGGCAAATACCTTCTTAGGGATTTCAAGGATTACCTAATTCAAAATGGGATTGTCTCCCAATTGACTGCACATAGAAATCCCCAATAAAATGGTGTAGCGGATAGAAGGAATAGGACTCTTTTGGAAATGGTTAGGTCCATGATGAGTTATTCAACTTTACCAATTTCCTTTTGGGGATATGCACTAAAAACTGTTATGCATATTTTGAATTTAGTTCTATCAAAATCTGTTCCCAACACACCTAAGGAATTGTGGAGTGGGCGCAAGCCTAGTATAAAATATCTCCATATTTGGGGATGTCCAGCACATGTGTTGAAAGGGAAATCTGATAAGTTGGAAGTTAAAATGGAAGTATGCATGTTTTTAGGGTATTCAAAGGAAACCAAGGGTTATTTATTCCATAATCATAAGGATAACAAAGTGTTTGTTAGCACCCATGCCAAATTTTTGGAAGATGATTATATGAATAATTTTAATCCTAGAAGTAAAGTTGTATTGGTTGAATTAGATGAACCTGTAATTAAACAACCAATGGTGAAACTAGGAATGATGTGGTTGTATTGGATACACCACAAGACATTACTCATGAGATGACTAGTACACAGGTGCCTCGTCGTAGTGGGAGAATTGTTCGGCCTCCTACAAGATTTATAGGTTTAGGAGAAACTTATGAAGCTATCTCAAAAGAGGCTGAATCGGATCCTTACACTTATGAGGAGGCAATGAATAATATAGATGCACATTATTGGGTCCAAGCTATGAAATCTGAATTGGATTCTATGTATTCCAATCAAGTATGGGATCTTGTAAAGGCGCTTAACGGCATTAAACCTGTTGGTTGCAAATGGGTTTACATGAGAAAGAGAGGGATATATGGAAAGGTTGAAACCTTTAAAGCAAGATTAGTGGCGAAAGGGTATACACAAAAAGAAGGTATTGATTATGATGAAACTTTTTTGCCAGTAGCCATGCTAAAATCTATCAGAATTCTCTTATCAATTGCTGCTCATTATGATAATGAGATTTGGCAAATGGATGTCAAGACTGAATTTCTTAATGGCAATCTTGAAGAAGAAATTTATATGATGCAACCGAAAGGTTTCATAAAGAACAAAGAGCATATGGTATGCAAGTTGAAAAGGTCCATTTATGAACCTAAGCAAGCATCTAGGTCATGGAACATCAGATTTGATCAAGCAATCAAATCATTTGGTTTTGAACAAAATCTTGATGAACCATGTGTGTACAAAGGACATCGAGACAAAATAGTAATGTTCCTAGTATTTTATGTTGATGATATTCTACTCATTGGAAATGATGTAGGGGTAATGTCATCGGTAAAGGTTTGGTTATCAAGCCAATTTGATATGAAGGACTTAGGTGAAGCTAACTTTATTCTAGGGATTATGCTTTGGCGAGATCGCAAGAATAAGATGTTAGGTTTATCACAAACTGGGTATATAGAAAAGGTTCTAGAACGGTTTAGCATGCAAAACTCCAAGAAAGGATTACTTCCTTTTCGACATGGAGTTCCTCTGTCTAATGACCAAAGGCATAAGACTCTAGAGGAAGAACATATGATGAGACAAGTTCTTTATGCTTCTGCAGTGGGAAGTCTCATGTATGCCATGCTATGTACTAGACCAGACATCTGTTATTCAGTTGGCATGGTCAGCCGATATCAATAAAATCCAGGACTTAAACATTGGCAAGCTGTAAAGCATATTCTCAAGTATCTACGGAGAACAGGAGATTATATGTTTGTTTACCATAGTGAGGATTTGATTCCCATTGGTTATATAGATTCATATTTTCAGTCAGATCCTGATTTCAGAAAGTCCACTTCAGTTTGTGTGTTCACCTTGGGAGGTGGAGCCATTAGTTGTAGGAGTGTTAAGCAATCTTGTATTGCGGACTCCACCATGGAAGCTGAGTATGTTACTGCTTGTGAAGCGGAAAAAGAAGCTGTTTGGCTCAAGAAATTCCTTTTTGATCTTGGTGTTATGAGAATGGAGCAAGTTCCCATCACATTGTTTTGCGACAATAGTGGAGCGGTTGCACAATCCAAGGATCCATGGAATCACAAGAAAGGAAAGCACATTGAGAGAAAGTATCACATTATTCGAGACTTTGTTGCTCGAGGAGATGTAGTAGTAGCAAAGATTGATAGTGCGAGTAATCTAGCGGATCCCTTTTAGCGCACAATAGTCTTTAGGGCAAGTGGGAGATTGTTAGGATATGTGCCCTTAAATCCTATTGTATGATGCTATGTATGACATTATGTATGACTTAATGTTATGATTAATAAAGTTATTTTATTATTATCTAAAATAATGGTAACATGAATATTTGGATATTATCATATAGTCCATGAGATGCATAGTATGTGATTTATATGAAAAGTCACAGAAGATATAAATCACAAGTTCTTTGTAAACTCAGAATTATAGTTCGTAGTCGGTGATGAATTGGGCATTTCATCTGCGAAGACTATAACATATCAATTAAGATGATTTGTCTTGATCATGGAAGTGAAGACTTCTAGTTGATATGTTGATATGTTTTAAGAGTTAAGATATATTGAACTGGACCGCTGTGAGATTTATTATTCTCCTAACGACTGTCAATTGAATAATAAATCTCACGACTACTATTTGCATGAACTTTTAATCCTGAGAGAATAATGGACCTAATTATGAGATGTAGGTTACTTTGATATATCAGGAGTGAGATCTAAAGTCACGATCAAAATCTCAGTATGTTGGGCAGCCAAATTTAGTGTTGATAGAACATATATTCTCAAGATGAAATTTATAATCTCTTAACGGAGATATAAAATAGTCTCTTGAGATAAGTTTAATATGTTTGGTTATTCAGTGTGTTTGGCCTAACCACTTTAGTAAGAATATACTAAAGTATATATTTATAGAATTGGATTTCATAAATATATGATCAATAACTTAAAATGATTAAATCGAGTACTCAAGGATAAAGATGTAGTAATTAACAAAGTGGCAGTCTACATTATGACTTTGTATTACTACGAATATTTTATGAAGGGGTTGCATGTATAAAAAGTGTTGGGATATAATTTATTAATAATTCCTAGAGTGCAATTATATTTATATAGTTGTATTAAATATAATTAATGGTAACTTTGGGCTTGTCAAGAGTTGATAGAAACGCCCAAGGCCCATTGGAACTAGTGTCTTATTGGTCCCTTTTGGTCCCACTACAAGCCACACATTAAAGCCCAATTGGAAAGGCCCAATAGGTCAGCCCAATTAGATAATCAGTTAATTATAAAAGGAGAAACATATAGAATTTTTTTATAAGGAAAAAAGAGGCATCATTGTGAAGTGGTGTGTATGTGCGAGTGAAGCCACACAATTATTCTCCCTTGGAAACTAATTGAGAGACCACACTTCTTGGGCGTAAAGTGGAATTGGAGTGAAGATTAAAAGTGTTCTCAAGTACTTCTAATCTTTTGTTTTGAATTTCACCGCACCAAGGTACGCTATTTCGTTCTTAAATTCTGAAATTTACATAGTGCATGTTATCAATCATGAATGAAATAGATCCATGTTTGTTGCTTCCACTGTGTGTTTTGTATGAGATACTAAACCTGATTTTCCTACACTTCGGAGTCTATCCATGTTGATTGGGTGAAGCATCTCTTCCTTATCCATATTCGCAATTCTTGTAGCACCTCCTGACATGATCTTCTTGATAATTAAAGGGCCAGACCATCTTGGCTTCATCTTTCCTCTCAGATCAAAAGTTTCATCTCTAAGTACCTTTAGAACCAAGTCCCTTTTGTTAAGGTTTCTAGATCTCACCTTTTTGTCAAATGCTCTAGAAATCCTCTTTTGGTACCCTTGTGCCTGTTACTACGCCCTAGCTCTCTTTCCATCTATCAAGGCCGATTGCTCAAATCTTTGTTTCACCCAATCTTCCTCTAGGACCTTGGTTTCTGCTAATACGCTCAAAGATTGTATCTCTACCTCAATGGGAAGTATTGCTTCATTATCGTAGACCAAGGAGTAGGGGGTTGCCCTAGTTGACACACGGATAGTAGTTCTGTAACCCCATATAGCAAATGGAAGTTTCTCGGCCTAGTCTTTGTCTGTCACTACCATCTTGGCTAGGATGTTCTTGACGTTCTTATTAGCTACTTTTATGGCCCCATTGGTCTGTGGTCGATTTGGTGAAGACTTGTGAAGTTCAATGTTGTACAATGCAATGATTGTTTTAACCTCTCCCCCAAAGTGCAAATCATTATCGGAGATGATCTCTTGGGTTACCCTATATCAGCAAATGATGTTATTTTCTATGAATCGAGCCACATGCTTGGCTTTTAACACGGAGTAGGTGGTCGTTTCCATCCATTTGGTGAAGTAGTCAATTGCCACTAGGATGTACTCGTGTTCATTCGAGGCCTTAGGGGCTATCCTTCCAATCACTTCTATGCCCTAGACTAAGAAAGGCCATGGAAAGGTCATGCTGTATAGCTTATTAAGTGGTATGTGATTCAAATTTGCATGTGTTTGGCAATCGCGGCAACTCTTCACAAAGTCTACATAATCAATCTCCATCATGTTCTAGTAGTATCCTATCCTTAAGATCAACTTGGCTAACATTCTCCCATTTGTATGAGGACCACAAATTCCTTGATGAATTTCTTCCATTACTTTCTCAGCTTCTTCTTTCTTTAGACAATGAAGGTGTATACCATTATAGGATCTATTATAGAGTTGACCTAATCGAAAGATGCTCTCTCTTGTTAGCACCATCCGAATATACCCAAAATTCAAAAATTTCACAATGTCATAATACCGAGGAACCCCTTCCTCTTCTATAACTAAGACTGAACCTTCAGCCTTTTTTTTGTGTACCATCCCATAACTTTGTTCAATCTCTAATGGTTGCGTCCATATGCCTTCGGGTATTTCAACCATGGAAGCTAAAGTAGCTAAAGCATTTGTAAATTGATTCCAAGCTCTAGGGATGATCATGTATTCAACTCTGTCAAAAGTTTTGGTCAAATCCTCTAAGTGATGCTGATAAGGTTTTAAGTGCTCCTCCTTCACTTTCCACAACCTTTGTGCTTGAGCTATAACCAAAGTTGAATCTCCAAAGACCTCGGCCTCTTTCACCCCCAATTCTCAGAGAGCTTCCATTCCAGTGATACAAACCTCATATTTTGCCATGTTATTGGTTACCTCAAAGTTCAACTTAACCATTAAAGGTATGTGAGGACTTTTGGGAGTGATTAAGAGTACTCCTCTCCCATTTCCATATTGATTCACGGCTCCATCGAAATACATCTCCCATGCCCTTAGCTTAACATCTAAAATATCCTCATTTGGGAAATCTTCTTTACCATCCTCTCATTCCACGGTGTTCTCAGGACAAAAACCTAATACAATACTCCCTTTGATGGTTTTCCTTGCTACATACTTCAAATCGAATTCTGCTAGTAGGATCAACCATCTCGACAATCTTCCACTCAAAGTGGGCTTCTCAAACAAGTACTTCAATGGATCCATCCGAGCTACTACCTATATCTAGAAAGGTAGGATGATATGTCTCAACTTCTATACGGCCCACATGAGAGCAAAGCATGATTTTTCTATGGGTGTGTATCTAGTCTCATAATCATGGAACCTCTTGCTCAAATAATAATTGACCCTCTCAATCTTATCATTGGCTTCTTGTGCAAGCATACTTCCAACCACATCCTCTATGATAGAGAGATAGAGGAGTAATGGTTTTTCGTGCATCGAGGGTAACAAGATAGGTGGATGGAGGAGGTACTCCTTAATGAGCTCAAAAGCTTTCTGATACTGATCATTCCATTCATAGGGTTCATTCTTCCTTAGGAGCTTTAAGATGGGCATATAAGTGGAAGTGAGTTTGGCAATGAATCATCTAATGTATTGTAATCGGCCCAAAAATCCTCTTATCTCCTTCTCACTCTTGGGTGAAGGCATTTCTAATATGACATTGATCTTTGATGGGTCAACTTTTATCCCTTTATCACTTACTTAAAAGCCTAGCAACTTCCCTGCAGTTACTCCAAAGGTGCATTTTTGTGAGTTCAATCTCCGCCTATACTTTTTAATCCATTTGAAGAACTTCCTCAAGTTAACAATGTGACGGTGTAGCAATAGATTCCCCATTCTATAGTGAAGGTAGTTTTGGTCATATCCTTTGGAGCCATCTTGTTTTGGTTGTATCCCGAGAAACCATCCATGAAAGATATCAACACACTACTAGAGGTATTATCCACTAAGACATCTATATGAGGAAGAGGAAAGTCATCCTTAGGGCAAGCTTTGTTCAAATCCCGAAAATCCACACACATTCTAACCTTCCCATCTTTCTTAGGTACGGGTACAACATTGGATATCTACTCGGTTTGGTGTATGGGTTTGATGAACCCTACCTTCAATTGCTTGGTAACCTCTTCTTTGATGTTAAAAAGCCATTCAGTTCTCTTACGTCTCAATTTCTACTTGACAGGCACCATGTGAGCATGAGTGTTGATGTGATGTTGAGCTATCTCGGGATCGATACTAGGCATATCTTCACAGGACGATGCAAACACCTCTTGAAATTCGGTGAGCAACTCTGTGAGATATTTTCTTTCTTCTTCATTTAGGGTTGAGCCAATTTTAATTAGATGTGGATTCTCATCATTATTCAAATTAAGAGTTTCAAAAGTTGGTTCCATAGGTTCAATTTTCTTGTCCAATTGTTTATTAATTTCATTTTCAAATTCATTTAAATCATTTAAGTGCAGAATTTCAGTATTATGGGACACATCTAAATAAGTCAAATCAGAATTCATCTTATTAAAAATGTTGAAAAGTACATTGGGACTTGCATTACGCACTTTCTTTCCCACATTATTAGAAAACCCAACCCAAATCAATTATTGAGTTTCCCCACAAAAGGCATGATAAATAATGTCTTCTTTCTTCTTCAAGGCTTGTCACTCTTCTCTTCGTCCTCCTTCAGCTTAGCGGACCAATCCTGCTCTTTTAGAGGTTTCCATATGTGCATAGTTTTGGCTATGTCATACAGATCCTCACCCTTATTGGGGAAATCTATTCCTACCTCGTCAAAGAACCAGTCACTATCATCTTCACTCTAATAGTCGATCACTTCATCATCTCCTTGCTCTTCTTCTTCATTTTGATTCAGCATGAGGTATTGGTTGTTGTCTTAAAAAGGGTCCATGTTAAGCATGAAGCGAGCTGGGTTTACTTGAGTTGTCCCCCCCTTCGAGGTCCATTCCGGCTAATCATGATCTTCCGATGATCTCATTGTTAGGATATGTGCCCTTTAAATCCTATCGTATGATATTATGATGACATTATGTTGTGATTAATAAAGTTATTTTTATTATTATTTAAAATAATGGTAACATGAATATTTGGACATTATCATATAGTCCATGTGTGAGTTCATTTAGACCCCTTAAACCCAACAGATTAACCTAGTGAATTAGCCAAGTGATTAACTTAGGTAATTTAAACAAAACTAGGTTAACACAAATATATTAAAAACAATAAAGCAGCGAAAAATAAAGAACACAAAGATCTGATGACCCAGGAAAACCAAACCGGTAAAAAACCTGGGGAGGATTTAACCTAGCTATCCTCAAGGTAAAACCGAATTCACTATGAAAGAATCGAAGTTTACACAATAAGACTTAGACCACTAACATCCTATTGCTACCCAGTGTAGGAAACTTACTACCACGACCACGTGACAGCTCCGAGATCCACAGACTCCTTCTTTCCTTGAATTCTTCAGCAATCCACAAGCGTACCTGCTTGTATATCTTTAAGTTCTCTTGATTCTGCAACTGTATGATTTACCAATCTCTTGACATAAATCTTGAGTTTGGAAACCCTAAGTGTATGTGAAGGTAAACACCTCTAGATCTAACAAATAGATTCACAAACACAGCATTCAGAACTCTAAAAACGTGGTTAGGGTTTACCCTTATATACTTAGGGCAAAACATAAAACCCTATACATTAAATGGTCTAGGGCTGAGTTGGGAATTTTCTGCAGAAAAACGTTCTGCACGATTTTCGATCGGTCGAGTCTAATTCTCGATCGATCGAGTCAGGCAGAAAGTGAACAGTGAATTCTGCAGTCAACTCGATTCCAACGTTACATAAAAAACCATACTTTGAGCAAGTCAAACACAGGACTTAAAGAATGTTTTTATCATGGTTTGCCAACATTACAAATTGAAGTTCTAATTCATTAATTCCTAATTCTTAGAACCTAACAAACTCCCCCTTTGGCAATCCGTGACAAAACACAGACTTAACAAAAAGTTCAAAGTTTACAAAATGAAACAGCCCATTACAAAATAAAAAGCCACTTAAATAATTCAACCTAACTACTATCTAACAGTTGCAAAGTAGGCAGCAGCACGACTGAAACATCCTGTATATTCCTGTAACACTTAACAAACACATAAACGCATGTGTGGAAAATACAAGGAATATAAAAAATAACTTCTTGATTTCACATGACACAAAATAAAAAGATATATCATGAATAACATCATAAATATAAATTAATAAGCAACGTAGCATAGTGAAACAAGAAACATATACAACAAAATGTATCTCAACAAAAATATCTCCTAACAAGAGCCAAAAAATGTAAAACAAAGTGAAGCATCTAGATACAATCTAATAACTCCACAAGCTCAAACAGTGTCACAGTAAAGTACAAAACTCAAAACTCCCCCTAAGACAAAAATCTCCTCTACAAAACTGGAACTCCTCAATAGAATGCACTCCCCCTTTTTGTGACGAATTGCCAAAGGGCACTCATTCATCATCAAAAGGAGGCGGCGGAGGAGAACGACGAATACACGCCAAATCCACTCTCAAAGCTCGAAGCTCATCTAGAACATCCACCAGAAGCTAACCATGAGCTGCCTGAACGGTCACGACAGTGTCCAAAGTCCGACGAATATCAGCTACATCCGAAGGAGAAGGTGGAGGAGCATCATCAGCAGCAGCAGCAGGAACGTCAGATGTCTCAGCTGCAGGAGCATCTGTAGAAGAAGGAGGGGGTAGAGTGACACCGGAAGGCTCTACCCTAGGACGCTTAGAGCTAGCTCGAAGTTGAGCAGCCCTTTGCCTCAAAAAGGTAGCACCTATAGGAGCAATGACATGTACAGGCTCAGAAGCAGGAAAATCACCTAAACCGAGAAAAAGGAGAATCCTATGAATAAAAACGAGAAAGAATAAAGCATGAGCCGTAGAACTAGATCGATGTAACTCGTTCAAAGAACGAAGGAACAAATGAGGAAAACTGATAAGAGCATCAGTAACAAGGGCATACAAAAAGACACACCTCTCAAGAGGGATGATGTGGAGATGAGAAATAGGCCACAAGGAATGACAAGCAATCCTAAAGAAAATGTAATGAAGCTCAGAAAGCTTGGCAGAAGTGATCCGAGGATCAGAACCCCACTGGATAGAAGACCCAGTGATGTATGACATAACATCATCTAGAGGTGGAGACTCCTCATAAGGAAAAACGGGATGGTTAACAATCAGCACCCCAAGAGCATCAGACACCAACGAAGGGGTAATGTGATACTATACACCTCGTAACCAAACCTTAACTAAGGTGTTGGTATCAAAGATGTGGATAGAGAGGTTCAAATAGAACTCTCTAATCAAGGTGGCAGGAGGAGGAGGATGCTCAAACTCGAGCAAAGATAACCAACCCTAACGCTCAAAGTTATGTCTCATCTCAGGATCTACCTCATCTAGTATGACCTTGCGCTCAGCCCAAATATGACGCCTAAGATTAAAGGTTTCATAGGTCACTTGGTTCGACTCACTAGGGAACCAATCACTATCGAATGAAGGTGAAGGGTCAGAAGTCCTATGGGCTCTAGTTTTCCTAGGCATGGTGCTAAGGAAAGCAAAGAGAGACACAGACAGAGAAGAGCAAAAACAAAAACCAAGGGCAGATTGCAAGTTAGCACAACATAAAAAATATAGAAATATCAATTCTATATGATGCATGAACAAAATATGCACATGATGCATGAACTAATGCAGTAACATCGGTCAATTTTGATCTAAATTAACAAAATTTGGCTTGAGCATAGAATTAAAAAAAAACCCAATTTGGGAAAAACCCAATTTTCAAAACACATCAAATTGAGAAATTGATCATAACAACAATTAATTAACACAATATAATGATCAAATTAATCAATCTAACAAGCCAAATTTATCAATTTATATCAAATTGAGCAAAATCCCCAATTTCATCAAATTCAAGCCCTAGATTTTCAAATTTTCCTCAAAACACCAAATTAATCAAATTAAATCACATGTAATACTTGGATAAGGTGTCCCCACAAAAACCCATGATTAATTTGAGAGAAAAAGAGCCAAAATCAATTCCAAAAAGCCCAAATCTATAAATGCCGAAAATAACCCAAAGATGCATGAATTAATGCATGAAACATGAAAATAAAATCAAAAGAGAGGGCAAAAATGTCTTATCGGCCTTGGGAGAGAGAGATTATGCAAAAAGAACGGAGGAAAACGCCAAAAACAGCAAGGATTTCTTTGATTGGTTGGTAGGGAGAAAAAAATGTTTGAAAAGTTTTTGAAAAAGTGAAGAATCACGTGAGAAAAACCTTTTTAAAAAAAACTCAGTCCGATTTTCGATTGATCGAAAAACAGATTCGATCGGTCGAAAATCCTTCGATTGATCCACTACCAATTGAGAACCGATTGAAACACACATAGACTTTACTGAGATTTTAAAAACAATTTCGATCGATTGAAAAGCAGACTCGATCGATCGAAATTCTGGAAAAATTGATTTTTCAAAACACAAACAATTTCAGTGCTGAAAATTCTCAAAACATTAGATTTTATGAATAGAATGCATGAGTATGAGGTGAAATGTTTTCCAAAAACCTATATTTTTTAAACCCAGATCTCTCAAAGTAAGATTTTCTCTTAATATCCCTCAACCAATTAAATAGGCAAACATGTTCAGCATCAATTTCCAGAAATATTCAAACTTGGTTGGTCAGACCAAAAACACACAAAGACATGTACACAGTTTAGCAAAGAATAACTTGTGTAGTGTGTGCAACTAGCATAAGCTTGAGAAACATGTGAGGTGATATGCACATAGTAATCAATCACAATTTCTACAAAATCCATCACATGAATTTGAAAGAGACTATTACTTAAAGAGTTACATCATATAACTCTCACATCTCCTAGAATAAAAGCTTGCAATTATGTAAGTTTCTTGATTTGCCTCAAAATTAATATTCAAATTAATTGATTTGAAACTTAATAATATATCCGGGATAATGTACACACCATTTTTATGAATTATGTGAAATTATTATAGCCCAATAATGTACACACCAATTTTAGTTAGAGACTACACCTTATGTTCTTTTTGTGCATGTGCTACACTTTCTCGAGCATAAAATCTTACGATATGCACTAAGGTGTTCATGATTGGCTAGTAAACAGTGGTGAGATGGTTATTTATGCCTTTCTCAATAAGATCAAGTCCGACAATCAAAGACATAAGACTTCAAGATTAAGATCATGTGATCAACAAATATAGCATCTTCCCACACAACATGCATAACAAAACTTCAGCTAGTAAAGTGCAGTAGAAATAAGTGCATCAAAGCTAAACAAGGTACATTCACATGTTATGCAAAATTTGATTGACCAACCTTGTCTTCAAATTCAAGGAAAAAATTGCAAAAACACAATTTGCAAAATTTTTTTTTATATAAATAAAAGAAACAAACATCCTAGAATGAAATGCATGAATGTTATGCAATGCAAATCCTAGAAACAAAGGTCACAAAAGATAGAGCAATGAAGCACAAGGACCATGTCAGACAGACTCAATTAGGTCGAGCCTTTTGCATCCAAAACTTTTTAGATGCAACTCTAGCATTGGAGTTATGATTCACATTAGAATTCTGAGCAACTCCAAGATTGGAATAAAGGTTTAAAGCCTTTACCAATTCACCAATAAGTACCATAGGATCATGTGCTTGGGGCACAGGTACTTTCGGTTTATTTGCTTGCTTTGCAGCTTGCAACTTAAAACAATTTGGACGAATGTGTCCAGACTTTCCACAAAAGTGACAAACTCGTGCAGACTTTGTTAGGAAAAATATATGTTTGCATCGCATAAAAAACATATGCAGCGGAAAATAAACGAATCTACTTCATTCGCAATTGATAACATACACTATGTAGGTTTCAAAATATAAGAACAAGAGAGTGTACCCTGATGCGGTGAAATTCAAGACCGAATGAAGAAGTACTCGGGAAGACTTTCAATCTTCACTCCAATTCCACTTGATACTCAAGATGTGTGGTCTCTCAATCAGTTCTATGTTTTCTAGAGAGAATATGAAAGAGTGTCTTTCTTCCTTATATTATCTTATTATTTTTAACATACAAACCATTTTATTCTATATAAAATTCTGTATGTTTCTCTCCACATACCTGATTATCTGATTGGGCTAGCCTTTTGGACCTTCCTAATTGGGCTTTAGTGTGTGGCTTGGAGTGGGACCAAAAGGGAACAAATAAGACACTAGTTCCAATGGGCCTTGGGCTTTCCTGTCAACTCTTGATAAGTCCAAAGTTACCATTAATTATATTTAATACCACTATATAAATATAATTGCACTCTAGGCCTCATTAATAAATTATATCCCAAGACTTTATTATACATGCAACCCCTTCATAAAATATTCGTAGTAATACAAAGTCATGAATATATAGACTGCCATTCTGTAAATTACTACATCTTAATCTTTGAGTACCCGGTTTAATCCTTTTGAGTTATTCACCATATATTTATAAAATCCAATTTCATAAATATATACTTTAGTCTTACTAAAGTGGTTAGGCCTAACTCTCTGAATAACTGTACCCATTAAACTTATCTCAAGGGAATATTTTATATCTCCATTAAGAGACTATGAATTCCATCTTGAGAATATATGTTCCATCAACACTAAATGTGGCTGCCCAACATACTGAGGTTTTGACCGTTACTTTAGATCTCACTCCTAATATATCAAAGCAACTTACATTTCATGATCATGTCCATTATTCTCTCAGGATTAAGAGTTCATGTGAATACAAGTCGTGAGATTTATTATTCAGTTGACAGTCGTTAGGAGAATAATAAATCTCACAGCAGTCCAGTCAATATGTCTTAACTCTTAAAACATATCAACATATTAACTAGAAGTCACCACTTCCATGTTCAAGACAAATCATCGTTGTTAATATGTTATAGTCTTCGCAGATGAAATGACCAATTTCATCACCGACTACGAACCAAAATTCTGAGTTTACAAAGAACTTGTGATCTATATCTTCTGTGACTAAATCACATAAATCACAACTATGCATCTCATGGACTATTTGATAATGTCAGAATATTCATGTTACCATTATTTTAGATAAGAATAAAGTAACTTTATTAAACACAATATTAAGGGCACATATCCTAACAATCTCCCACTTGCCCTGAAGACTATTGTGCACTAATCTAACTCCCATTCCCTCCAAATGTGACTCGAAGGTCCTTTGAGGCAAGGCTTTGGTAAAGGGATCTGCTAGATTATTTGCACTTTCAATCTTTGCAACCACCACATCTCCACGAGCAACAATGTCTCGAATGATGTGGTGCTTTCTCTCAATGTGCTTTCCTTTCTTGTGATTCCTTGGATCTTTGGATTGTGCAACCGCTCCACTATTGTCACAAAACAATGTGATAGGAACTTGCTCCATTCTCACTACACCAAGATCAGAAAGAAATTTCTTGAGCCAAACAGCTTCCTTTGCCGCCTCACAAGCAACAACATATTCAGCTTCCATGGTGGAGTCCGCAATACAAGATTGCTTAACACTCCTCCAACTTATGGCTCCACCTCCTAAGGTGAATACACATCCTGACGTGGACTTTCTGAAATCTAGATCCGATTGAAAGTCTGAATCTGTATAGCCAATGGGAATCAAATCCTCACAACGGTAAACAAGCATAAAATCTCTCGTTCTCCGTAGATACTTGAGAATATGCTTTACAGCTTGCCAATGTTGTGGTCCTGGATTTGATTGATATTGGCTGACCATGCCAACTGAAAAACAGATATCTGGTCTAGTACAAAGCATGGCATACATGAGACTTCCTACTGCAGAAGCATAAGGAACTTGTCTCATCATATCTTCTTCCTCTTGAGTCTTAGGCCTTTGGTCATCAGATAGAGGAACCCCATGTTTGAAAGGAATTAATCCTTTCTTGGAGTTTTGCATGCTAAACCGTTCTAGAACCTTATCTATATATCCAGCTTGTGATAAGCCTAACATCTTATTCTTACGATCTCGCCAAAGCTTGATCCCAAGAATAAAGTTAGCCTCACCCAAATCCTTCATATCAAATTGGCTTGACAACCAAACCTTTACTGATGACATTACACCTACATCATTTCCAATGAGTAGAATATCATCAACATAAAGCACTAGGAACATTACTACTTTGTCTTGATGTCTTTTGTATACACATGGTTCATCAAGATTTTGTTCAGAACCAAATGATTTGATTGCTTGATCAAATCTGATGTTCCATGACCTAGATGCTTGCTTAAGTCCATAAATGGACCTATTCAACTTGCATACCATATGCTCTTGGTTCTTTGCTATGAAACCTTCTGGTTGCTTCATATAGATTTCCTCTTCAAGATTGCCATTAAGAATTGCAGTCTTGACATCCATTTGCCAAATCTCATAATCATAAAGAGCAGAAATGGATAAGAGAATTCTGATAGATTTAAGCATTGCTACTGGTGAAAAGGTTTCCTCATCATCAATACCTTCTTTTTGAGTATATCCTTTTGCCACTAGCCTTGCTTTAAAGGTTTCAACCTTTTCATCTATCCCTCTCTTCCTCTTGTAAACCCATTTGCAACCAACAGGTTTAATGCCGTTAGGCGCCTTTACAAGATCCCAAACTTGATTGGAATACATGGAATCTAATTCTGATTTCATAGCTTGGACCCAATGATGTGCATCTATATCATTCATTGCTTCTTCGTAAGTGTAAGGATCAGTTTCAGCCTCCTCTGAGATAGCCTCATAAGTCTCTCCAAGACCTATGAATCTTATAGGTGGCCTAACATTCCTTCCACTACGACGAGGCACCTGTGTAATAGACATCTCATAAGTAGTATCTTGTGGTGTATCCAATACAGCCACATTATCCCTAGTTTCGACCATTGGTTGTTCAATTACAGGTTCATTCATTTCAGCAAAGACAACTCTACTTCTAGGAGTAAAATTATTCATATAGTCATTTTCCAAGAATTTAGCATTTGCACTAACAAAAACTTTGTTATCTTTATGACTATAGAATAAATAACCCCTAGTTTCTTTTGGATAACCCACAAGCAAACATACTTCTGATTTTGGTTCCAACTTATCAGACTTCCCTTTTAACACATGCGTTGGACAACCCCAAATGTGGAGCTATTTCATACTAGGCTTACGCCCACTCCACAATTCCATGGGTGTTTTGGGAATAGATTTTGATGGAACTAAATTCAAAAGATGTATTGCTGTATCTAAGGCATAACCCCAAAAAGAAATAGGTAAAGTTGAGTAACTCATCATGGACCTAGCCATTTCTAAAAGAGTCCTATTCCTTCTTTCTGCTACACCATTTTGTTGGGGAGTTCTAGGTGCAGTCAATTGTGATACAATCCCATTTTGAGTTAAGTAATCCTTGAAATCCCCAAGAAGGTATTCGCCACCACGATCAGATCGAATGGCCTTTATGTGTTTACCCAATTGATTCTCAACTTCAGCCCTAAACTCTTTGAATTTTTCAAAGGCTTCGGACTTCCGTCTCATTAGGTACACATAACCAAATCTAGAGTAATCATCGGTGAAAGTGATAAAGTACTCATAACCTCCTTTTGCTTGGGTTGACATAGGACCACAAACATCTGTATGAACTAATTCTAGCAACTCTTGGGCTCTTCTACCTTTTGCATTAAAGGGTCGTTTGGTCATTTTTCCTTCCAAACAAGATTCACAAACTGGAAATTCATCAAAGTCCAATGGCTCTAAGAGACCATCTTTGATCAGTCTTTGAATTCTGTTTGGATTAATATGACCCAAACGCAAGTGCCAAAGATATGCATCATTAGTAGAAGGAAACTTTCTCTTTAATGATTTTACATGAGAGCTATTATCTAATTCAGAATTATATAATTCATGCTTATCAGGAGTTAAAATATAAAGACCATCCACAATATTGCCAGAATAGATAAATGTTTTACCCTTCTTTAATACAACATTGTCTTTAAGGATAACACAATATCCACTTTTACCTAAATAAATTGCAGAAATTAGATTCCTACGAACATTAGGTACATATAGACAGTCATTTAATATTAAAACTCTTAATTCAAAACATAAATTAAACACTCCAATAGCTACAACTGGAATCCTACTCCCATCAGCCAAGGTCAGAAACAACTCTCCTTCTTTAAGTCTTTTGGTCTCTTGGAACACCTGCAAAGAATTGCAGATATGATTAGTACAACCTGAATCCACACACCAGGAATCCGTGGGATTTTGTACCAAACATATTTCAAGGAGAAATGAGCTATTCATACCCTTATTAACGGCAGCCTTGAACTTTGGACAATTTCTCTTCTAATGTCCTTTCTCACCACAATGGACACATTTTCCTTTCAGCTTTTTTCCTTTGTCGGCAACCCCTAAGACAATTTGTTTACCCTCCTGCTTAGTGAAGTCCTTCTCTTCTTCTTCTTACCCTTGCCTTTCGACTTAGGTTGAGAAGTAGAAGCTTCACCCACATAGGCTTCAACATTAGAAGTACCAAGGATGCCTTCCGCCGCTACCAACTCATTCATTAATTCAGACAAAGAATAAATCTTTTTGTTCATGTTATAATTAAGTCTGAATTCCTTGAATGATTCCGGTAGTGACTGGAGTATCATGTCCACTTGGGATTCTCCATCAATGTCGGCACCCAAAACTTCCAATGTATTCAGATTAGAGATCATCTTAAGACAATGCTCCCTCACTGAAGTACCTTCAGCCATTTTGGTATTATAAATTTGCCTCATGGTTTCTTGCCTTTCAGAACGGCCTTGCTCACCAAACATCTCCTTCAGACTTAGCATAATGTCCGAATCAAGTTCTACATCCTGCATTTGATGCTGTAGAACATTTGAGATGGACGCTAGGATGTAGCACTTGGCCATTTCATTAGATTTCTGCCAACGATCATATTGTTGTTTTTTCTCAGGAGGAGCATCTAATGAAGGAAAGCTAGGACATGGTTGAGTAAGCACATATTTGTGCTCTTCAGCTATGAGAACTATGTCCAAGTTTCTTTTCCAGTAAACATAATTGGATCCAGTCTGTTTGTTTTGATTAAGAATGGTAACAAGTGGACTAAATGATGCCATGTTCAAATCTGAAAATAATAAACATGAATATAATAAGTAAACTGGACATTATCAATTTAGCATATAAACATATAATATGGAACCTTAATAAAACCATAATATAAGTTATGCAACGACAACCCAATCCCGCAATTAATATTCCTCGGTTGCGAGGTCATACCAATCACTATGATTAAGCGAGGATTATTCTCATTATTAATGCTATCATGGTAACTCTTACCAAACAAAAATAATTTGCCGCTTATCCTTTAGCCTCTAAGTGATAATGACATAGCTCCGTAGGGAGGTTAACATCATACTTAGTCTAGTGTACACCATTGTCTAGAATCAATGTGAGTCACCAAGTAACTCCACGGTAGCGTGGTCGCTCTTAATGTAAAAACACACTTCATCTATCATTAAGAAGTTTAACCTGTAGTACCATGAATTAAACACCCTCCGTAGGGAGCAAGGCATATACACCAAGGCGAGGTGATTAATCACACTACTATAAACTGACAATGGAGGCCGTGAGATCCAATCCTTGAATCTCTCTCCCACTAGATGTTTTAAATTAAAGGTTTTTATCTTTTAAATATGCATAAACTAATTATACATAGCCTTGCACTTTATACTAAGCACTTTTTCTTATGAAAACACTTAGAAAAACATAGCCTTGCACTTAATCACACACTTTTAAGTTTGAAAACACTTAGAAAAACTTCAGATTTTCTTTCTTTCGATCGATCGAATGTGCCCCTCGATCGGTCGAAAAAATTAAACAATTCGAACTTGACCTTCTGTCTTTTTCGATTGATACTCGATCGCCTCTCGATCGATCGAAAAGAAAATTCGATCGATCGACTAGCAATCGAATATTAATCGATTCAAAAGATTGGTCTCTGTTTTACTCGATCGATCGAAAGTAAATTTCGATCGATCAAAACTTGTAAAACTCGAATTTCTAGAAATTCTTCTAAGGCAGTTTTCAACGGTTTTGCATGAACAAACAACCATCATACGAAAATGATAGACAGAAATTGATATCAAAACTGAAATCTATTGATGCTATAGCCTTAAAGATCAATTTAACATTCTTAAATTCATATTTAAACAACATCATAACATCAATATCAGTTTTTATCAAATCATAGTTTCAACAACCATGCAGAAAATTAAATGTATAATCCTCTATCAACTTGAAACTATTATCTCTAATTCCAAAACGAACAAAACATGTTATACAGATTCGAAATGAAGACCGCTCTGATACCAATGTTAGGAAAAATATATGTTTGCATCACATACAAAACATACGCAGCGGAAAATAAACGAATCTACTTCATTCGCAATTGATAACATACACTATGTAGGTTTCAAAATATAAGAACAAGAGAGTGTACCTTGATGCGGTGAAATTCAAGACCGAATGAAGAAGTACTCGGGAAGACTTTTAATCTTCACTCCAATTCCACTTGATGCCCAAGATGTGTGGTCTCTCAATCAGTTCTATGTTTTCTAGAGAGAATATGAAAGAGTGTCTCTCTTCCTTATATTATCTTATTATTTTTAACATACAAACCATTTTATTCTATATAAAATTCTATATGTTTCTCTCCACATACCTGATTATCTAATTAGGCTAGCATTTTGGGTCTTCCCAATTGGGGTTTAGTGTGTGGCTTGGAGTGGGACCAAAAGGGAAAAAATAAGACACTTGCTCCAATGGGCCTTGGGCTTTTCTGTCAACTCTTGACAAGTCCAAAGTTACCATTAATTATATTTAATACCACTATATAAATATAATTGCACTCTAGGCCTCATTAATAAATTATATCCCAAGACTTTATTATACATGCAACCCCTTCATAAAATATTTGTAGTAATACAAAGTCATGAATATATAGACTGCCACTTTGTAAATTACTACATCTTAATCCTTGAGTACCCGGTTTAATCCTTTTGAGTTATTCACCATATATTTATAAAATCCAATTTCATAAATATATACCTTAGTCTTATTAAAGTTGTTAGGCCTAACTCTCTGAATAACTGTACCCATTAAACTTATCTCAAGGGAATATTTTATATCTCCGTTAAGAGACTATGAATTCCATCTTGAGAATATATGTTCCATCAACACTAAATGTGGCTGCCCAACATACTGAGGTTTTGACCGTTACTTTAGATCTCACTCCTGATAAATCAAAGCAACCTACATTTCATGATCAGGTCCATTATTCTCTCAGGATTAAGAGTTCATGTGAATACAAGTCGTGAGATTTATTATTCAGTTGACAGTCGTTAGGAGAATAATAAATCTCACAACGGTCCAGTTCAATATGTCTTAACTCTTAAAACATATCAACCTATTAACTAGAAGTCACCACTTCCATGATCAAGACAAATCATCGTAGTTAATATGTTATAGTCTTCACAGATGAAATGCCCAATTTCATCACCGACTACGAACCAAAATTCTGAATTTACAAAGAACTTGTGATCTATATCTTCTGTGACTAAATCACATAAATCACATACTATGCATCTCATGGACTATTTGATAATGCCCGAATATTCATGTTACCATTATTTTAGATAAGAATAAAGTAACTTTATTAAACACAATATTAAGTCATACATCATTTCTCACATAATGTTGTACATAATATCATACATAGCATCATACAATAGGATTTAAGGGCACATATCCTAAAAGGCTTATCATGCAACTTGCCCTTAGAAGAAGTAGAAGCTCTAGAATGAGAAGCTTGGAGATTAACCCTAATCTTTCTAGGTGGAGTAACATCTACAGATTTGACAGGTTCACTCACCAAGGGTTTGACAATCTCACTTTTAGGAGGTTCAGAAGAGGGAACAAATTTAGTGGAAGAAGGTTCAGGCACGGAGATGCTATCCACAAAGCCTAAGCCAGTTTTATCAGAGGGAGACTTTTGAACACTCAACATGTGATCAAGTTTGGAGCTTGCAGACCTATTCGTTTGTTCTCTAGCAACAGATAATTCAAGTTCCAAACTTTTAACTTTATCAAGTAAAAGCATGTTCTCAGTTTTTACATTATTCAAAAGCTCATTTGCATCAAACAGTTTCACAAGTAAATTTTTCTTTTCAAGTTCAAGAGATGCAATTTTCTTTAAGCCTAAATCAACATTCATGGCATCCTTTGTAGCAACTTTGCAAAGTTTATTATGGGCTTCTTGTAAATCTGTATCTTCAGAGAGTTCTCCATCAGAAGGGTTCTTTTCAACAGATACGCTTTCATTAACTACAGTAGTAGCAGTGAAAGCAATGAAGTTTCCTTCCTCATCACTAGCGGATTCATTGTCGTAAACTTCATCATCACTAAGGGTTATAGCCATAGCCTTACCCTTAGACTTCAAGTATGTAGGCCATTCAGATTTCATATGACCATACCCTTGACATCCATAACATTGTTGTCCCAAAGAATTGTTAGAAGGTTGACCTACTTTCTCTTTAGGTTTTTCAGTGTTGTTAACCTTAGTGGGATCATTCCTCCTAAAATTTCTAGGTTTAGCAGTGTTCTTGCCTCTTGCCCTTTTGTTGTTGTTCCTAAGAAAATTTCTAAAGTTCTTGGCAAGATAGGCAATCTCTGTAGCAGAGAGTTCATCATCAAATCCATCATTCTCAACATCATCAACAGACTTAAGAGCCATTGATTTGGATTTGTTTGTCTTGGGTAGGTCTAACTCATAAGATTGAAGAGATCCTACAAGTTCATCAACAGGGATGGAGTCCACATCCTTGCTTTCAGTGATGGCAGTCACTTTGGGTCTAAAGTCCTCAGTCAAAGATCTAAGAATTTTCCTAACAATTTTAGGTTGATCATAGATTTCACCCAAATTATATGCAGAATTAACAATATTATTCAGTTTAGCATAGAACTCATCAAAAGATTCATCATCATTCATTCTAATGCTTTCAAATCTAGTGGTTAATTGCTACAATTTATTTATTTTAACTGCCTTTGTGCCTTCATGCACAGTCTGGAGGATTTTCCAAGCAGTATGAGCAACCTCAACATTAAAGATCCTCTTAAATTCCTCCATGGTGACAGCATTGAAAATAGCATTCACAGCTTTGCTATTGAAAGCAGCTGCCTCCTTTTGAGAAGTTTGCCACTCACTCACAGGAGTAGTAGGCTTCTCCCATCCGTACTCAACGGAGTTCTAGACTCTCTCATCAATGGATTTCAGGAATGCTTTCATCCTTACTTTCCAATAAGCATAATTGTTTCCATCAAAGTGAGGTGGAACAACAAGAGAATGTCCGTGTTCCATGACAACAGGGGTCAAGGATCAGCTCAAAGATCAAAGGATCAAAAACAAAAGCTACCCGTTCTGATACCACTTGTGAGTTCGTTTAGACCCCTTAAACCCAACAGATTAACCTAGTGAATTAGCCAAGTGATTAACTTAGGTAATTTAAACAAAACTAGGTTAACACAATTATATCAAAAACAATAAAGCAGCGGAAAAAAAAGAACACGAAAATCTGATGACCTAGGAAAACCAAACCGGTAAAAAATCTGGGGAGGATTTAACCTAGCTATCCTCAAGGTAAAACCGAATTCACTATGAAATAATCGAAGTTTACACAATAAGACTTAGACCACTAACATCCTATTGCTACCCAGTGTAGGAAACTTACTACCACAACCACGTGACAGCTCCGAGATCCATGAACTCTTTCTTTCCTTGAATTCTTCAGCAATACACAAGTGCACCTGCTTGTATATCTTTAAATTCTCTTGATTCTGCAACTGTATGATTTACCAATCTCTTGACATAAATCTTGAGTTTGGAAACCCTAAGTATATGTGAAGGTAAACATCTCTAGATCTAACAAATAGATTCACAAACACAGCATTCAGAACTCTAAAAACGTGGCTAGGGTTTACCCTTATATACTTAGGGCAAAACATAAAACCCTATACATTAAATGGGCTAAGGCTGAGTTGGGAATTTTCTGCAGAAAAATGTTCTGCACGACTTTCAATCGGTCGAGTCTAATTCTCGATCGATCGAGTCAGGCAGAAAGTGAACAGTGAATTCTGCAGTCAACTCGATTCCAACTTTACATAAAAAGCCATACTTTGAGCAAGTCAAACACAAGACTTAAAGAAAGTTTTGATCATGGTTTGCCAACATTACAAATTGAAGTTCTAATACATTAATTCCTAATTCTTAGAACCTAACACCATGAGATGCATAGTATGTGATTTATGTGATTTAATCACAGAAGATATAAATCACAAGTTCTTTGTAAACTTAGAATTTTAGTTCGTAGTCAGTGATGAAATTGGACATTTCATATGCGAAGACTATAAAATATCAACTAAGATAGTTTTTCTTGATCATGGAAGTGGAGACTTCTAGTTGATATGTTTTAAGTGTTAAGACATATTGAACTGGACCGCTGTGAGATTTATTATCTATATATATATATATATATATAAAACCGAAGCTTTTGAAGCTCCCACAATTTTCCACGTCAGCACAATATTTAAAAAAAACACAAAAAAAACTTTTCTAAAACCAAAAAAAAAAAAAAAAAAAAAGCGCCTAAATTTTTTTTTCCCAAAACCCGATAAATACAAACCTAGCCAATTTCTTCCTCCAAAACGCAGACCTGCCATTCCTCTTTCTTCTCTATTTCTCTACCCTCTCCTTCCCCAAAACCCAGCACTGAAAATCAATCTCGCCAAAAAGCCATCCCCATACTGTCAGGTCCGAAATAGGAAGAAGGCAACACTGATCTCCACCTTTGAGCACTGACGACAGCAATCAAAACTGGGCAAATTGCATCAGATGGTTGATTAGGGTTCGTTTTCTTCTTCTTCTTCTATTTCTTATCTTTTTGAGATTTTCGATCAAAATTGCATAAAGTTGATTTTTTTTTTTTCATTATCAAACCTAGGGTTCAATTCGATTTATTAGCAATCGATTAAAATAATTAGATTTTCTCTTCTCTCACTTCTCTCACGATCTCTCTCTTTTCTTCCCCGATATTTTCTCTAGACAAAAACAGTGCCGAGTACTTCGACTTTGTGTAAGTGTGTGTGTGTGTGTGTGTGTGTGTGTGTGTGTGTGTGTGTGTGTGTGTTTGGATCTGTAAAACTGTTTGTTGATTTGAGTAAAATCTGTATGGATTAACTTTTCTAAAACCAAAAAAAAAAAAAAAAAAAAAAGAAAACGCCCAAATTTTTTTTTCCCAAAACCCGATAAATACAAACCTAGCCAATTTCTTCCTCCAAAACGTAGACCTGCCATTCCTCTTTCTTCTCTATTTCTCTACCCTCTCCTTCCCCAAAACCCAGCACTGAAAATCAATCTCGCCAAAAAGCCATCCCCATACTGTCAGGTCCGAAATAGGAAGAAGGCAACACTAATCTCCACCTTTGAGCACTGACGACAGCGATCAAAACTCGGCAAATTGCATCAGATGGTTGATTAGGGTTCGTTTTCTTCTTCTTCTTCTATTTCTTATCTTTTTGAGATTTTCGATCAAAATTGCATAAAGTTGATTTTTTTTTCATTATCAAACCTAGGGTTCAATTCGATTTATTAGCAATCGATTAAAATAATTAGATTTTCTCTTCTCTCACTTCTCTCACGATCTCTCTCTTTTCTTCTCCGATATTTTCTCTAGACAAAAACAGTGCTGAGTACTTCGACTTTGTGTGTGTGTGTGTGTGTGTGTGTGTGTGTGTGTTTGGATCTGTAAAACTGTTTGTTGATTTGAGTAAAATCTGTATGGATTTTCAGTGGACTAGAAATTTAACTAGGGTTTTGTAAATTTTGTTCGGTTACTGATTTGCTTGATTCTGATTTGATCATTTTTTTGTTGTTGAATTTTTTCGATGAACCGTTTGGTCTTCACTACTCATTTGATCTATTGAGTTGATTTTACTGTTCACAATTGATTTAGTCGCACACATTTTATACTATTACTTTGCCCACAATTCTCCACAATGTTTAGTTTTCTTCACTACTCATTTGATCTATTAGTTTTCTTATCTTTATACTATTTTTTGCAAAATGTTTTTGAGTATATATTGATAAAATTTTCTGTATTGAGCTTTATTTTCTTTTCTGTATCATAAATTGAAAGATGTATCTTGGAATTAAGTGGTGTGGGGCTTTGTTGTCTTGCCGTTGTTTTTTTCCTTCTTAGTATTTAATTTTACTAATATTGCTCTTTTGATTTAATGTTTTGATTTACTGGAATGCTTATTATTGTTATAATTTTTTTTTTCCTTCTTGATATTTATTTCAAAATTGTTCTATTAGACTTGGTATCTATTTTTTTTTTTTTTTGAACTGTGAGGCTATTAGGTTCAGTTTATTAATAGTGTTTTTAAATATTTTATTGTTGTTGTTGCTAGCTTTGCTTTTTTGGTTTATTCATTTGTTTTAATTGTGTATGTCACATTCTTAGTATTAATTACTATATTTTTAATTATTTCAGTAAACTGATTGTTTTTTTGTTGTTTACTTCAAACAAACCTGCTATGTTTTGTGTTTTCAATGGTATTTACATTCTCACGTGCTATTGTAGGTTTATCGTCTCTACTTTGGCTATTAAGACCCTTTTTTACTATTCAAGAACTGCTGAATTAAATTAAGAGGTCGGTGCAGACTAATTTCCCCATTGTTGCTTTTATTTAGATTTGTATCTCTTTATCATTTGTTGATGTTCGATTAAAAAATAATTGAACAAAAGTTGTTTTGAAAAGATTATTAAATATGTACTCTTTGACTCTTAAAACAGATGCTAAGCCCAATTTCCCCTTTGTTGGTTTTATTTAGAAATGTATCTCTTTATCATTTGTTGATGTTTGATTAAAAAATATTTGAACAAAAGTAGCTTTGAGAAGAATATTAAATATTTACTCTTTCACTTTTAAAATAGATGCTAATTTTACTTTCATTTTTCCATCTTATAATAGTAAAAGAGAAAATGGAAAATGCAAGATTAGCACAACAACAAAGAGGGATGATAATGCTTGAAAAGCAATCCAAAAGAAAACTGTATGAAAGACAATTTACAAAAAGCTAGAAAATACAGAAAAATAGTCATTGCTGAAAAAAAAAAGAAAGAAGAGAGACAAAATGGTAGTCAATCATGAAAATTGTTCATTACATTCACCTGGTACTGTTATTGAACCTTGGAATTTTGTCCCACCTTATGTATGTAACCATTGTGGTGCGGTGTTATGGTATGAAGAAAGAAGTGTAAAATCTAAAGGCCTAGAATTTTAAAATTTTCTTTGTGTTGTATGGAGGGTAAGGTGAAATTGCCTTTGCTTAAAAAAAACCTCTTCTTAATGAGTTGTTAGATCCTCTTGGTGGACAACGATCTAAAACATTCAGAACTCAAATAAGGAGTTATAACGCAATGTTTGCTATGACACCCATGGGGGCATGGTGGATAATAGAGTTAACGATGGTAGGGGCCCTTACATTTTCAGACTTAATGGTCAAGCCCATCATAGGATTGGAACACTTCTTCCTAATAACGGTGAGGACCCACAGAATATTCTTTGGAGATTTACAGAATATTCTTCCATCCTAGCTTTTCTCAAATTTGCTTTAGACTTATGTAAGATAGTACTTGTAACGACCCAAGGAAAAGCGCTAGCCACATCTGCGCTATACCTCAAAAGGACTAGTCACTATTGAAGCTCCTTGTAGTTGTTAATAAAACCCAGATCTACCCAGTAAATACCCGATGTGGGACTCATATCACACCCACACACATCACACAATCAATCAATCAAATTGGGGCATCACAATCTCCCCCACTTAAATCCCTAACGTCCTCGTTAGGGCCCACTTTGTGGGGTAGTGTCTCCGAGCCCACACGGAGTTACCGGGCCGGCTCTGATACCATATGTAACGACCCAAGGAAAAGCGCTAGCCACATCTGCGCTATACCTCAAAAGGACTAGTCACTATTGAAGCTCCTTGTAGTTGTTAATAAAACCCAGATCTACCCAGTAAATACCCGATGTGGGACTCATATCACACCCACACACATCACACAATCAATCAATCAAATTGGGGCATCACAGTACTCTTCCAAAGTTTCTTATCGAGTTAAAATAAAGGAAGGCATTATGAAATTGAGAGGTTGATTTGCTGTCATATTTAACAGCATAATGTGCTTGCGATTTACTTTTTTTGTTATACAGATCAATAAGAGTAGTGGATTGGGTTCCAATAATTTTCTTTTTGGGGACCTAAATTTGAAGCAAAGAAAAAGGAGAATGTGAAATACAGAATTCAATTTAATATTCTACTCTATTAGATTTTAGTTAATATTCTTCTGTAGTTGCATAATAATGTTTATTTTTAGGCTGTTACCCCAATAAAATATAGACATCTAAATGCATCCTATATAGACCCCTATCACTTTTTTAATCTTTGTGCTTCTGAACATTCGTTTATTTAATTAATGACTTTTCAAGCCCTTTGGTTAGCCAGAAGCACTTAGTGGAATCATATGGAGTTCTCTATGTTGTTGGTAGATGCTTTAATAAAGAAAGGAGGAGGGTAGAACATACCAACCGGTATGTTAGAGACTGTGATGGTCCCAAAGTGGTTGATTTCGAAGTGTAATTATTGTTTTTGTTTTGGGTAATGACTGTTGTTTATCGATTTTGCCTGAAGAGTTTATTGGGTAGAAAAGGAATTGCATTTTCTTTAATGATCAAAATGAAACTCATGTTTTCAACTTGAAAGATAGTAGCTTTGGTGATTTACAGAATATCTATCCAGCTTGGCTTCTTTCAATTTTGTTATATTTTCTCTTTGACACTTGATTTGCTGTCATCTTTAACAACATGATTAAAGGATTAAAATAAATACATTTTCCCCTTTTGTTCTGATGCTATATTGAGTCATTTTGGTGAATAGGTATAGTTTTGTTGCTGGAAAATGCATCTATCCGAGTCTTCAACACCAGTTGATGGTGTCCACTCTATTTTTCCTGCGCTGATTTGATCAAAATCTGCCATTTTAAGATCTCAAGGGAGTCTATTACCTCCACAAGCAGCATTTTCTATAGTTGAAATTGAATGTTATGATATATATATATATATATATATATATATATATTATCCCTTTGATTTGATTATGAACTAAGAAATATGAGTTAGTTTTGAGTATTTTGGTTGGGTTGGTTTTGATATAAGCTTTTTGGTTCGGTTAGTTGTATACTGAAAAGGTATGTTTGTTTTATTTCAATGTAATTTGTCAGAGTCCATCATAAATACAGCCAAAGTTTGAGTTGTGATGACTGAGAATTTTTAGAATGCATAGTAATAATTTCTTACACACTTTGCAACAAATTTTTTCTTTAAAAATTAATTTTATTAGCCAAATTTCTCTTCTACTTATGAGATTTCAAATGATCCCACGCATTGCGTGGGTTAAACGCAATACTAAAAAGCACATTATGATTATTGTAATATATTACTTCATAATATTTTTATTTATTTCATTTTTTATATTACTTCATAATATTACATGTTTCATCTTATATTAGAGTCAATTTAGCTTTCAATAATTGAAATTAGAGAGATGTTTAAATTTGAACGTGTTAACATTTGATTTAAAACTATCCCGTGCATCGCACGGGTTTGCGACTAGTTCTACTAATTACTGTCAAATGAATAATAAATCTCACGACTTCTATTTACATCAACTCTTAATCCTGAAAGAATAATGAACCTAATCATAAAGTGTAGGTTGCTTTGATATATCAGGAGTGAGATCTAAAGTCAGGATCAAAACCTTAGTATGTTGGGCAGCCACATTTAGTGTTGAAGGAACATATATTCTCAAGATGGATGTCATAATCTCTTAATATAGATATAACATATTCCCTTGAGATAAGTTTAATGGGTTTGGTTATTCGGAGTGTTAGGCCTAACCACTTTAGTAAAGAGTTACTAAAGTATATATTTATGAAATTGGATTTCATAAATATATGATGAATAACTTAAAGGATTAAATTGGGTACTTAAGGATTAAAATGTAGTAATCTTTAAAGTGGTAGTCAACATTCTTGACTTTGTATTACTACGAATATTTTAATGAAGGAGTTGGATGTATAATAAAGTCTTGGGATATAATTTATTAATAAGGCATAGAGTGCAATTATATTTATATAGTGGTATTAAATATAATTAATGGTAATTTTGGGCTTGTCAAGAGTTGGCAAAAAGGCCTAAAACCCATTGGAGCTAGTGCCTTATTTGTCTGTTTTAGTCCCACTCTAAGCCACATACTAAATCCAATCGGAATGGCCCAAAAGGTTAGCCCAATTAGATTATTAGTTATATGTAAGGAGAGTCCAATTACAAAATCACTCCCTTTCCTCTCATGGACTTTGCCTCTTGTTTCATCGGGCTTTGGTCCATTTACAACAAATGCTCTTATCTTTCCCTCATGGGCTTTCATTACAATGTACTTTGAGATTTTCAACCATTTTTCTCAAACATAGGCTTACAATATGTTCATCTCCTTTGGGCTCTTCTCCTTTCATTTCATTATCATTTATTTTTTTTGAAGTAGCCTAATAGCTAGAATATATTGTAGCCTTCCTCTCAAGGTCCATGAAGTTCTCATCATTTTCAGTCTAGGCATACAACAAAGAGGCCCAAGATTAGGGAAGTTCATACTGACTTTGTAGGATCTTGGATGCTAAGTCCATATCATACTTGTTACCTTAGGCCTAAAGTCCTCTTTTTCAAAAGGGCTTTGGATTTGGGCTTATTATAACAATTAAACTATGGTCTATGAATCTTTCAAGTTAAGACATACCTTTGGATTTAGGGATAAGCCTCTTACATGTGAGAACTTCTTTCTTTTGTCCCATTTGTCTTAGGGTATGCCATAACTTTAGGGTCATCCTTCAATTTTTTATTTTTCTTTTAGAATTAGGTGAGCACAAGATATATGGTTGAACAAAAAAGAGATATATAAAGGGTATCCTCTTTTGATAGGAGCTAGGATTTCTCTAAGTGTGGGTAGGCTCCTTAAGGCTAACGGGATAGATAAGTAGGTCACTTACAACTAGGCAGGCCATGATTCCAACCGAGGGCCTAAGTGGACCTTTGTGGATTGGTGGCAAACCGTTAACGTACTCAAAGCCCATCATAGTCAATGACACACATTGTGAGTTGTTAGGATGAACTTCGAAAGACTTGGGCTCGAATGGAGCCTTCCATCTTCCCACTCATCACCAACCGAGGTTAAGGGACAAACGAACCATGTGATGTGTATGCAAACAAATATTGAATAAGCTTTTATTAAGATTAAGACATACGACACATAGGAATTAAACTCACAATCCCCAGTGGAGTCACTATTATGGACGCAATGGGGAGTTGAAATGGAGTCACCACCTAGTTTTTATAATGGTTTAGGAACCATATATATGGTGTCCTTTCAAGGATTGACCTTTTAATCTTACTACCAGAGATGGTTAGGAGTTAAGGTACGGTCTTGGGAAGGTGTTAGGCACCTAAAACCGCCCAACCCCAAGGTTGGCTTCCTATTATTGTCTTATGTCTTAACCCTATTAAAGGCGTACTTAACATTGTCATCTAACTCCCACACACACTAATCATACATCTAGCAATCAACATGGCATCAAACATCCCTAACCATACATCTATCATTCTCACAAACATAGCCTACCATACATCTAATCACGCATATCACTTCATCAAAAACCCTAGCATTCATCTAATCATGGCATCTCCTAACAAACATCTAGCATGATTCATCACAAATCATATCACATCATAGCATACCTTAACATACATCTCATCACGTCATCCTAGCATTCATCTAGCATGACATCATATCATATTCAAGGTAGCAACATGTATAATCAAATCAAGGTAGAACATAAGCATAAGAAAAGATAAAGCAAATATGTGATTAGGCATAACTCATCCAAACAAGCATATTCACCAAAGCAATATCATATCACAAATGCATGAACATTTCCAATGCATGACTTACCTCTTACTTACCTTGCAGCAATTCAACACTTATGGCATTTATGCATGAGCATGTGAATGCATGTTCATGTCATCAAAATAATAAAAAACAAGATAAACCCTAATTCTAACATATGATAGCAAACCAAGCAATTAAACATATGAAACATAGGCATTGAAAGGATAAAAGCATAGGAAAGGAAAAGAAGCTAAACAAACAAACAAACATGTGAAGGCTGAATCAAAACAAAAGAAACAAAAAATTAGGGTTTTTGGGCAGCAGCTTGCGCATGCAAGAACAAGCCTACGTACGCAGGCAAGATTATGTGTATGCAGGTTCAGTTGGAAAATCTAATTTTGTATCTCATACAAAACACACAGTGGAAGCAACAAAAATGGATCTATTTCATTCATGATTGATAACATGCACTATGTAATTTTCAGAATTTAAGAATGAGATAGCGTACCTTGGTGCGGTAAAATTCAAAACAAAATATTAAAAGTACTTGGGAACACTTTTAATCTTCACTCCAATTCCACTTTACGCCCAAGAAGTGTGGTCTCTCAATCAGTTTCCAAGGGAGAATAATTGAGTGGCTTCACTCACACATACACACCACTTCAAAAATGATGTCTTTTTTTTTTTTACTAATAAAAAGTTCTGTATGTTTCTCCTTTTATAACTAACTGATTATCTAATTGCGCTGGCCTATTGGAGTGGGCCTAAAAGGGACCAATAAGACACTAGCTCCAATGGGCCTTGGGCTTTTCTATCAACTCTTGGCATGCCCAAAGTTGCCATTAATTATATTTAATACCACTATATAAATATAATTGTACTTTAGGTCTTATTAATAAATTATATCCAAAGGCTTTATTATACATGCAACCCCTTCATAAAATATTCATAGTAATACAAAGTCATGAATATAGACTGCCACTTTGAAATTACTACATTTTAATCCTTGAGTGCCTGGTTTAATCTTTTAAGTTATTCATCGTATATTTATAAAATTCAATTTCATAAATATATACTTTAGTATATCCTTTAAGTTACACTCAGAATAACCAAAACCATTAAACTTATCTCAAGAGAATATTTTATATCTCCGTTAAGAGATTATGAATTCCATCGAGAATATATGTTCCATCAACACTAAATGTGGCTGCCCAACATATTCAGGTTTTGATTGTGACTTTAGATCTCACTCCTGATATATCAAAGCAACCTACATCTCATGATCAGGTCCGTTATTCTCTCAGGATTAAGAATTCATGTAAATAGAAGTCGTGAGATTTATTATTCAATTGACAGTCGTTAGAAGAATAATAAATCTCACAGCGGTCCAGTTCAATATGTCTTAACTCTTAAAACATATCAACATATCAACTAGAAGTCTTCACTTGCATGATCAAGACAAATCATCTTAGTTGACATGTTATAGTCTTCGCAGACGAAATGCCCAATTTCATCACCGACTACGAACTATAATTCTGAGTTTACAAAGAACTTGTGATCTATATCTTCCGTGACTAAATCACATAAATCACATACTATGCATCTCGTGGACTATATGATAATGTCCAAATATTCATGTTGCCATTATATTAGATAATAATAAAACAACTTTATTAATCATAGCATTAAGTCATAGATAGCATCAAATAATAAGATTTAAGGGCACATATCCTAACAGGTTCTTGCCCAGAAACCCTAAAAACACCAAAAACAGGGCAGAACCTCAAAACAAAAATTCTAACAACCTAACACGCATTCCAAACACGCAAAATTATAAACCTAAGCTAGATAAACATGTTAAAGCATAGAAAAACAAGAAAAAAAAAACAGAAAGATTAAAGGTAGAAAATGAAAGAAAAGAAAAAGGAAAGTTTAGAATAGATACCTCAAAGAAAAGCTCTTCAAGCTTGATTTTTGACCGTTCTCCTCAGTCAAATCTATTCACAATTCAATAAAAAAGCGATCAGTAAAGATTAAACTCAAAGATTAAGGCCAGAAAAGGCCCTAATTAAAAGAAAATTGACTTGAGGGTGTTTTGTGAAAAACTCCCTTTTGATTCACTATTTCTAATGAATCTTAGTATTTTCCTATGGGATTTTTGCGTGTTTTAAAAATATACCATGTAAGGCCTCTAGAAAAAAGGCCTCTATTTCTAGTGAATCTTAGTATTTTCTTGTGGGATTCTTTCCAAACCTCAACATAAATGTAGAAAACTTGAATTGTTTAGGTTTCTAGAAATTGCTATGCATGTACAAGATCAAGCCTGCATATGCATGTAGAAAGCCATGTACGCAGGCTAATTCTTGCGTACGCATAGAGAGGGTTTCCTTTGGTCACATTTTTTAAAATTTGATTTATTTGCTCATTAAAAGTTATATTTTTCATTTTAACACTTTTCAAGTCAATTTAACTTCTGATTGGGTCTTAAACCAACCTTGGGTCTTAGAATTCAGCATCATTAGGGAACGGGGGCCCAAGTCATAAGGGGAACAAAATGCGGTGTCTACACTAACCACTTATAGCAATTTGGATGAGTGTGCCCAGATGCTCCATAGTAGTGACATAATTGAGGCTTCTTTGGTTGAGACTTCTTGTTGGTGGAGCGAAGATTATTCTGCTTAGTCTCTTTCTTACCAACCTTAGGGGGTGCTCCCAGAATGGATTTTCCCTTATCACTTTTATCCTCATTCACATATTCAATCTTAGGATTAGTTACCTCAGAGTTATCATTATTAGTAGGGGGACAAAAAATAACTCTATTTAAAGCATTAGAGAGGTAATGCAAGAAGAGAGAGAATGATCATACCTGAGACTTGTTTTGTCAGATGCAGACTTCTGGATGTTTAGCATTTCATCCAGTTTGGCACTTGAAGTCCTTTTCAATTGTGTTCTTACCTGAGACAGTTTAGCATCCAGTTTCTTAGTCTTTTTAGCAAGAAAGTTGTTCTCAAATCTCAGTGCTTCGATGGTTTGATTAGCCTCATCATCCTTGGTGGAGAGTTCCTCTCGTTCCAACTCCACTTCACAAAGCTTTCGTGTAGCTAGCCTGTAAAACTTCTTATGCTTCTCATAGACCTTGTACAACTTAGAGTTGGCAGTGTGGATGCCGTCTTGTTCATCTATCTTCTTAAACTTTGATTCCATTAGTTGTCCTTCCTCATCAATTAATGCTACTACTTCCTCAGGGGACTCAACAGTAGTTGTGAAAGCATTCACTATCCCATCTTGATCACTATCATTAGAATCTGCTTCTGATTCTGTATTACTCAAGGTGGCAGCTAGGGCTTTGCTTTGCCAATGGGTTTGAGATATGTGGGACATTCTTGCTTCATGTGTCCAAATCCTTGACATTTGTAGCACTTAGGCCTAGCAGGAAGACTATTGCCTTGGCTAGCATCCTTGAATTCTCTCTTGCCTTCGTCTTGGGACTTGAATTGAGAGAATCCAGACTATATGTGATCCTTGTCACTTGCTTTGACGTTTGCATTTTTGATTAACTTCTTGAATTGTCTGGTGATATAAGATTTGAGCTTAGCATCCTCATCTTCAGAGGACTCATCGTTATCATCATTCTTAACCTTCAAAGCCATGTTCTTGCCTTTGCTACCCTTGCAAACTCTAGCTAACCCTAGTTTATAGGTTTGCTAATTTCCAATTAGCCTTGTTAAAGGAATAGAGTCAAGATCCTTTGATTCTTCTATGGCAGTGATCTTGGCATGGAATCTCTTCAGAAGAGATTTGAGGATCTTCCTAACAATTTTGGGCTCCGGAATCTATTCTCCAAGATTGAAAACTAAATTCACTATGTCCTTGAACTTGGCATAGAATTCATCGAAAAACTCATCCTCATCCATCCTTATTTTCTCAAAGTTGGTAGTTGTTGACACCCTATTTTGCAACCCCCATTTAACCTCACATGGAGGGTAAAAGGGTAATTTCGCCTTGAAAATATGCATCTTGATTCTGGTCACTAGATCTTTAATCTCATTTCACCAAAATGATCTTGATGTCGATCAAATCGACTGGTCATATGTCCTAATTGGACCATTAGATTAAAAGTTATTATCAAATCAAGTTTTAATGGCCGAGATGCACTATCACAAATTGAGTCCGACTATATATGATTATGAACAATTGATTCCAATTGGTTATAATTATAATCAATTTGAGATTAATGATGTGTCACAATTTGATTGTTTAGGACTACATTTTATGGTAAGGTTGCACACACTTAATTAATTAGATAGTTAAACATTAATTATTTAATGAGTAATTTCTGCAATTGTCTTTTAATTAGGGTAAATTTGGAACTAATTAAGTTTAAAATGGGAGTGATTGGAGCTTATTAATATTAGTTGGGAGCTAATTTGGGACCTATTAATGTTAATCGTACTGAAATTATTTTCTAACAAATGACGTTTGCTCACCATTTTGTTGATATCTCTCAAAATATTTTGAATCTACAAATGAGGTTAATTTTACCGGAAACTAGACATTCGGGGCTTCAATTTGAGCCTTGTAACAAGACAATTCTAATCAGAATTGAGTAAGATATGATTTTTGGAAGTTGGCTCTACAGGCTGTTATAGTAGTTACGGGAAAACCAAATTTTGCTTGCTCCTCACTCCCACAAATCTCTAAATTAATGCACCTGATTTCCCCAAAGGCAAAAATAAGCTCTAGGTTCATTATTCTTTGTCAACCCTCATTAAATGACCTTCCATTCATTTTTTTTTCCACCACTATTATATAAACCCCCCCTCTCCTCCATTCTAAGACACAAAAACCCCCCTTTCTCCTCCTCTCTTGAGTTCTAGTGAAGTAGAGTAGTCTTGTCATATCTTGGTCTTCCTGAGACTCAAGGTATTGAGTGAGACTCACTCTCCCTTTCCCAGCTCTTCTTTTCCTCCACCCTTAGGACATTCGTTAAGAGTCTTCTCCTTCACCTTATGGATTTTGCATGAAGGTATAATCTCTTTCTTTAACTTGTTTTTTGTGTTGCCATGATAAGAATTTAAGATTAAAGCATGATAGTAATTATTTAAATTCCCTTGAATATGTTTGAATGTTCTTAAATGTTCTTATGTGTTCTTCATATGTTCTTGGTTGTTCAACACATGTTCATATATAACACTAGCTTTGATCTTAAATCCACATCGAAAATATAAAAAAGATGTTTGTTTCATAATTCTTTCAAATCCTTGAATCTAGGATATCACCATCCACACACATTTACTAGAATTTATTTTTCAATCTAAATGCAATGCTTAATAAATTGAATTAGGGTTTATCACATGCACACACATTAAATTTATCAGGCAAGTTGATTTATAACATATTGGATGATATGATATGAATGTTGGCCACCATAGTCTAGAAGACCAGTTTCATCGGGCAAGGTGGGTGCCTAACATTGCCTCCGATATTAGATCAATAGTTGATAGATCAATGTTTATCCATGTAATTTTCAATTTCTAGATTGTAACTAGGAAACAAAGCCATGTAATTTATCTTAGATTGTATCTAGGACCAAAGCCATGTAATTTCCTATGATCAATGTAAATTCAATTTCAAATCAATAAAATGAGGAATTTTTCAATTTTGATTTTCTTATTTATTCTAATAATTAAATAAGTGGCGACTCCATTGTAAAACCCTTAATCTAAAGGGAAAAATATAATCAATCGAACCTCCATTTGGAGAGGCATTAACACGACTCCACCCATTCACGTGGGTTTGGCCCAATACCATAAAAAAAAAGGGGGCCGGAGGCACGGTCTCTCACAGTAGTGAGTCTTTGGAGTTTGGAGTTTTTAATAGCTTTTGTGCCCTCATAGGTATTCTGAAAAATAGTCCATGCTTCCTTTGCATTGTCAATGGAAGAGATCTTCTTGAATTCTTCATTGGTCATAGCGCTAAACAAAGCATTGAGTGCTCTACTGTTAAAGTTTGCAACTTTGATTTGGGCATCATCCCACGATGCTGGTGGCTCTTCAAGTTTCTTCCAACCTACCTCAACTGCAAGCCATACTTTCTCATCCAAAGACTTCAAAAAAGCTTTCATGCGTACTTTCCAGTATGCATAGTTAGTACCATCAAATAATGGAGGAATAATCAAGGATTGCCAACAATCCATAACAACAGGGGTCAATGGATTACACAGCAACGATTAAAACCTAATTAGAGTATGCCTGCGCTGATACCACTTGTTGGGTTAAGATAGCTTGACCCCGGTTGATTAATTCTATTATCCAAATTAATTAATTAGGTTCAATTGCATGCAAATCGTGAAAGCACCAACAAATCACAAATTAAACCAAATGCAGCAGAAATTAAATTGACATGGTGATTTGTTGACAAATGGAGAAAACCTCTTGCAAGGCAAAAACCCCACTGGGTGATTTTAAGGTCACCATTCCCAAGAATCCACTAATTAACAATTAAGTTACAAGTATAAGGAATCTTACCAACTACCATGACCTATCTCGAAATACAAACCTATAGTTGAACCTTTGCTCCAATACCCAGTTGCACTTGATCTTGTAGTAGCCTTCATCCATTGATGCACAAATCTCCAATCTGTGACTAACCCTTTGCACGGATCCCAATACATGACTAACTCCAGCAACTTGAATGGTGTTGTTGGCGGCTAAGTTCTTTACTTCATCAACAATGAAGATCAAGAAGCACTTGGTTACAAAATCCTATGGCGTACAAATGCAGTAGTTTCTCACAAAGAAAATAAGTCTCTAGGTCTTTGTATTTGATGGCTTTTAAAATAAGCCTTATATATGTTTAGGGTTGTGAGAAAAGAAACTCTAAAGAAAGACAAAAGCCTGGGTCGAAATTCAGGTCTGGAAAACTGAAAATCGTAGTTCTTAATAGATCGAGTTGTTGTCGAGCTATTTATCGAGCTTTATATTAAGTCTTGATAGCAGACATCTGTCAAGACATAATGAACAACTTTTCTTCACTTATTTCTTGGACCAATCTTCATGACTTTTAATACGAACACTTGATATGCTTTGAAGCACATATTTCTTGATGTATCAAACCCATCTTAGATCTACCCAATTACAAGTAAAGTGCATTTTTTCAAAGGATTAGCCATTTATGTAAAATATGACCCTAACAGAGATAACCAAAAAACTTAAATATGCAATCACATTCCAATTTTGAATTCTTTCTAGAAACATAATACCAATAAATATAAACAATACATAATAAAGGAAGGACTGGTAAATGCCTGACTGTCCTCGTCTTGTAGTTGTATTACCAAATAACCCAGATAACAAAATGCCAAATCCCTACCTACAAAACAATTAGAATCCAATTTTCAGCCCATATGGAGATCTATGGCTTGCTTCAATAACTTTGTATGAATTTCAAGCAATATATTTATTCAACAATCTAACAACTAGAATCCAATTTTCATCCAACATTCAAGAATCATTAATAGAAGAGAAATAGTGCATCGATGCTCAATCAGGGAATGTTAAGGTCCAATTCTTAGGAGAACATAATTATTAATTATATATTTCAAGATAAAAATCTGTAGCCAATCTCATTGTTTCTACATACAACTTAAGCAGACACAATTGATTAAATCATTGGCTCACCTAGTCTAATTATCAACTTCAATATAGTTCAAATCAATTGAATGTCCCAAAGGTGTATAATTGTTTATGAGATACTTGTCCATTAGCATAAATTTCAAAATCAACTAAGCTCAATTACAGATACAAAGAGAAACATAGCTAAAACTATAATTCAAAAAATTTCAATAGAGAAGGTATACTTCAATATTAATATTATTATTATTATTATTATTATTATTATTATTATTATTATTATTATTATTATTATTATTTCCTTTTGATTGGTTAGTAAAATAGAAATTAAATATAGTTATATTGTTCATGGTATTGACTATGGACAACCTTCAAGAAGGGTTTGTGATGGCCAACTATCATATATTTTATTCATAAGTAGGCTAGAAAAATAAAAAATTAGAGGAAAGTAGCAAACCTTGGTGGTGGTGTTGATAAAAGGCAAAGATTGAGGGGGAGGACTAAAGCATGCGATTGATTAGCAAGCAATTTAACAATCTGTATGAATTTTAGGCAATAAGAAACCAATTTTCATCCAACATTCAAGAATCATTAATAGAAGAGAAAAGTGCATTCATGCTCAATCAGGCAATGTCATTACATATGTGATCATTTAAGATTTTTAGGGAACTGGGTTCAGAAAAATTCTAAATTCTTGGGGGGGAAAATGTAGTGCTTAATTAGTGGGCAAAAGCAAAAAGTCACTTCATTAAGTCCAACTGATAATAGTTATCCTATATGTGTCTAGGGGCTAGTTGCATACAATTTAATTAAAATGAAACTGACCAAGAAGCACCTCTTGGCTAGAAAAGAAAAAGTGAGACAGAGAAAATATATGAAACTTCTATTTATGTGCATTTATACTCAAGAATCTATTACAAGACCTCTCTCTTTCTCCCCCTAAAACACAAAAATACACATCTCAAAGTTCAATATGAGTACTAAGCACTAACACACACGCTAAATCCATAGTCACCATAAGAGAAGTAGAGAGATTCAAAAGAGCTAATTAAAGAGATTTGGACACAAAATTGAAAATGAAAAATAAATAAGAACCTAGTCATACCAAGAAGCAATTCCCATATGGGTTTGCTTTCAATATCAGCACCAATAGATCAAAACATTGACTTGGCAACATTTTACTCATCTAGATGAATATTTCCAAACAAAATATAAACACCCATATTAACCACCAACATAAGAAGAAAGAATCAACAATTCAATCCAAAAAGAAACTCAGAAATACCAAGAAGCAATCCCCATATGGGTTTCAAAACATATTTTAAACCACAATTCACCAAATTAAGAGATTGCATTAGAAAAAACTAAATAGAAAATCAGAGTTACAAAGAGAGTACACAATTTTAATTATATATTTCAAAACTACAAAGATATAATAAACCAAATTCAGAAGTATAAAACTACAATACAATCAACTCTAGAATACAAAACAGAGTAACCAAATTCAGAATTACCCTTTTTTTTATTAATATTAGTCACGTTTAGTGGTGAAGACAGAAAATAGAGGAAGAAAAATTTTAGAGGAGAGGAATGAAAAGCTGAGTTGAAATTGTAACAAATAATCCCTACAAAAAAACTATTTATAATATAATATAGGTTTATGGATTCCTAATCAAATTTGGTTAGGGTTATGGATTCCTAATCAAATTTGGTTACCTTTGTCGATAGATTCCTAATCAAATTTGGTTGCCTTTGCTGACCGACATACTTGAAAATAGCAGGAGTATGATGGGCTAGTTTTAATGGGCTGCATTGGGCTCCATATGTGGTTTAGGCTTTATATGTGGGCTGGTTTGGATGGGTCTAGATTTTGGATGATAGAGAAGGGGTTTGGCTGACCTGTATCTACGATTGGAGTGAGTGACTTTGGAGGCATTTTGGAAGATGGGGAGGGGAATGGGATTGGGTATGTTGGAGATGACAGAGAAGGTGTTAGGTCGTGGGGTGTGTTTTGGATGATAGAGAAGTTTTGGCTTGAAACCATTGCAAAAAATGGTTTCCATTTAAGCGATGAAGTAGAATTTGCAAGCCTAAGTTGTCATTTGGCAAGAAATCGAACACTGAATTTATGGTGAATGGTAGTTTGGGGTGTTGGAAAAATACATGTTTGTATCACATACAAAACATACGCGGTGGAAAATTAACAGATCTACTTCTTTCTCAATTGATAACATGTACTATGTAAATTTCAGAATTCAAGAATAAGAGAGTATACCTTGGTGTGGTGAACTTCAAAACCAAAGATTAGAAGTACTTGGGAACACTTTTAATCTTCACTTCAATTCCACTAACACCCAAGAAGTGTGGTCTCTCAATCAGTTATATGTGAATGTCCAAGGGAGAATGAAAGAGTGTCCAACATTCACACAAATACCATTCCATGTAACTTCTTAAATTCTGTATATTTCTCTCCTTATAACTGATTATCTAATTGGGCTAGCCTTTTGGGCCTTTCCAATTGGGCTTAAGTGTGTGGCTTGGAATGGGACCAAAAGGGAACAATAAGACACTAGGTCCAATGGGCCTTGGGCTTTTTTGTCAACTCTTGACAAGTCCAAAGTTACCATTAATTATATTTTATACCATTATATAAATATAATTACACTCTAGGCCTTATTAATAAATTATATCCCAAGACTTTATTATACATGCAACCCCTTCATAAAATATTTGTAGTAATACATGGTCATGAATATAGACTGCCACTTTGTGAATTACTACATCTTAATCGTTGAGTACCCGGTTTAATCCTTTTAAGTTATTCATCATATATTTATGAAATCCAATTTCATAAATATATACTTTTGTAATTTCTTGCAAAAGTGATTAGGCCTTACTCTTTGAATAACTGAACCCATTAAACTTATCTCAAGGGAATATTTTATATCTCTGTTAGGAGACTATGAATTACATTTTGAGAATATATGTTCTATCAACACTAAATGTGGCTGCCCAACACACTGAGGTTTTGACTGTTACTTTAGATCTCACTCTTGATATATCAAAGCAACCTACATTTCATGATCAGGTCCATTATCCTCTCAAGATTAAGAGTTCATGTAAATAAAAGTTGTGAAATGTATTATTCAATTGACAGTCATTAGGAGAATAATAAATCTCACAGCGGTCCAGTTCAAAATGTCTTAACTCTTAAAACATATTAACATATCAACTAAAAGTCGCTACTCCATGATCAAGACAAATCATCTTAGTTGATATGTTATAGTCTTTGCAGATGAAAGTCCCAATTTCATCGTCGACTACGAATTAAGTTTCTAAGTTTACAAAGAACTTGTGATTTATATCTTCTGTGACTTTTCACATAAATCTCAAACTATGCATCTCATGGACTGTATGATAATGTCCAAATATTCATGTTACCATTATTTTAGAAAATAATAAAACAACTTTATCAATCACAATATTAATTCATACATAATGTCATACTTAATATCATACATAGCATCATACATTAGGATTTAAGGGCACTAATCCTAACAATCTCCCACTTGCCCTAAAGATTATTATGCACTAATCTAACTCCCATTCTCTCCAAATGTGATTCGAAAGTCCTTTGAGGCAAGGCTTTGGTAAAGAGATCCGCTAGATTATTTGCACTATCTATCTTTGCTACTACAGCATCTCCACGAGCAACAATGTCTCGAATGATGTGGTACTTTTTATCAATGTGCTTCCCTTTCTTATGATTCTTTGGATCTTTGAATTGTGCAACCGTTCCACTATTGTCGTAAAACAATGTGATAGAAACTTGCTTCATTCTCACAATACCAAGATCAGAAAGGAATTTCTTGTGCCAAACAGCTTCCTTTGCCGCCCCACAAGTAGCAACATATTCAGTTTCCATGGTGGAGTCTGCAATACAAGATTTCTTAACACTCCTCTAACTTATGGCTCCACCTCCTAAGGTGAACACACAACCTGAAGTGGACTTTTTGAAAGCTAGATCTGATTGAAAATTTGAATCTGTATAGCCAATAGGAATCAAATCCTCACACCGGTAAACAAGCATATAATCTCTTGTTCTTCGTAAATACCTGAGAATATGCTTTACAGCTTGCCAATGTTTTGGTCCCGAATTTGATTGATATCAACTAACCATGCCAACTGAATAACAGATATCTGGTCTAGTACAAAGCATGGCAGACATGAGACTTCCCACTGCAGCAGCATAAGGAACTTGTCTCATCATATTTTCTTCCCCTTGAGTCTTAGGCCTTATGTCATCAGACAAAGGAACTCTGTAAGAAGTTTAGACCCCTTAAACCCAAACAGATTAACCTATATAATTAGCCAAGTGATTAACTTAGGTAAATTAAACAAATCTAGGTTAGCACAAATATAACATATCATGCAAAAGTGCGGAATAATAAAGAACACATGATATGATGACCCAGGAAACCAAACCGGTAAAAACCTGGGGAGGATTTAACCTAGCTATCCTCAAGGTAAAACGAATTCACTATGAAAGAATTGAAGTTTACATAATAGAGACTTAGACCATTAACATCCCATTGCTACCTGCTTATAGGAAACTTACTACCACGACCACGTGACGGCTCTGAGACCACGAACTCCTTCTTTCCTTGAATTCTCAGCAAAGCACAAGCACACCTGCTTGTATATCTTGAAGCTCTTTTATTCTGCAACTGTATGATTATCAATCTCTTGACATGAATCTAAAGTTTGGAAACCCTAAGTGTATGTGAAGACAAACACCTCTAAATCTAACAATTAGATTCACAAACATCGCAAACAGAACGCTAAAAACATGGCTAGGGTTTTCCCTTATATACTTAGGGCAAAACATAAAATCCTACATGTTAAATGGCCTAGGACTGAGTTGGAAAATTCTGCAGAAAAATGATCTGCACGACTTTCGATCGATTAAGTCTAATTTTCGATCGATCGAGCCTGACAGATCTACACAGTGAATTCTGCAGTAACTCGATTCTAACTTTACATAATAAAACATATTTTGAGCAAGTCTAAAACAAGACTAAAGATTGTTTTGATCATGGTTTGCCAACATTACAAATTGAAGTTCTAATACATTAGTTCCTAATTCCTTAGAACCTAACAACTTCATGTCTGAAAGGGAAGTAATCCCTTCTTGGAGTTTTGCATGCTAAACTGTTCTAGAACCTTATCTATATACCCAGCTTGTGATAAGCCTAACATCTTTTTCTTGCGATCTAGCCAAAACTTGATCTCTAGAATAAAGTTAGTCTCACCCAAGTCCTTCATGTCAATTTGGCTTGACAACCAAACCTTTACCGATGACATTACCCCTACATCATTTCCAATGAGTAGAATATCATCAACATAAAACACTAGGAACATTACTACTTTATCTTTGATGTCTTTCGTACACACATGGTTCATCAAGATTTTGTTCAAAACCAAATGACTTGATTGCTTGATCAAACCTAATGTTCCATGACCTAGATGCTTGCTTAAGTCCATAAATGGACCTTTTCAACTTGCATACCATATGCTCTTGGTTCTTTGCTATGAAACCTTCTAATTGCATCATATAGATTTCCTCTTTAAGATTTCCATTGAGAAATGTAGTCTTGACATCCATTTGTCAAATCTCATAATCATAATGAGCAACAATGGATAAGAGAATTCTGATAGATTTAAGCATTGCTACTAGTTAAAAGGTTTCTTCATAATCAATACATTCTTTTTATGTATACCCTTTCCCCACTAGCCTTGCTTTAAAGGTTTCAACCTTCCCATCTATCCCTCTCTTCCTCTTGTAAACCCATTTGCAACCAACATGTTTAATGCCGTTAGGCGCCTCTACAAGATCCCAAACTTGATTGGAATACATGGAATCTAATTCAGATTTCATAGCTTTGACCCAAAGATGTGCATCTATATCTTTCATTGCCTTTTCATAAGTGTAGGGATCCGATTCAGCCTCTTCTAAGATAGCTTCATAAGTTTCTCCCAAACCTATAAATCTTATAGGAGGCCAAACAATTCTCCCATTACGACGAGGCACCTGTGTACTAGTCATCTCATGAGTAGTATCTTGTGGTGTATCTAATACAGCCACATCATTCCTATTTTCATCCATTGGTTGTTCATTTACAAGTTCATTAATTTCACCTAAAACAACTTTACTTCTAGGAGTATAATCATTCATATAGTCATTTTCCAAGAATTTGGCATTTGTACTAACAAACATTTTATTATCTTTATGACTATAGAATAATCCTCCAATAGTTCGTTTTGGATACCCTACAAAGAAAACCACTTCTGTTTTAGACTGTAACTTATCTGACTTTCCTTTCAACACATGTGTTGATAACCCCAAATATGGAGATATCTCATACTAGGCTGACGCCCATTCCACAACTCTACAAGTGTTTTAGGAACAGACTTCGAAGGTACTAAATTCAGAAGATACATTGCAGTATTTAAGGCATGTCACCAAAAGGAAATTGGTAGAGTTGAATAACTCAACATGGACCTAACCATATCTAAAAGAGTCTGATTCCTTCTTTCTGCTACACCATTTTGTTGTGGAGTTCCAGGTGCAATCAATTGGGATACAATCCCATTTTCAGATAAGTAATCCATGAAATTCCCAAGAAGGTACTCGCCACCACGATAAGATCAAATGGCCTTTATACGTTTACCTAATTGATTCTCAACTTCAGCCCTAAACTCTTTGAACTTTTCAAAGGCTTCAGACTTCCGTTTCATTAGGTACACATAACCAAATATAGAGTAATCATTAGTGAAAGTAATGAAATACTCATAGCCACCTCTTGCCTGGATTGACATAGGACCACACACATCTGAATGTACTAATTCTAGCAAATCTTGGGCTCTTCTACCTTTTGCACTGAAAGGTCATTTGGTCATTTTGCCTTCCAAACAAGATGCAGAAAATGAAAAATCATCAAAGTCCAATGGCTCTAAGAGACCATCTTTGATCAGTCTTTGAATCCTATTTGAATTAATATAACCCAAACGTAAGTGCCAAAGATATGCATCACTAGTAGAAGGAAACTTTCCCTTTAATGATTTTACATGAGAGTCATTATCTAATTCAGAATTATATAATTCATGCTTGTCATGAGTTAAAATATAAAGACCATCCACAATATTGCCAGAATAGATAAACACTTTATCCTTCTTTATTACAGCATTATCTTTAAGGATAACACAATATCCATGTTTACCTAAATAAGTTGCAGAAATTAAATTCCTACGAACATTAGGTACAAACAAACAGTCTTTTAATATTAGAACTCTAGATTCAAAACAAAAATTAAAAACTCCAACAGCTATAACTGGAATCCTTCTCCCATTAGCCAAAGTAATAAACAATTCCTCTTCATTAAGCCTTTTGGTCTCTTGGAACCCCTGCAAAGAATTACAGACATGATTAGTTCAACTTGAATCCACACACTAGGAATCTGTGGGATGTTGGACTAAACATATTTCAAAGAGGAATAAACTTTTCATACCCTTATTATTGGCAGCCCTGAACTTTGGACAATTCCTTTTCCAATATCCTTTTTCACCACAATGGAAACACTTTCCTTTGTTGGCAACCCCTAAGGCCTTTTGACTTAGGTTGAGAAGTAGAAGCTTCACCTATATTGGCTTCAATGCTAGAAGTACCAAAGATGCCTTCCGCTGCCACTAACTCATTTAATAATTTAGATAAAGAATAAATCTTTTTGTTCATATTATAATTAAGTCTGAATTCCTTGAATAATTCCGAAAGTGACTGGAGTATCATATCCACTTGGGATTCTCTATCAATGTTGGCACCTAAAACTTCTAGTGTATTCAGATTAGAGATCATTGTAAGACAATGCTCCCTCACTAAACTACCTTCAGCTATTTTGGTATTATAAATTTGCCTCATGGTTTCTTACCTTATAGAACAGCCTTGCTCACCAAACATCTCCTGCAGACTTAGCATGATGTCTGAAGCTAGTTCTACATCTTGCATTTGATGCTGTAGAACATTTGAGATGGATGCTAGGATATAGCACTTGGCCATTTCATTAGATTTCTACCAATGATCATATTGCTGTTTTTCCTCAGGAGGAGCATTTAATGAAGGAAAGCTAGGACAAGGTTGAGTAAGCACATATTTGTGCTCTTTAGCTGTAAGAACAATGTCCAAATTCCTTTTCCAGTCAACATAATTGAATCCAATCAATTTGTTTTGATTAAGAGTAGTAACCGTTAGGATATGTGCCCTTAAATCCTATTGTATAATGATGCTATGTATGATATTATGTATGACATTATTTGAGAAATGATGTATGACTTAATATTGTGTTTAATAAAGTTGTTTTATTCTTATCTAAAATAATGGTAACATGAATATTCGGACATTATCAAATAGTCCATGAGATGCATAGTATGTGGTTTACGTGAAAAGTCACAGAAGATATAAATCACAAGTTCTTTGTAAACTCAGAATTTTGGTTCGTAGTCGGTGATGAAATTGGGCATTTCATCTGCGAAGACTATAACATATTAACTACGATGATTTGTCTTGATCATGGAAGTGGTGACTTCTAGTTAATATGTTGATATGTTTTAAAAGTTAAGACATATTGAACTGGACCGCTGTGAGATTTATTATTCTCCTAACGACTGTCAATTGAATAATAAATCTCACGACTTGTATTCACATGAACTCTTAATCCTGAGAGAATAATGGACCTGATCATGAAATGTAGGTTGCTTTGATATATCAGGAGTGAGATCTAAAGTAACGGTCAAAACCTCAGTATGTTGGGCAGCCACATTTAGTGTTGATGGAACATATATTCTCAAGATGTAATTCATAGTCTCTTAACGGAGATATAAAATATTCTCTTGAGATAAGTTTAATGGGTACAGTTATTCAGAGAGTTAGGCCTAACCACTTTAGTAAGACTAAAGTATATATTTATGAAATTGGATTTCATAAATATATGGTGAATAACTCAAAAGGATTAAACCGGGTACTCAAGGATTAAGATGTAGTAATTTACAAAGTGGCAGTCTATATTCATGACTTTGTATTACTACGAATATTTTATGAAGGGGTTGCATGTATAATAAAGTCTTGGGATATAATTTATTAATAAGGCCTAGAGTGCAATTATATTTATATAGTGGTATTAAATATAATTAATGGTGACTTTGGACTTGTCAAGAGTTGACAGAAAAGCCCAAGGCCCATTGGAGCTAGTGTCTTATTTGTTCCCTTTTGGTCCCACTCCAAGCCACACACTAAAGCCCAATTGGGAAGGCCCAAAAGGCTAGCCCAATTAGATAATCAGTTATGTGGAGAGAAACATACAGAATTTTATATAGAATAAAATGGTTTGTATGTTTCATCATAATTTATGGTAATGAAATAAGAAAGAGAGACATTCTTTCATATTCTCTCTAGAAACATAGAACTGATTGAGAGACCACACATCTTGGGCATCGAGTGGAATTGGAGTGAAGATTGAAAGTATTCCCGAGTTCTTCTTCATTCGGTTTTGAATTTCACCGCATCAAGGTACACTCTCTTGTTCTTATATTCTGAAACTTACATAGTGCATGTTATCAATTGCGAATGAAGTAGATCCGTTTATTTTCCGCTGCGTATGTTTTTGTATTCGATGCAAACATGATGATTTCCCAACAGTAACAAGTGGGCTAAATAATGTCATGATCAAATCTGAAAATAATAAACATGAATATAATAAGTAAACTGGACATTATCAATTTAGCATATAAACATATAGTATGGAACTTTAATAAAACCATAACATAATATATGAAACGACAACTCAATCCCATGTTCAATATCCCTCAGCATAGAGTGAACATTAAATACTATGATTGATTGAGAACTATTTTCATTATTAGCGCTATCATGATAACTCTTATCAAACACCAATAATATGCTGTCATGCATTTGGCCTCTAAACAATAATAGTAAGAACTCAGCATAGAGGATACTATAATATTTAGTTTAGTGTATACCATTGTCTAGAATCATGTGTAGCCATATTTCATCCCCTTAATAGGCTTATTTTGTAGTACCATGATACAAAACACCCTCCACATGGAATGCAAAGCTCGAGACAAAGACAAGGTGTTTGATCAAACCACTATAAACCAAGAAGTTCAACCTTGTGGGACTATGAAATAAATACTCCCCACATGGAATGCTAAGCTCGAAGCAAAGACAAAGTATATATTTCACATTACTATGAACTGACAATGGAGGCCGTGAGATCTAACCCTTGTATCTCTCCCCACTAGATGTTTTAAATTAAAGGTTTTTAATTATATAACATGCGTAAACTAATTATACATAGCCTTGCACTTTATACATTTGAAAACAGTTAGAAAAAAATCAAAATTCCCTTCAGTGGCATTTTCGCGAGAAGCTCACGACTAAACTTTTCCCACAAAAATGGTTTAAGGCAAAAAGGTGAAAACACAAAAATTCAGACAGAAACTCTCACGACTGTCTCACGGCTATTTCGCGAGTAAAGCTTACCCGCAAAAAGTTTTGTTCTTCAGAGGCATTTTTCGTGAGTAACTTTGTGGGAAGTTAACCCGTGAAAAACCCGTGTTTTCAGTTTTTAAAGGGAAGTTCTGAACAGTTTTCAATAATTTTTCATGAACAAACAACCATCATATAAACATGATAGATAAAATTTGATATCAAAACTGAATTCCATTGATGCTATTGCCATAAATATCAATTTAACATACTTAAAATTCAAATTTAAACAGCATCATAACATCAATATCAGTTTTTATCAAATCATAGTTTCAACAACCATGTAGAAAATTAAATACATATATAATCTTCTAACATCATGAAACTATTATCTCTAATTCCAAAACTCACAAATCATGTTATATAGATTGGAAATTGAAGACTGCTCTGATACCAATTCCTAGAAAAATACATGTTTGTATCGCATACAAAACATATGCAGCGAAAATAAACGTATCTACTTCTTTCTCAATTGATAACATATACTATGTAAATTTCAGAATTCAACAATAAGAGAGTATACCTTGGTGTGGAGAATTTCAAAACCAAAGATTAGAAGTACTCGGGAACACTTTTAATCTTTACTCCAATTCCACTAACGCCCAGGAAGTGTGGTCTCTCAATCATTTATATGTGAATGTCCAAGGGAGAATGAAAGAGTGTCCAACACACACACACATACCATTTCATGTAACTTATAAAATTATGTATGTTTCTCTCCTTATAACTGATTATCTAATTGGGCTAGCCTTTTGGGCCTTTCCAATTGGGCTTAAGTGTGTGGCTTGGAGTGGGACCAAAAGGGAACAATAAGACTCTAACTCCAATGGGCCTTGGACTTTTCTGTCAACCCTTGACAAGTCCAAAGTTATCATTAATTATATTTAATACCACTATTTAAATATAATTTCACTCTAGGCCTTATTAATAAATTCTATCCCAAGACTTTATCATACATGCAACCCCTTCATAAAGTATTTGTAGTAATACAAAGTCATGAATATAGACTGCCACTTTGTGAATTACTATATCTTAATCCTTGAATACCCAGTTTAATCCTTTTAAGTTATTCATCATATATTTATGAAATCCAATTTCATAAATATATATTTTTGTAATTTCTTACCAAAGTGGTTAGGCCTAACTCTATGAATAACTAAACCCATTAAACTTATCTCAAGGGAATATTTTATATCTCCGTTAAGAGACTATGAATTTCATCTTGAGAATATATGTTCCATCAACACTAAATGTGGCTGCCTAACATATTGAGGTTTTGACCGTTACTTTAGATCTCACTCCTGATATATCAAAGCAACCTACATTTCATGATCAGGTCCATTATCCTCTCAGGATAAAGAGTTCATGTAATTAGAAGTCGTGGGATTTATTATTCAATTGACAGTTGTTAGGAGAATAATAAATCTCACAACAGTCCAGTTCAATATGTCTTAACTCTTAAAATATATGAACATATCAACTAGAAGTCTCCACTTTCATGATCAAGACAAATCATCTTAGTTGATATGTTAGTCTTCGAAAATGAAACACCCAATTTCATCACTGACTATGAACTAAGTTTCTGGGTTTATAAAGAACTTGTGATTTATATCTCCTGTGACTTTTCACATAAATCACATACTATACATCCCTTGGACTATATGATAATGTCTAAATATTCATGTTATCATTGTTTTAGATAATAATAAAACAGCTTTATCAATCACAATATTAAGTCATATATAATGTCATACTTAATATCATACATAGTATCATACAATAGGATTTAAGGGCACTAATCCTAACATGGGGAGCGGGTTTGGCTGTGGGTCTAAGGAAGGAGGTGGAGATCGGTGGTGCAACGGAGAAGGGGAACGGAATCGAGTTTTTTAGGAGATGACAGAGAAGTGGTTTGGCCGAGGGGTGTGTTTTCGGTGACAGAGACGAGGTTTGGTTGTGGGTCTGAGGAAGGAGGTGGAGATTGAATTTTGTGTCATTTGGGGGAGTTGGTAGAGGAGGAGCATGTTTTGTTTTAGAAAAAGGAGCGGAATGTTTATATTGATTTGGTTATTTTTTAATTATAATATTTATTTAAATAATACTGATGTGTAAAATTGTGGAGAGGTCAACCAAAAGTTAGAGGTTTCAGTTTTATATATATATATATATATATATATATATATATAGATTAGTTTGCTTCAAATTACTTTACTTTGAATCAATGGTACTTGAAATAACTTAGGACTTGATCTTAGCACCTAGCTACTTAGTAATTTCAATAATTGTGTTTTTTATTTTTCATTGTTAGTTACATTTTGACAAAAAAAAAGTCTTATTAAGAGTCTATTTGGGAATAACTTATTTTGTTGAAACTAAAAATGTTTTGCTGAAAGTACTGTAAATAAAGCTAAAAAGCTAGCTGAAATAGTATAGTGAGACTCATGATAGTACCAAAAAGTGCAATGGGACCCGTGAATAGTAGCAAAAATGAGCTAAATTGTAAAAAAAAAACTGATTTTTTCAACCAATGCCAAACACAAACCTTATTGAAGCATTCCTAACCCCTTCCCTAATCCATGAAGTTAGATTCCATTTTGAACCACAACTCCACCTAGAACCATCATTTCAAATCACCTGTGTTTAACATTAGAAGAGACCAAACTTAATAAGAACTAGTAAGTTACCCGTGTGATGCGTGGATAATATTATATTGTTTTACATAAGATGGTTTTAGAGAATGTTGTATATGTATTAACATAACATAATGGTTATAGAACTTTATAAGAAATGTGTTCATCATAAAAAACAACAATTATAAATTGCACACAAATATCCATTATAATTATTTAATCGAAGTAATGTGGAAAAAAAAAACTTTGGAGGAATATTATAGAATAAAAGTTAATATAGAATGCGTCTTTCTCTTTTTCCTTAATTCTAAAACAAAATACATATTCAAACACCCACAATCAATCACATCATTTGCAAAACCCACAAATTTACAACGTCCGATCTTAACACCAAAATTGTGATTGACGTTATCATTTAATGCAAAATGCAAGCCCCTTTTCCTTGGTTGTAACCAACTTATATAGGTTAGGATTATATGAGACAACAATGTTAGAGTTAGGTAGGTGTCTCGAAAGATGAAGGTAAATGACATCATTTTTGTTCTATGTGTATTTGACATGGGATGACATGAAGGGTTATAGGTAGGTATACATATGAAAGCTCGAAAAATGTGTTAAAAATACAAGAGTTGTTTAGACCCCCAATTAAAAGATTACGGCTAGATTGTTTTTACTCTAACTTAAACTAAGTGCGGAATAAGAGTAAATGAAGCGCAATAAACCGATAACTACTTTAGTGCAAAAACATGAATAAAACTCAATAAAAGTAAAGCACAAGAGTAAGGGAAGAGAGAATGCAAATACAAGATAACACGACGATTTGTTATCGAAGAGGAAACCGAAAAACTCGGCGAAAAACCTCTCCGCCGCCTTCCAAGCGATAAATCAATTCACTAGAGAATAAAGTTCTAGAACACAATAACAAAAGATCCTCCAAGCCTAGTCTACCCAATGTACTTGAGCCCTCCAAACTCCTACTACCAATTGACTTCGCTAAGCCTTGTCTTCTCTAGCTCTCTGGATTCCACAATACGCCCGATTGCATCCACTAAGCCTCACTGGCTTCTTATGGTAAATCTCTAATGCTTCCCAGCTCCAAAACAATCTCTACACTCTGAAAAGGTGTGGGTTGTGTTTGGGTACAAATCCCCTCTCAAGGTATGACAATGGGAGAGGGAGGGAGAAGAGGCTAGAATGATTTCTCACAAAGAATGAGTAGCTCTCTCTCTAAAAATGGGTGTGTGTGTTGTTGAAAACCTATCTAGGGTTTTTTTTCTTTGAATGGCTTCCTTACAATTTGTGGGTAATGAGGGTATATATAGTATGAGTGAAGGATAAGAAAGTAACACTTAAAAATTCTCCAAGCAGAATGTTTCGCGACTATCTCGCAGGAAGGCCTTACCTGCAAGACACTCACGAAACTGACAGCCTAACACGACTCTTCAGCTTCTAGTCATGTGCTTCTCACGTGGCTACTTTGTGGGTTAGCTTCTCGCAAGCTTTTCGCGAAATCCATTGATTCTTCATTTAAGCTCAATTCTTCATCAACTCAATACTAAACCCAATACAATAAAATCCCACAAAATACAAGGAATAAAATTAAAGGAACTACAACACTTTTTGTCATGGAATAAGCCAACACTAAAACATAATTGTAAATCACAACTTTACAATATATAAAGGGATAGAAGTGCAAGAGATGAAAATGGTGAATTAAAATGCAAAGAGTTTTGTGTGCATGTGTGAGGGATGAAAAATCTTAAAATATTGAACCAAAGTATACAAAGAATATTTATTTGTTAATTAGTAAAGGTTTGTTTTTATCTCTAATGTGGCACTTAAGAATATTCCAATTCTCTTTGCATAGAATGCGTCTCTTGGTAGAACCTTATACTTTCTCACGTGAGGTCTCTGCTTTATATATATTGTTAGGATATGTGCTCTTAAATCCGATTGTATGATGCTATGTATGATATTATGTATGACATTATGTGAGAAATGATGTATGACTTAATATTGTGTTTAATTAAGTTGTTTTATTCTTATCTAAAATAATGGTAATATGAATATTCGAACATTATCAAATAGTCCATGAGATGCATAGTATGTGATTTATGTGAAAAGTCACAGAAGATATAAATTACAAGTTCTTTGTAAACTCAGAATTTTGGTTCGTAGTCGGTGATGAAATTGGGCATTTCATCTGCGAAGACTATAACATATTAACTACAATGATTTGTCTTGATCACGGAAGTGGTGACTTCTAGTTAATATGTTGATATGTTTTAAGAGTTAAGACATATTGAACTGGACCGCTGTGAGATTTATTATTCTCCTAACGACTGTCAATTGAATAATAAATCTCACGACTTGTATTCACATGAACTCTTAATCCTGAGAGAATAATGGACCTGATCATGAAATGTAGGTTGCTTTGATATATCAGGAGTGAGATCTAAAGTAACGGTCAAAACCTCAGTATGTTGGGTAGCCACATTTAGTGTTGATGGAACATATATTCTCAAGATGGAATTCATAGTCTCTTAACGGAGATATAAAATATTTCCTTGAGATAAGTTTAATAGGTACAGTTATTCAGAGAGTTAGGCCTAACCACTTTAGTAAGACTAAAGTATATATTTATGAAATTGGATTTCATAAATATATGGTGAATAACTCAAAAGGATTAAACCGGGTACTCAAGGATTAAGATGTAGTAATTTACAAAGTGGCAGTCTATATTCATGACTTTGTATTACTACGAATATTTTATGAAGGGGTTGCATGTATAATAAAGTCTTGGGATATAATTTATTAATGAGGCCTAGAGTGCAATTATATTTATATAGTGGTATTAAATATAATTAATGGTAACTTTGGACTTGTCAAGAGTTGACAGAAAAGCCCAAGGCCCATTGGAGCTAGTGTCTTATTTGTTCCCTTTTGGTCCCACTCCAAGCCACACACTAAAGCCCAATTGGGAAGGCCCAAAAGGCTAGCCCAATTAGATAATCAGTTATGTGGAGAGAAACATACAGAATTTAATAATGTATGAAATGGTTTTTATGTGTAAGATATATGACATAAGGAAGAGAGACACTCTTTCATATTCTCTCTAGATACATAGAACTGATTGAGAGACCACACATCTTGGGCATCAAGTGGAATTGGAGTGAAGATTGAAAGTCTTCCCGAGTACTTCTTCATTCGGTTTTGAATTTCACCGCATCAAGGTACACTCTCTTGTTCTTATATTCTGAAACTTACATAGTGCATGTTATCGATTGCGAATGAAGTAGATCCGTTTATTTTCCGCTGCGTATGTTTTGTATTCGATGCAAACATGTATATTACCCAACATATATATATTGATTGGTTTCTTTTTTCTTTTTTTCTTTTTTTAGGGAGAGTTTCAACCTATGACGTCCGCTCCTGACACTAATTTTCACTTACAAAAACCTAAAAATATACCTCCGTTATGCCATGTTAATAAGTTATGCATTCCAGAATCTTGTTATTCAACAATTTCTTGGAGCTTATTCTATTAATTATTTCACTAACTTAACCTTTGAAGTCACTTGTCTCATCGGTTTGTTTTGTTGGAGTCTTTAGTATGGTTCCACTATTAGAAATTCTTCTTCTACAAAAGTCAAAACCAAACAAGTTATTTTTCTATATATATAACTTACATTCCATTCTCTCTTTTTTTCCCCTTCTGCTTCATCGATGTTGGGAAATTTAGATCTCGGTTAATAGAATTAACAAATTTTAGACCCAAGTTGTTAATTAGATTTATTATGAATAAAACTTGTTAAAACAAACAAACATCAATATCATGTCAAAATAATGCAGTAGAAAAATCAAGATATAATGACCCAGGAAAACCAATGAAACAAACTAGTTTCACAGTAAAAAACTTGGGGGGAAACCTTCTTGAAAAGAAATCCACTATAGTAAAGAGAAGTTCCAGATCTAGTACAAAACCTTTGTCTCTAGACTTTACAATCCCTGTAGATGAACTTACAGCAGAAACCTTGTACCACTTCAAAACCTCTAAACTCTTCAATATATGAACACCACCCTTTTTGCACGGATCCCAATACATGACTAACCAAAGATGCACAGCTTCCAATACGTGACTAACACACCAACTTAAAGAAGATGTTGGCTGCAAAGTTCTTCACTTCGTCAACAATGAAGATCAAGAAGCACTTGGTTACAAAACCCCATGGCGCAAAAGGCGCAGTAGCTTCCTTCAGAGAGAATAAGGTATAGGTCACATTTTGCATATGTTCTCCTTGTACTCTTATTATTGGAGTTTATGTCCTAAAATCCAATTTATTGGCATGTCATAAATAATTGAATTGTTTAATTATATGAGACAATCTATAAATGAATTAATGAGACATTATCTTAGTCCATAAGATGCATAGTATGCAATTTATGTGAAAAGTCATAGAAGATATAAATCGCAAGTTCTTTGTAAACTCATAATATAATTCGTAGTCAGTGATGAAATTGGGCGTTTCATCTGCGAAGACTATAACATATCAACTAAGATGATTTGTCTTGATCATGGAAGTAGAGACTTCTAGTTGATATATTTTAAGAGTTAAGACATATTGAACTGGATCGTTGTGAGATTTATTATCCTCCTAACGACTGTTAAATGAATAATAAATCTTATTACTTCTATTTACATCAAATCTAAATCCTGAGAGAATAATGGACCTAATCATGAAATGTAGGTTGCTTTGATACATCAGGAGTGAGATTTATAAGTTACGGTTAAAATCTTAGTATATTGGGCAGCCGCATTTAGTGTTGATGGAACATATATTCTCAAGATGGAATTCAAAATCTCTTAACAGAGATAAAAAATATTCCCTTGAGATAAGTTTAATGAGTTTGGTTATTCAGAGTGTTGGGCCCAACCACTTTAGTAAGGAGTTACTAAAGTATATATTTATGGAATTAGATTTCAAAAATATATGATGAATAACATAAAGGATTAAACTAGGTACTCAAAGATTAAGATGTAGTAATCTTCAAAGTGGCAATTTATATTCATGACTCTGTATTACTACGAATATTTTAATAAAGGAGATGCATGTATAATAAAGTCTTGGGATATAATTTAATAATAAGTCCTAGAGTGCAATTATATTCATATAGTAGTATTGAATATAATTAATGGTAACTTTGTACTTGTCAAAAGTTGACAGAAAAGCTCAAGGCCTATTAGAGCTAGAGTCTTATTTGTCCCTTTTGGTCCCACTCTAAGCCACATACTAGAGCCCAATTGGAATGGCCTAAAAGGTTAGCCCAATTAGATAATCAGTTATATTTAAGGAGAGAAACATACATAATTTAATAAGTGCTTTTTCACATGATAGTTTTCTGAGTGGTTTTCATTATGATCATATGAGAACATAAAATGGTTTTTGTGTGAGTGTTGGACACTCTCTTATTCTCTCCTCGGAAACTAATTGAGAAACCACACTTCTTGGGTATTAAGTGGAATTAGAGTGAAGATTAAAAGTGTTCCCAAGTGCTTCTAATCTTTTGGTTTTTGAATTTCACTGCATCAAGGTACGCTTTCTTATTCTTAAATTCTGTAACTTACATAGTACATGTTATCAATTGCAAATGAAGTAGATCCATTAATTTTCCACTGCATACGTTTTGTATGTGATAAAAACATGTATTTTCCCAACACTTATGTGATGGCCTCTAAAATAAGCCTTATATATGTGTAGGGTTGTGAGAAAATAAACCCTACACAAATACCTAAACATGGGCCGAAAATCAGATCTAAAAAGATGAATTTCGTAATTCTCGATAGATACCTCAATAGATAGTATCTGTCGAGTCTCATTAAACCTCGATAGATAGCTATTTGTCGAGCAGCTGCCAAGCTTTAATGAATCAGCACTTTTTTACTTATTTCTTAAACAGCTTTGCATGACTTCAATAATAGACTTGAACTCTTGTTCTTTGAAGTATCAAACACATCCTAAATCTACTCAATTATAAGTAAAATGCATTTTGTCAAAGGATTAGCCAATTACATAAAATAGTGACATATGTTCCTAACAAGTGAATCACATACGTCCTAACAATTAACATGTCTTTAAGTTTTATTATGTGCAATGTTATATATACAAAAAATTTTACATCATTTTTCATAAAATATTGAATTTGCAAGCTTTTAGTGGTTCTAATTTGGACCCACCATTGAAATAAATTTTTTACCTACAATTAATAATATGCCATATGTAATCAAATTATATATATATATATATATATATATATGCAAATGTGAACTATTTTTTTGGGGTCAAAATCTATGTCCACTATCCATAATCTCTCTCTTTTATTATTGGATAAAATACTATTTTGAGCTCTAAACTTTATCAAAAGTTTTTTTTTTTTTCATTCCTTAACTTTAAAAAGTTTTTTTTTTTTTTTTGTCCCTAAACTATTAGAAAATGTTTGTTTTTCATCTCTAAACTATTGAAAATGTTTTATTTTTTGTTGTTAAACTTAAAAAATATTTTTTTCATCTCTAAACTATTGAAAAAGTTCTTTTTTTCATCATTTTTTGGTCTTTAAACTATTTAAAAAACTATTTACAAAGTTAAAGGATGAAAAAAGTTTTTTTTTTTTTTTTTTTAAGTTTAGGCTTGAAAAATAAACTTTGGTAAAGTTTAGGAACTAAAATAATATTTTATTGTTTATTATATTACATTATGTGAACACTCAATTATCAATTAAAGTACTTCTATTATTCACAAAAAATTAAAAAAACAAATTATTATTATTATTATTATTATTATTATTATTATTATTATTATTATTATTATTATTATTATTATTATGCTTTCAAGTAATTGCAACTTAAATTACAAAAGAACGTAATGTCCCTGTCTGAAATGAATTTGAGCAGACAATGAGAGGCAACCTGTCTAATTATCCCTATTGCGGTAACTGATTGGAAAAGTGCTAGACAGCGAAAAAAATTATACAACTTTTGTTATAACTCATCATATAACGAGTTGTAAATAATAGAAATATAAACTTATGATTTTTTTTTTCATTTCTCTCCCATGCTACATAACTAATATCTTGTTTGTCCAAACAATTGGGAGAGAGTTTGGGAAAAAAAAGATTTTTATTTTTTGAAAAAAAGTTAGCTTTTAATTTTTTTTATCACATATTAACATTAAAATTACAAAAAAATTTATATCTTTTGATAAATATTATGTAAATAAGCTACTAAATTTGTGACTATATCCAAACAGATATTGGGGCTCATCTTCAAATAAAATTTTACATATTTGGATTTCCATTAGAATTAATTTTTAAGCTAAATTAGATTAAAATTAACTTGCTTTCTACAATCAATTTACATATATTCATTACCATGATCTTTACAGAAAAATTAATAACAATAATTTGATTTTTGGAATTTTGAAATTTAAATAAATTTCAAACAATAAAAAAAGAAATCTAGAAATCAAATATTTAGTTTGTAATATTGTTTATAACTTCAAAGTGTGTAGCTATCTTATTCACATTGGATAGTGACCAATATTTTTTAGGATAAATTATAAAGTTGGTCCCTATCCTTCACACCATATTTCAATTTGGTCCCTAACCTTTCAATTGAGTCAGTTTGATCTATAACCTTTTCAGTGTCATGTCAATTTAGTCCTTATCATTATCATTTAGATGGAAAAAGCTTATGTGTCAAATGGAATAATAAAAACTTATTTTTCATGCAATATCAACTGCTAACTGTACTGCCATACCAGATTAAAAAAAAAAAAAAAAAAAAAAAAACTCCAAGACATAATGAAACTCCTCTAGGTGGGTATGTACAAATACGTATCAAAATCACTTCTTTCTCTCTTTTTAAAATTTGTTATGTATTTCAATTCATTTTCATAGGCTCTTTAGACGAGACATTGAGAATCATAACCGTTGGGGTTTATGTCCTAAAATCCAATTTATTAGCATGTCATAAATAATTAAATTGTTTAATTATATGAGACTATCTATAAATGAACTAATGGGATATTATCTTAGTCCATGAGATGCATTGTATGCGATTTATGTAAAAAGTCACAGAAGATATAAATTGCAAGTTCTTTGTAAACTCAGAATGTAGTTCGCAGTCGGTAATGAAATTGGACGTTTCATCTGCGAAGACTATAACATATCAACTAAAATGATTTGTCTTGATCATGGAAATGGAGATTTCTAGTTGGTATGTTGATATGTTTTAAGAGTTAAGACATATTGAACTGGACCGCTGTGAGACTTATTATTCTCCTAACAACTGTCAAATGAATAATAAATCTCACAACTTCTATTTACATTAACTCTAAATCCTGAGAGAATAATGGACCTGATTATGAGATGTAGGTTACTTTGATATATCAGGAGTGAGATCTATAAGTTACGGTCAAAACCTCAGTATATTGGGCAGCCGCATTTAGTGTTGATGGAACATATATTCTCAAGATGGAATTCATAATCTCTTAATGGAGACATAAAATATTCTCTTGAGATAAGTTTAATGGGTTTGATTATTCAGAGTGTTGGGCCCAACCACTTTAGTAAGGAGTTACTAAAGTATATATTTATGGAATTGGATTTCATAAATATATGATAAATAACGTTAAGGATTAAACCGGATACTCAAGGATTAAGATGTAGTGATCTTCAAAGTGGCAGTCTATATTTATGACTTTGTATTACTATGAATATTTTAATGAAGGGGTTGCATGTATAATAAAGTCTTGGGACATAATTTATTAATAAGACCTAGAGTGCAATTATATTCATATAGTGGTATTGAATATAATTAATGGTAACTTTGGACTTGTCAAGAGTTGACAAAAAAGCCCAAGGTCTATTAGAGCTAGAGTCTTATTTGTTCCCTTTTGGTCCTACTCCAAGCCACACATTAGAGCCCAATTGAAATGGCCCAAAAGGCTAGTCCAATTAGATAATTAGTTATATATAAGGAGAGAAACATACAGAATTTCATGTGTCTATTCATAAGTGTTTTTCATCAAGATTACACAAGGAATGAAATGGTTTGTATGTGAGTGTTGGACACTCTCTTGTTCTCTCCTTGGAAACTGATTGAGAGACCACACATCTTGGGCATTAAGTGGAATTGGAGTGAAGATTAAAAGTTTTCTCAAGCGCTTCTAATATTTTGTTTTGAATTTCACCGCACCAAGGTACGCTTTCTTGTTATCAAATTCTGATACTTACATAGTGCATGTTATCAATTGCAAATGAAGTAGATCCATTAATTTTCCGCTGCGTATGTTTTGTATGTGATAGGAACACCTATTTTTCCAACAATAACTTCGACCCAAATACCATTCCATTCTGCACACGTTATGTGCTTTGGCAAGATAGTCTACAACAAATATGGCAAAAGAGATTTGGACATTGCTAATAATGCTAGGATGTCCAATTTTTTGGATCCCAATTCACGTCCTTTATTTGAGAGGGGTCGGCATAAAAACAAAAATAAAGAACATAAAATTAAACACCAGCCCAAAATTGGCTTCAAAACCACACTACCAAAACAAAAGAAAATACCTTTCATCTCCAATGTTTTCTTAGCTTAGCGAGCAATGGAATAATAGAATAAATAAAAAATAAAAAGCCCAGACTAAATCAAAGAGACAAAAAAAATCATCAAAACCCAAAAACATTAATGATCAATGGATGTTTTAGATTGGGTAGGCCGCCTCACCATTGGTTGGGTGGGTAGTTGTTGCATTGGATGGGTATCTCAAGTTCTTCAGTCATTCTCCTACCCTCCCCCTATTCGTTTTTGTCTCACAGTTGGAACTAGGGATTCAAATCTCAATTATCAAAGTCTTAGAGCAACCACATCAGCTCGTGGAAAAGATTCCATCTATTTTACATAAAAAAAACCTACTTTTCCTATTTTACACCATCACTTTTACAAAACACCCACATTAGTTTATCTATTTTACAAGATTTTTCAATAAAATATTCATTCTTCATTAATTTTTTATTATTTTTCCTAATGGTCATACTTTTTTTAATTTAAACTTATATTTTAAGTAAACTACCAACACCGGTGGCTTGGCCAATGGAGCTGCTTGTGGTGGAGGTCCAATGGCCGAACCAGCCAAAATAGTTGCTCTGGTGAACGCCACTGGATTGGTCTCGCCGCCCACCGTACCGTCAAATAGTGACCCACCGATGGGTGGATTGTTATAGTGGCTTTGACCGCCCACCGAATTGGTGTCTCCGACCGTTGTACCGCCATCACCGGTGGGCCGATTGATTTAATAGTGGACTAAGATTTATACAGTAGGAGATAAACATCTATAAAGATGTATATGAGCTCTTTCTTAAGAGAGCTCCACTATAGCAGATAAATCATGTTGCATGAGTTCATTCTCCTAATTCCAAATAGAAAATAATGTTGTTTGTAAAGAAGTAACAAATAAGTCTAATAGTATTAACCAAAATAGTACAGTTAGTGTTAATAAGAGACGCCACTCCAAGTCCTACTTGGACAGCCAATCTGCTGTTCTTCAACTTTCCTCATCCTTTTCTCAATCTCATTTTGACTCTGCACTTGCAAGGTACTTTATCCTTTTTAATTCTTCTTTCTTTATCTCATACAGGGGTATTTAACCCTTTACTAACAACTAAACAATAATGCAGAACTATGCCGAAAATCACGTCTGTAGAATTCAAAAACAATACATAGAAACCTATAAAACAAGTAGAGGATTCGGACCACAATTACAACATTACCGGACCTATATTGCAAAAGCAAGAAATATGCAGAAAAACAAAACACTTTCTGCAGAAACAAATAATTATGCAAAAAAAAAAAAAAAAACCACTATGCAAGTACAGCCACTTGTTGAGAAAGTGCAGAAAAATAACATTATGCAAAAATAGCAGTTTCTGTTGAGAAAGTGCTGTTTACATTCAAATAGCATATAAAACCAATAAAATCAGCAAGTATAGCAACCTTCAACAGTGACAGTGCTTCACTCAAAATAGAATGACAAAAACAGAATCACAAATTCAATTGAATAATCAAGTGCTATTGTTTGTGCACAATACAAAATTTACAACATTGCATCTGTTTCCTTACACAAGTGAAGACTACAAAAATATATCTAACATGATTAGAGATTAAATAATCACGCTCCCTGCACAAGTAAATACTACAAATGAGATGTCTAACATCAAATCATCTATGTCAACCATGTGCTAGTATCTTTGCACTATACAAAAAATTACTTGATTAAATATTGTCAATAATAATATTCAAATTATGATGGAAATTTAGACCTTAATCTCTCCAAGATTTCCAAACGATGTAGACGAATATATTCTTTTTGCTCAGGATCCATGGTTCTTATATCTTTCATCATAATTTGATCTTCCATTTTCCTCTTTTCTACTTCATTCTTCTATTCCTTGATACGTATCAACTCTCTTCGTTCTTCGAATGTAATGCGCATTAACTCTCTTTGTTCTTCTAATGCAATGCGCATACTTTCCTTTTTCTCCTCATGCATTCTCCTCTTTTCTTTCTTGATTTCGTCCAATTGGGAGGAAAGTATTGGGATCATGTCATCACAATTATTTCTTTTCTTTAATTTCTCCTTTTCGGCCTTCTTGCCTATGGGTCTCTCCAAGGTTTCACCAGAGTTCATCTCATCATTATCTTCATCTAGATTTATTGAGCTTGCAAAAGTAAGACAAGATTGTGTGGCTGGCTATCTTGTGCGGACCTTCAAATTATCTCTTAAAATCAACCACTTAGCTTCATTCCTCAAAATTCTCCAACAATGTTCCAATTGAAATGCATTTTTGCTATTACTTTGATACATAGCTTTTGCATCTTCAATCTACAAAAGTAAAAAATTGAAAATAATGAGAATCATAAAACTAAAAGTGAATTGATGTACAATACATATTATATGTTGAGTTGACATACCTTGTCAAGCTCAATTTTACCACTTTCATTCCGGTTCTCAATTTGGGCCAAGCATTCACAAAACTTGTTGGTCTCCCTTTGAATTGTTGACCACCGACTATTTAAAGAATCCTTGGTGCGGTTAAATTTCTTGTCATTGTGGAAGGTGGACCAAATTCTATCCCAAAATGTTGTATGTTTTTGGTCCGTCGATGTCATGGCATCTAAGCTAACATTGAGCCACGCTGTCACTAGCTTAATGTCTTCATCTACGGTGAAGTTGATTCCCCGTTGACCTCTTTTAGTAGTTGATTTTTTTTACAATGGGGGGTACAGATTGTCCCATTTCAACTTGGGGTGGAGATTGATGGACATTCACGTTTGAATGCGGAGTGGACATCAAAATACTACTGTCAAAAGACTCAAAAACTTGTTCATTGTCTTGTAAAATGTCAAGGAAGAAGGGATTTTGTGAGTCCATCACCTAACAAACACCAAAGTAATTCAAAAGCAGCACTAATAAGCAACAAAATTGAAGTTGAAATTTATCTACTAGATAATGCAGGGGAAAAGAATTGACAAAGGTGGGTAAGCCAGGCATGCCAGAAAAGCTTAAATTAAAGCCAATAAGCATTCAATTGTTAGCTATACTGCTTGCCCCTTATCTAAGCGTGAAGCGTGACTGCTACTTCCATTTTCTATAGCCATGACTAATCTACACTAAAATTTAAAGTGAATCAAGTATAATATACCTAATCATGTGTATGCAAAATAAAGAAGGTTGTACTGCATCATAAATTTTTTCCTCTTGTTACACTTAAACAAAAACATATTAAAGATAATGTTCCGAAAAATAGATACGTTTATGTATATTACTAATGCATCATTATACAGTAACCAAAGCATGTTCAAGATATATGTTCCTAAAAATACATAATTAAATCTCTTTAATAAAACCTTCTTTATTTTTTATTTTATTTTTTGGGCACATTGTTTTTATTCATTTATTTTTATAAGTTAAAATTGTGTATTTTGTGGTTAACAATTTGAGATCTTCTTAATAAGTAACAAATCTAGAGAAACAACAAATGAACACAGGCGTTTTGCATGATTCAGTCCATTTCACAAGAATAATACATGAAACTTAAAAAAGATCAAATTTTTAAGAATTTGCAAGACTTACACAAAGAGAAGGGAAACCAAATTGACCATCCTACAAGTTTTTCACAAGCTGATCTTGAAGTGGCATGTCCTCCAGATCTTCAAAGTAGGTTCCAAATCTGAGTACAGAGGTGGGTTTTTTTACAAAGAAAAAAGAAGAAGAAAAAGATATAAGCAAAACACTTTTAGTATGGAGGTGATTGGGTTAGATCAAAACCCACACTAGATACTACCATCCAAATCCACCACCCACAGCCACATCCACAACCCCAAATCAATCGAGAGAGAGAGAAAAACAATCTTACGTAGGAGAAGAAAGAACATTCTTGTTGAGGAGTGAGAGAGAAAAATCAGCACAGAGGAGAGAGAGGGAGAGAAATTAGTGCAGAGTGTAGAGTGCAGAGGAAGAGCTCAGGAATGAAACAGGGAGAGAGAAGCTAAGACCTGAGAGGCGTTGGTGTTGCTCAGTGAGAGGAGAGAGAAAAAAAAGAGCGAAAAAGGTTTTTTATATTGTAAAATTCTAAATGTTTCTCTCCTTATAACTGATTATCTAATTGGGCTATCCTTTTGGGCCTTTCCAATTGTACTTTAGTATGTGGCTTAGAGCGGGACCAAAAGGGAACAGATAAAACACTAGCTCCAATGGGACTTGGGCTTTTCTATCAACTCTTGACAAGTCCAAAGCTACTATTAATTATATTTAATATCACTATATAAATATAATTGCCCTCTAGGTCTTATTAATAAATTATATCCTAAGACATTATTGTACATGCAACCTCTTCATAAAATATTCGTAATAATACAAAGTCATTAATGTAAACTGCCACTTTATAGAATATTACATCTTAATCCTTAGGTACCAGGTTTAATCCTTTCAAAGTTATTTATCATATATTTATGAAATCCAATTTCATAAATATATACTTTAGTAATTCCTTACTAAAGTGGTTAGGCTTAACTCTCTAAATAACCGAACCCATTAAGTTTATCTCAGGGGAATATTTTGTATCTGCATTAAGAGACTATGAATTCCATCTTGAGAATATATGCTTCATCAACACTAAATGTGGCTGCCCAGCATACTGAGGTTTTGACCGTTACTTTAGATCTCACTCCTGATATATCAAAGCAACCTACACTTTATGATCAGGTCCTTTATTCTCTTAAGATTAAGAGTTCATGCAAATAGAAGTCGTGAGATTTATTATTCATTTGATAGTCGTTAGAAGAATAATAAATCTCACAGCAGTCCAGTTCAATATGTCTTAACTCTTAAAACATGTTAACATATCAACTAGAAGTCTTCACAGATGAAATGCCCAATCTCATCACCAACTACTGAATGTTCAATAAGTGTGAAAAACACCTTGAACGTTTAGACCCCCAAAAAACAAATTACCAATTCAAGCTTAATATCAAACAAATTACGTGCGGAAAATGAACATAAGCTAATAACAGAATTAATAAACAATCTAAACCAAATAAAATCACATCCATAGCAGAAATTAAATGGTGAAGATTAAGGAAGAGAGATTCAAACACAAGGATAACACAACGATGTGTTATTGAAGAGGAAATCGAAGCCCTCGACGAAAAACCTCTCCGTTGCCCTCCATGCAGTCAATAATCCACTAAAGAATGTAGTTGGGATACATGAATAGCAGAAGACCCTCCAAGCCTAATCTACCCAGTGTACCTAAGCCCTCTAAGCTCCTACTCCAACGAGGTTACGCCGAACCTATTTCTTCTTTAGCTTACCAGATTCTGCTATAGCCCATAGCACTAACCAATATGAAATTGGTCCCCTCCTAACTGCTTCCCAAGCACCAAATTGCCTTCTCACAGATATGGGTAAGGTGAGAAAAGGATTTGGGTAATGTACCTCTCAAGGATCTAACAATGGAGAGGGTGAGAGTAAAGAAATTTGAAGAGTCACTATGTAAAGATTGTGGATGAGTCAATCTTTTTTTCTCTAGGGTTTCTCTCTCAAAATTCTCTCTGGAAGCTCTCTACATTTCATGGGTATAAGGGGTATTTATATTGGAGTGAGAATGGAATGCGAAGAGTTAGTTTTTCCAAAACAAAACTAGTTGGCGACTTGGCCTCGCGACTTGACTGAGTCATGAGTACAAGCTGCGAGCTAACTGAATGCCTAGGCTGGTCTATTTGTCATGTAGTACAACAGCTGGCAAACGGTTCAGCTTCTCTGCACGCTTCACTCGTATGCATCTTCTGGTGGCTTGCCAGTCGCGAGCCATCCGTGAGATCCAGTCGCGAGTCCCTGCTTCACTGCACAGTCTTGAGCATTTCCTCACACTCTCTCACACACTACCCTTACATGATTCCCTCCTAAATATAGGGTTTCTAAGTGCTGAATTACAAGAAAATTGGTACGGAATAAGGCCAACAAAATGGTTGATAAATTTCAACCTTACAATCTCCCCTTTTGGCTATTCCGTGACAAAACCCTATAACAAACTCTAGACTTAACACATGAGTTAGGAACAGTTGAACAAAATTCACTCACACCTAACTCTAGAATCTGTGAAGCTCTTGAAATATAGGCACAAGTATCTCCTGAAAAACAACCACACAATATGATCATTGTATGCAGAAAAACTTGTAAAGCATATGAAACAAGTACAATGCGATCAAGCAATATAGATTAAAGCAATAAAGCATGGCTTGACCAAAAATAAACAATCACTATAAATAGTGATCACAATGCTTATTCACACAAGCAATGAACATCCGGACATGCAAGCTAGAAAGCTCAATGCAAAGTATCATTTGCATGTCTAACACTCATCCAATGCAACAACACAAGGTAATTGCATTAAGGATATAAAATCTAACAAAGGGCACAAGAGTGATGTACTCAAAGAAAATGCATAACATTTAGCAACGACTACTTAAGCTACAAAGCAAGTGTACAAAATAAAAGCTAAAAAAGCTAAGGTACACAACAAAAGCACAATATTATATCAAACATAAGCCTTTTCAATTTCCTGCTCTTCAAACATTAGTACTCCCCCTTTGATGCAGTTCTTCCTCCCCCTATCAATATCATTCTCTCCCTTTTTGCCATGGAATAGCTAGGTCTCATTTTCTTCTAGCTTTCATTGAATTTCATCCAACTGAGTTTGAAGAGAAGTGAACTTTGTGTCACAGCGAATGTTGTGATGATGCAAGAGGGAGGCGAGTCCGGACACCTTAGTGTTTATGTCATAGATGCATGCCATAATGTTGTTTAGCTTCTCTTCATAAGAGGATGAGCTAGAGCATGAACCACTGTGAGTATCTGGAATTTCTGTTTTGATTCCTTTCCAGCTATGACCAATGCTGGCGTTGAGTGTACGAATGTTAATTGGACTAGGCCTCGGGTAGGGAGATTCATCTTCCGATGGATGAACGCCTTTGAGTTTCAATATTCTTAAAATGAGACGGCAAAAAGGAATACAATTCCTTGATTCAGTTTGTGAAGGAGTTTTACACAAAATATGAAAAATGTGAGCATATATATCAATTTCTTCATCAGTGATCAGATCATGAAGGAACAAGGCTCTCCCAAAATTCATGTACCCTGTGCTAGATAGAGGGTAGAGATTGTGGAACATGATTATTGTTAGCACCCTTAATTCTGAAGAGAGTGAGGAGGCACTGACTGAGTTCCCATTTTGAGAGAATTCCAAATTTCTTCCAAGTGCATCCCGTAGTAAGTCCTCATCCGGATTCAAATTATCATAAACTGGGGGATTAGGAAGAATCGGGTGATTAATATGTAGGATTTCGGACAGATAAATGGGAGTCACTGAGAAACTCTTTCCTCTAACCCAGCATTTGAGTTCTTTGCCTTTAATAATGACATTAGCATAGAACTCTTTCACCAAGTTCTTATATGCATCATCAAGATTGAAGAGAAGATAGTTCCAATCCTAGGTGGCAAACCATTTAGGGATGGTTGTGTCAATGAGGGACAATTGATCAACTGCCCTTTCAATCAGTAGTGTTGCATCTTTGAAATAGTTCTCATGAGTCTGAAAAGCAGCATAGGATCTGAACTTGTTGGGATCATATACTTCTGACGGTGATCGGGTCCTTTTTGACCTAGGAGAAAGGTCATCAACATCAATCACTAGCTCTTTAGCTTTACTACCTCCCCCTTTCACAGTTGTTCTCTTGAACGGAGACATTTTCACACTACATCGTGATACACCAAAAAAAAAAAAAAGAAATACCACACACGACAACAAGCTTTATTAGCACTTAGGCTGAAATCATAAAGTATGAATAAAGCCCTAAAAATATGAAATATAGGTCTAAATCATGACAAAGTGCGTGTGTGACACAAATAACATAATATATATGCAAATCAGTGTAGATACTACAAAACCACCCAAAAATCACGCGCCAATTTCACCAAAAAGGGTAAAACCCATATTCAAGCAACAGATCAACAGATATCAACAGAAACACGCAATCCAAAGAACATATGACACTAAGAGTGAGCAATATTGAGAAAGAAACAAAACCCATACCTTTTCTTGAAGATTGAAGAGGAGAAAATATGGAGACCGTGTGTGTGAACACAATGAAGTTGAAAGAGGGAAACATGAATATTCACGAGATGCTAGGGACAAATATTAGAACAGTCCAGAAAAGAAAACCCTCAAAATGCAAAACACGCAATTTTCACGACTGAGTCAAACAGCGTGCAAGTCGCAAGAGCTAGTCGCGAGAACACTTAAAAACAAAAATTTTGAAAAATTTTCTTAAGTGTTTTTCACAAGTGGAAGTTCCAACCGCAATAGAATCACGAGTTGAGCCGCGAAACTTTCTGCATGATTCTGCAACTGAACCTCCACTCGCGAACAAGTTGCCACATCAAGTCGCGAGAAACCTTGAAACCTAGATTTTGAAAAATTTTCTAAGTATTTTTCGTGACTTGGGCATTGACTCGCCAGTGAGACGCGAAAACCTATTGTATTGGGCTTGCGACTGGGGCATATGACAGGACTAACTCGCCAACAAGTCGCCAAAACAGGGCAACATAGTTTTTGAAAAATTTGACAATTTTTGTAAAAACAAAATACTTTCCAAAAACAACTAAAAACACTCAAAAATATTTTTGTGCTTGATCAGCAAAAATTGAGCATGTGAAACACATTTAATCAAGTACAATCACACAAATGAATAAGGCATTCATTGAACATAGACATGTGTGATGTGTGTGGATATCAACAATGAGATAATCCTTAGTCTAATGTGAAGCTTCAATGATCAATTCAACCAAGGCATACACAATTAGCACTAGATAATGTGACCCATCTCAATTATAGAAATATGTATATATGATCTCACACAAAACTTGATAATATGATAGCATAACATTGAAGCTTTTCATTTGGCTGTAAATACATCATCTCATTTGATCTTTTGAATCATAACATCTCATTTGGAGATCGATGCTGGAAATTTTTTATATTTCAATTTGATGAGTTAGCCTTTGGCTTTTTGGGCATCATACACTTTATTTTGAGTCCCTTTCCCTTTTTCCTAGTCAAATACTAGTATGTGCGACAGGTTTTTACAGCTCATTATCTCTTTTCATTTGGAGATTTACATTTGTTGAACTCCTTAAGCAAAAACAAAAAAATAAAGAGTGGGAAGATATATAGATACAAGTATATGCATGTCTCAAGATCAACAAAACCATTGACTAATCATTCATGACAAGTTTGAAGATTGATTTACAACAGTCACATAGATTTCTAGATTTCTCCCACAATGATACAAGTGCATAGGGAACAAGCTATGCTCATAGATGCACAAAGCCATTAGTACGAAGGTACATGGCAAAACATGCTTGTGACAAAACACAACAATGCCAATCAAACTTTTAGATTTACTATTTTTATGTGTTTTTGGATTTTTGACACAGAAGTAAAGAAAGATTGATCAAAAATAGCAAACAAATTTAAAAAGGAAACAACCAAAACAAACAGAACATTCTGTACAAATAGCCAACAAAGAAGTGTATGGTCTACAAAAGATATATTAAAGTGAGATAGAGAGGTAGAGCACACATCACACAAGAGATTTAAGGAATTGTACCAACACCAATGGTCTTACGAAGTGATTCAAACCACGGACCATCGAGAGGTTTGGTGAAGATATCCACCTTTTGATTGTCTGTGTGTATGAATTCAAGACACACAACTTTATCTTCTACCAAATCTCAGATGAAGTGGTAACGGATCTTTATGTGTTTTGACTTTGAGTGTTGAATAGGATTCTTGGAAAGATTTATAGCACTGTTGTTATCACAGAAAACACATATTGTATCTTGAGGAATCCCGTAGTCATGAAGTAGCTTCTTCATCCAAAGGAATTGTGTGCAGCAACTTCCAGCAGCTATGTATTCAGCTTCAGCCGTAGAGAGAGACACGAAGTTTTGTTTCTTGCTCATCCAAGAGACAAGATTGTTACCGAGGGAGAAGCAGCCTCCTGAAGTACTCTTTCGGTCATCCACACTACCAGCCCAGCCTGCATCTGAATAGCCGGCAAGACAAGCATTTGAGTCCTTTGAATACCATAACCCATAATCCGGAGTTCCATTGATATATCGTATAATTCACTTCACCGCAATTAGCTGGGATTCCTTTGGAGCAGCTTGATATCTAGCACAAACACCAATGCTAAATGCAATATCCGGTCTACTAGCTGTGAGATAGAGTAAACTCCCAATGATACTCCTATACAAGGTTGGACTCACTTTTACCCCTAAAGAATCAACATTCAGTTTTGTAGACGAACTCATGGAAGTGGAGGCATGCTTTTTGGAGTCTAGTCCAAACTTCTGGACAATATTTCTAGCTTACTTTTCTTGTGAAATGAATATGCCTTCCTTCTTTTGTTTGACTTAAAGGCCCAAGAAGAATGTAAGCTCCCCCACTATACTCATCTCAAACTTTTTCTTCATCTCCTCAGAAAAATCTATAGCCTGATCATTAATGGTAGCTCCAAATACTATGTCATCAACATATACTTGAGCCACGAGAAGATAATCTTCATCATTCTTGACAAATAGAGTCCGGTCAGCAAACCCTCTTTTGAACCCTCTATCCAGGAGGTAATTGGTAAGTCGATCATACCAAGCTTTAGGAGCCTGTTTCAAGCCATAAAGGGCTTTCTTCAATCTCAACACATGATCAGGGAAGTGAGGATCCTCAAAGCCTTTGGGTTGTTCGAAAAAAACTTCTTCATTCAGGTATCCATTTAGAAATGCACATTTTACATCCATTTGGTAGAGTTTGAAGTTCAAAGTACAAGCAATTGACATAAGAATTTGAATAGACTCAAGTCTTGCCACAGGGGCAAAGGATTCATTAAAATATACTCCTTCTACTTTAGTGTATCCTTGAGCCATTAGCTGAGATTTCTTCTGGATAATCTCTCCATCTTCATTTGTCTTGTTTTTGAAGATCCATTTGGTGCCGATGACATGAACATTTTCAGGTCTTGGAGCAAGTTCCCATACATCATTTCTCACAAATTGATTCAGCTCTTCATGCATTGACTCAACCCAATTTTCATCTTGGAGAGCTTCTTCTACTCTTTTTGGCTCAAATTGGGCAAGATAGCAATGGTATGTTACATGATTAGCCAGAAGTATGTTTCTCTTTCTAAGGTGAAGACCTTCATCTAAAGACCCAATTATGTTGCTATTCGGATGGTTCTTAGTCACTCTGGATGATGGCTTCTTTGACGTCAAGACTTCATCATTTCGGGAGATGGGAGGATGAACTTCCGAAGGAGTGAGAGGACTAGGTGTTCTTGACATTGATCTTGTTTTCATTCTTGAGTTCTTGGGAGTTGATTCCTTTTCCGATGTAGGCCCTTCAACTTCTATATCAAGAGCTTTGACCTCAACGGTGGGTTCTTTAGTGCTTGGTCCTCCTCCATCATCAACCATCGCTACCTTTGTTATGGCATCATCAATTTCTACATTGATAGACTCCATTACCGTCTTGGTTCTCTTGTTGTAAACTCTATATGCCTGACTAGTAGTAGAATACCCAAGGAAAATGCCTTCATCAACTTTGGCATTAAATTTTCCAAGGTTCTCCAGATCATTTAGAATGTAGCACTTGCTTCCAAAGACTCGGAAGTACTTCACTCTCGGCTTCTTTGCATTCCAAATTTCATAGGTGGTCTTCTTTGTTCCCACTCAAAAGAATATTCCATTACCAATGTGACATGAGGTGTTCACGGCTTCTCCCCAAAACTTTTGAGGAATTTGCTTGTTTAGTAGCATAACTCTTGCCATTTCTTGAATCACTCGATTCTTCCGTTCAACCACCCCATTTTGTTGAGGAGTTTTGGGGGCTGAAAATTCCTTCTTGATGCCATATTTTTCACAAAATAACTCAAATCTTGCATTCTCAAACTCATTGCCATGATCACTCCTTATCTGGACAATAGGAACCCCTTTCTCACATGCTTCTGATTTTTCTCTAAGAAATTCAACCCAAGTGTATCTTGAGAAATCATTAACAATGACCATTATGTACCTCTTTCCTCCCAGACTTTCAATTCTTGTAGGCCCCATTAGATCAACGTGAAGTAGCTCTAAACATCGTGAGGTAGCAATCACATTCACTTTGTGATGACTTGCCTTTGTTTGCTTTCCCATTTGGCATGCACCACAAACAGTCTTCTTCACCTTTCCAAAATTTTGAAGTCCTTCAACTGCTTCAAGTTTGGATACATTAGCTACTTTTTTGAAATTTGCATGCCCAAATCTGTGATGCCAAAGTTCCAACATGTCAACACGTGCACTTCTACACGAAATAGGTGCTTTAGGAACTACTCCATAGAAATTATCGGTAGCCCTATTTCCCTCCAAGACTTGAATCCCTTCTTCATCAATGATTATGCACCCCTTCTTTGAGAATTGAACAAGGAAGTCCTCATCACATATTTGAGTGATGCTTAAGAGATTCGCCTTCAGCCCTTTGATGTATAAGACATCTTTCAATAGAGGTAATCCTGGTACCTCAACAGTCCCTTTGCCGAGAACTTGAGCATGACTCCTATCGCCAAATGTCACATAGTCACCAACCTTCTCTTTGAGAGACTTAAACAGCGATTTATCTCCTGTCATATGGCGAGAATAGCCACTATCAAGATCCCATAAACATGAATTAAATACCTTCAAAGAAGTGTGCACAAATAAGCAAGTATGTGACAAGCACTCTTGACCTTCAAACAGAAACTTATCTTCATTTTCCATGCTCTTGTTAGATTTAATTTTCTTTTTCAGATTATCAATCTTATAACACAATATTTTATTTCTTCTTTTATATTTCTTAATCAAAGAGTTAGACTCACATAGACTACTGTGTAAGATGTGATTCTCATTTTCAAAATATTTCAGCATGTGAACAAACATTCTAGCATGTTTCTTTGTTTTTAATAACTCTAGGAGTTCATTGTTAGAACACCCTATAAATATACTCATAGAGTCATTATCACAAACATTTAAACCACAATTCGGCCTAGCCTTTTCCATAGCTAAAGGGTCAAGGATCGCACTAAGGTGATTAAACCGCAGCAAGTGAATCTACTCTAATACCAATTGAATGTTCAATAAGTGTGAAAAACACCTTGAACGTTTAGACCCCCAAAAAACAAATTACCAATTCAAGCTTAATATCAAACAAATTATGTGCGGAAAATGAACATAAGCTAATAACAGAATTGATAAACAATCTAAACTAAATAAAATCACATCCATAGCAAAAATTAAATAGTAAAGATTAAGGAAGAGAGATACAAATACAAGGACAACACAACGATGTGTTATCGAAGAGGAAACCAAAGCCCTTGGCGTAAAACCTCTCTGCCGCCCTCCAAGTAGTCAATAATCCACTAAAGAATGTAGTTGGGATATATGAACAGCAGAAGACCCTCCAAGGCTAATCTTGTTAGGAAATATACATGTATGCATTGCATACAAAACATACGCAGCGGAAAATAAACGGATCTACTTCATTCGCAATTGACAACATGCACTATGTAGGTTTCAGAATATAAGAACAAGAGAGTGTACCTTGATGCGGTGAAATTCAAAACCGAATGAAGAAGTACTCGGGAAGACTTTCAATCTTCACTCCAATTCCACTTGATGCCCAAGATGTGTGGTCTCTCAATTAGTTCTATGTTTTCTAGAGAGAATGTGAAAGAGTGTCTCTCTTCCTTATATTATCATATTCATTAAACATACAAACCATTTTATTCTATATAAAATTCTGTATGTTTCTCTCCACATAACTGATTATCTAATTGGGCTAGCCTTTTGGGCCTTTCCAATTGGGCTTTAGTGTGTGGCTTGGAGTGGGACCAAAAGGGAACAAATAAGACACTAGCTCCAATGGGCCTTGGGCTTTTCTGTCAACTCTTAACAAGTCCAAAGTTACCATTAATTATATTTAATACCACTATATAAATATAATTGCACTCTAGGTCTCATTAATAAATTATATCCCAAGACTTTATTATACATGCAACCCCTTCATAAAATATTCGTAGTAATACAAAGTCATGAATATAGACTGCCACTTTGTAAATTACTACATCTTAATCCTTGAGTACCCGATTTAATCCTTTTGAGTTATTCACCATATATTTATAAAATCCAATTTCATAAATATATACTTTAGTCTTACTAAAGTGGTTAGGCCTAACTCTCTGAATAACTGTACCCATTAAACTTATCTCAAGGGAATATTTTATATCTCCGTTAAGAGACTATGAATTCCATCTTAAGAATATATGTTCCACCAACACTAAATGTGGCTGCCCAACATACTGAGGTTTTGACCGTTACTTTAGATCTCACTCCTGATATATCAAAGCAACCTACATTTCATGATCAGGTCCATTATTCTCTCAGGATTAAGAGTTCATGTGAATACAAGTCATGAGATTTATTATTCAATTGACAGTCGTTAGGAGAATAATAAATCTCAAAGCGGTCTAGTTCAATATGTCTTAACTCTTAAAACATATCAACATATTAACTAGAAGTCTCCACTTCCATGATCAAGACAAATCATCGTAGTTAATATGTTATAGTCTTCGCAGATGAAATGCCCAATTTCATCACCAACTACGAACCAAAATTCTGAGTTTGCAAAGAACTTGTGATCTATATCTTCTGTGACTAAATCACATAAATCACATACTATGCATCTCATGGACTATTTGATAATGTCCGAATATTCATGTTACCATTACTTTAGATAAGAATAAAACAACTTTATTAAACACAATATTAAGTCATACATCATTTCTCACATAATGTCATACATAATATCATACATAGCATCATACAATAGGATTTAAGGGTACATATCCTAACAATCTCCCACTTGCCCTAAAGACTATTGTGCACTAATCTAACTCCCATTCCCTCCAAATGTGACTCGAAGGTCCTTTGAGGCAAGGCTTTGGTAAAGGGATCTGCTAGATTATTTGCACTTTCAATCTTTGCAACCACCACATCTCCACGAGCAACAATGTCTCGAATGATGTGGTACTTTCTCTCAATGTGCTTTCTTTTCTTGTGATTCCTTGGATCTTTGGATTGTGCAACCGCTCCACTATTGTCACAAAACAATGTGATAGGAACTTGCTCCATTCTCACTACACCAAGATCAGAAAGGAATTTCTTGAGCCAAACAGCTTCCTTTACCGCTTCACAAGCAGCAACATATTCAGCTTCCATGGTGGAGTCTGCAATACAAGATTGCTTAACACTCCTCCAACTTATGGCTCCACCTCCCATGGTGAAAACACATCCTGACGTGGATTTTCTGAAATCTAGATCCGATTGAAAGTATGAATCTGTATAGCCAACGGGAATCAAATCCTCACAACTGTAAACAAGCATATAATCTCTCGTTCTCCGTAGATACTTGAGAATATGCTTTACAGCTTGCCAATGTTGTGGTCCTGGATTTGATTGATATCGGCTGACCATGCCAACTGAAAAACAGATATCTGGTCTAGTACAAAGCATGGCATACATGAGACTTCCTACTGCAGAAGCATAAGGAACTTGTCTTATCATATCTTCTTCCTCTTGAGTCTTAGGCCTTTGGTCATCAGACAGAGGAACTCCATGTCTGAAAGGAAGTAATCCTTTCTTGGAGTTTTGCATGCTAAATCGTTCTAGAACCTTATCTATATATCCAGCTTGTGATAAGCCTAACATCTTATTCTTACGATCTCGCCAAAACTTGATCCTTAGAATAAAGTTAGCCTCACCCAAGTCCTTCATATCAAATTGGCTTGACAACCAAACCTTTACTGATGACATGACCCCTACATCATTTCCAATGAGTAGAATATCATCAACATAAAGCACTAGGAACATTACTACTTTGTCTTGATGTCTTTTGTACACACATGGTTCATCAAGATTTTGTTCAAAACCAAATGATTTTATTGCTTGATCAAATCTGATGTTCCATGACCTAGATGCTTACTTAAGTCCATAAATGGACCTATTCAATTTGCATACCATATGCTCTTGGTTCTTTGCTATGAAACCTTCTGGTTGCATCATATAGATTTCCTCTTCAAGATTGCCATTGAGAAATGCAATCTTAACATCCATTTGCCAAATCTCATAATCATAATGAGCAGCAACGGATAAGAGAATTCTGATAGATTTAAGCATTGCTACTGGTGAAAAGGTTTCCTCAAAATCAATACCTTCTTTTTGAGTATACCCTTTTGCCACTAGCCTTGCTTTAAAGGTTTCAACCTTTCCATCTATCCCTCTCTTCCTCTTGTAAACCCATTTGCAACCAACTGGTTTAATGCCGTTGGCGCCGTTACAAGATCCCAAACTCGATTGGAATACATGGAATCTAATTTTGATTTCATAGCTTGGACCTAATGATGTGCATCTATGTCATTCATTACTTTTTCATAAGTGTAAGGATCAGTTTCGGCCTCCTCTGAGATAGCCTCATAAGTCTCTCCAAGACCTATGAATCTTATAGGTGGCCTAACATTCCTCGCACTACGATGAGGCAACTGTGTACTAGACATCTCATGAGTAGTATCTTGTGGTGTATCCAATACAGCCACATCATCCCTAGTTTCAACCATTGGTTGTTGAATTACAGGTTCATTCATTTCAGCCAAGACAACTCAACTTTCTAGGAGTAAAATTATTCATATAGTCATATTCCAAGAATTTAGCATTTGTACTAACAAAAACTTTGTTATCTTTATGACTATAGAATAAATAACCTCTAGTTTCTTTTGGATAATTCACAAGCAAACATACTTCTGATTTTGGTTCCAACTTATCAGACTTCCATTTTAACACATGTGCTGGACAACTCCAAATGTGGAGATATTTCATACTAGGCTTACGCCCACTCCATAATTCCATGGGTGTTTTGGAAACAGATTTTGACGAAACTAAATTCAAAAGATGTATTGTTGTATCTAAGGCATAACCCCAAAAAGCAATAGGTAAAGTTGAGTAACTCATCATGGACCTAACCATTTCTAAAAGAGTCCTATTCCTTCTTTCTGCTACACCATTTTGTTGGGGAGTTCCAGGTGCAGTCAATTGGGATACAATCCCATTTTAAGTCAAGTAATCCTTGAAATCCCCAAGAAGGTATTCGCCACCACGATCAGATCGAATGGCCTTTATATGTTTACCTAATTGATTCTCAACTTCAGCCCTAAACTCTTTGAATTTTTCAAAAGCTTCGGACTTCCGTCTCATTAGGTACACATAACCAAATCTAGAGTAATCATCGGTGAAAGTGATGAAGTACTCATAACCTCCTTTTGCTTGGGACATAGGACCACAAACATCTGTATGAACTAATTCTAGCAACTCTTGGGCTCTTCTACCTTTTGCATTAAAAGGTCGTTTGGTCATTTTGCCTTCCAAACAAGATTCACAAACTGGAAATTCATCAAAGTCCAGTGGCTCTAAAAGACCATCTTTGATTAGTCTTTGAATTCTGTTTGGATTAATATGACCCAAACGCAAGTGCCAAAGATATGCTTCATTAGTAGAAGGAAACTTTCTCTTTAATGATTTTACATGAGAGTTATTATCTAATTCAAAATTGTATAATTCATGCTTATCAGGAGTTAAAATATAAAGACCATCCACAATATTGCCAGAACAGATAAACATTTTATCTTTCTTTATTACAACATTGTCTTTAAGGATAACACAATATCCAGTTTTACCTAAATAAGTTGCAGAAATTAAATTCCTACGAACATTAGGTACAAATAAACAGTCTTCCAATATTAAAACCCTAGTTTCAAAGCATAAATTAAACACTCCAATAGCTACAACTGGAATCCTACTCCCATCAGCCAAGGTCAAAAACAACTCTCCTTCTTTAAGTCTTCTGGTCTCCTAGAACCCCTGCAAAGAATTGCAGATATGATTAGTACAACTTGAATCCACACACCAGGAATCCGTGGGATTTTGTACCAAACATATTTCAAGAAGGAATGAAATTTTCATACCCTTATTGGCAGCCTTGAACTTTGGACAATTCCTCTTCCAATGTCCTTTCTCACCACAATGGAAACATTTTCCTTTCAGCTTCTTTCCTTTGTCGGCAACCCCTAAGACAATTTGTTTACCCTCCTGCTTAGTGAAGTCTTTCTTCTTCTTCTTCTTACCCTTGCCTTTCGACTTAGGTTGAGAAGTAGAAACTTCACCCACATTGGCTTCAACATTAGAAGTACCAAGGATGCCTTCCGCTGCTACCAACTCATTCATTAATTCAGACAAAGAATAAATCTTTTTTTTCATGTTATAATTAAGTCTGAATTCCTTGAATGACTCCGGTAGTGACTGGAGTATCAAATCCACTTGGGATTCTCTATCAATGTCAGCACCCAAAACTTCCAGTGTATTCAGATTAAAGATCATTGTAAGATAATGTTCTCTTACTGAACTACCTTCAGCCATTTTGGTATTATAAATTTGCCTCATGATATCTTGCCTTGCAGAACGGCCTTGCTCACCAAACATCTCCTTCAGACTTAGCATAATGTCCGAAGCAAGTTCTACATCCTACATTTGATGCTGTAGAACATTTGAGATGGACGCTAGGATGTAGCACTTGGCCATTTCATTAGATTTCTGCCAACGATCATATCGTTGTTTTTCCTCAGGAGGAGCATCTAATGAAAGAAAGTTAGGACATGGTTGAGTAAGCACATATTTGTGCTCTTCAGCTGTGAGAACTATGTCCAAGTTTCTTTTCCAGTCAACATAATTGGTTCCAGTCAGTTTGTTTTGATTAAGAATGCTAACAAGTGAGCTAAATGATGCCATGTTCAAATCTGAAATAATAAACATGAATATAATAAGTACACTGGACATTATCAATTTAGCATATAAACATATAATATGGAACCTTAATAAAACCATAATATAATATATGCAACGATAACTCAATCCCGCAATTAATATTTCTCGGTAGCGAGGTCATACCAATCACTATGATTAAGCAAGGATTATCCTCATTATTAATGCTATCATGGTAACTCTTACCAAACAAAAATAATGTGCCGCTTATTCTTTAGCCTCTAAGTGATAATGACATAGCTCCGTAGGGAGGTTAACATCATACTTAGTCTAGTGTACACCATTGTCTAGAATCAATGTGAGTCACCAAGTAACTCCACGGTAGCGTGGTCGCTCTTAATGTAAAAACACACTTCATCTACCATTAAGAAGTTTAACCTGTAGTACCATGAATTAAACACCCTCCGTAGGGAGCAAGGCATATACGCCAAGGCGAGGTGATTAATCACACTACTATAAACCGACAATGGAAGCCGTGAGATCCAACCCTTGAATCTCTCTCCCACTAGATGTTTTAAAATAAAGGTTTTTATCTTTTAAACATGCATAAACTAATTATACACAGCCTTGCATTTTATACACAAAATTTAATCACACACTTTTAAGTTTGAAAACACTTGACCTTCTGTCTTATTCGATTGATACTCGATCGCCTCTCGATCGATCGACTAGCAATCGAATATCAATCGTTCCAAAAAGATTGGTCTCTATTTTACTCGATCGATCGAAAGTAAATTTCGATCGATCGAAACTCATAAAACTCGAATTTCCAAAAATTCTTCTAAGGCAGTTTTCAACGGTTTTGCATGAATTAACAACCATCATATAAACATGATAGACAGAGATTGATATCAAAACTGAAATCTATTGATGCTATAGCCTTAAAGATCAATTTAACGTTCTTAAATTCATATTTAAACATCATAACATCAATATCAGTTTTTATCAAATCATAGTTTCAACAACCATGCAGAAAATTAAATGTATAATCCTCTATCAACTTGAAACTATTATCTCTAATTCCAAAATGAACAAAACATGTTATACAGATTCGAAATGAAGACCACTCTGATACCAATGTTAAGAAATATACATGTATGCATCGCATACAAAACATACGCAGCAGAAAATAAATGGATCTACTTCATTCGCAATTGACAACATGCACTATGTAGGTTTCAGAATATAAGAACAAGAAAGTGTACCTTGATGCGGTGAAATTCAAAACCGAATGAAGAAGTACTCGGGAAGACTTTCAATCTGCACTCCAATTCCACTTGATGCCCAAGATGTGTAGTCTCTCAATCAGTTCTATGTTTTCTAGAGAGAATATGAAAGAATGTCTCTCTTCCTTATATTATCATATTCATTAAACATACAAACCATTTTATTCTACATAAAATTCTGTATGTTTCTCTCCACATAACTGATTATCTAATTGGGCTTGCCTTTTGGGCCTTCCCAATTGGGCTTTAGTGCGTGGCTTGGAGTGGGACCAAAAGGGAACAAATAAGACACTAGCTCCAATGGGCCTTGGGCTTTTCTGTCAACTCTTGACAAGTCCAAAGTTACTATTAATTATATTTAATACCACTATATAAATATAATTGCACTCTAGGCCTCATTAATAAATTATATCCCAAGACTTTATTATACATGCAACCCCTTCATAAAATATTCGTAGTAATACAAAGTCATGAATATAGACTGCCACTTTGTAAATTACTACATCTTAATCCTTGAGTACCCGGTTTAATCCTTTTGAGTTATTCACCATATATTTATAAAATCCAATTTCATAAATATATACTTTAGTCTTACTAAAGTGGTTAGGCCTAACTCTCTGAATAACTGTACCCATTAAACTTATCTCAAGGGAATATTTTATATCTCCGTTAAGAGACTATGAATTCCATCTTAAGAATATATGTTCCACCAACACTAAATGTGGCTGCCCAACATACTGAGGTTTTGACCGTTACTTTAGATCTCACTCCTGATATATCAAAGCAACCTACATTTCATGATCAGGTCCATTATTCTCTCAGGATTAAGAGTTCATGTGAATACAAGTCATGAGATTTATTATTCAATTGACAGTCGTTAGGAGAATAATAAATCTCACAGCGGTCCAGTTCAATATGTCTTAACTCTTAAAACATATCAACATATTAACTAGAAGTCTCCACTTCCATGATCAAGACAAATCATCGTAGTTAATATGTTATAGTCTTCGCAGATGAAATGCCCAATTTCATCACCGACTACGAACCAAAATTCTAAGTTTACAAAGAACTTGTGATCTATATCTTCTGTGACTAAATCACATAAATCACATACTATGCATCTTATGGACTATTTGATAATGTCCGAATATTCATGTTACCATTATTTTAGATAAGAATAAAACAACTTTATTAAACACAATATTAAGTCATACATCATTTCTCACATAATGTCATACATAATATCATACATAGCATCATACAATAGGATTTAAGGGCACATATCCTAACAAATCTACCCAGTGTACCTAAGCCCTCCAAGCTCCTAATCCAACGAGGTTACGCCGAAATTATTTCTTCTTTAGCTTACTGGATTCCGCTATAGCCTATAGCATCAACCAATATGAAATTGGTCCCTTTCTAATTGCTTCCTAAGTACCAAATTGCCTCCTCACAGATATGGGTAAGGTGAGAAAAGGATTTGGGTAATGTACCTCTCAAGGATCTAACAATGGAGAGGGTGAGAGAAAAGGAATTTGAAGAATCACTATGTAAAGATTGTGGATGAGTCAATCTTGTTTTCTCTAGGGTTTCTCTCTCAAAATTCTCTTTGGAAACTCTCTACATTTCATGGGTATAAGGGGTATTTATACTGGAGTGAGAATGGAATGTGAAGAGTAAGTTTTTCCAAAACAGAGCTAGTTGGCGACTTGGCCTCGTGACTTAACTGAGTCACGAGTACAAGCCGCGAGCTAACTGAATAGCTAGGCTGGTCTTTTTGTCGTGTAATGCAACAACCGGTAGACGGTTCAGCTTCTCTGCACGCTTCACTCGTGTGCATCTTCTGGTGGCTTGCCAGTCGTGAGCCACCTACGAGATCCAGTCCCGAGTCCCTGCTTCACTGTACAGTCTTGAGTATTTCTTCACACTTTCTCACACATTACCCTTACATGATTCCCACCTAAATACAGGGTTTCTAAGTATTGAATTACATGCAAATTGGCATGGAATAAAGCCAACAAAATGTTTGATAAATTTCAACCTTACAACTACAAACTAAAATTTAAAGTTTACAAAGAATTTGTGATTTATAGCTTTTGTGACTTTTCACATAAATCACATACTATGCATCTCATGGACTATATGATAATGTCTGAATATTCATGTTACCATCATTTTAGATAATAATAAAACAAATTTATTAATTACAACATTAAGTGAAACATTAAGTCATACGTAATGTCATACATAACATCATACAATAGGATTTAAGGGCACTAATCCTAACAGGGTGTGGTTCTATAAGCTACCAACATCGTTCATTGACAGCTTCGAGCAATTGGGCAATTCTTTTGTACGCCATTTCGTCGGTGGACAACACCGAAAAAGGTCGGCAGACCATCTGCTTACCATCAGGCAAGGGGAGAAAGAGACCCTAAGGTCATATGTGAAACATTTCACAAGAAAAACCTTGGAGGTAGACGAAGCAGACTACAAAGTGCAACTAACGACGTTCAAAGCTAGATTGAAGTCCAAAGAATTCATGGTCGCACTCGTGAAAAGCCATCCTCAGACGATGGCGAAAATGCTATTGAAAGCTCAGAAGTACATAAACACCGATGACACCCTAGCAACAATAGGGGACGAGGAGAAGCCTAGAGAAAGGAAAGGAAAGGGAGAAGACTGAAGGGGACATAAAAGAGAAAGGGAGATCATCAAGGTACTAAAGGAAGTAAGAGGAGGAACGATAAAACTCTTTGAACGGTAAAATTTACCCTTTTGATTATGCTTGTTGACAAAATTTTGACGCAAATTAAGGATGAACATTACCTTAAGTGGCCAAGGCCGCTGCACTCATCACCTAATGTGCGTGAAAAAAGGAAAATAATGTTGTTTCTACAAAGACCATGGCCATTACAGTGAAGATTATAGAGACTTAAAGGAGCAGATAGAAGAACTCATTCGAAAGGGGAAGCTATAGAAGTTTGTGAAGAAGGGGGAAACACGGTATAGCTGATACCGCTAAATACAAATATAAGTTTTCTCCTTCTTTTGTCGGAGCAAGCAGGCATCGTCAGAAGTGGGGTCGACAATCACAAACTTGATGATGGAAATCCAGAAGAGTCCCAGCATTGAAGAATTTCAGACTTTCGCAGTTCAAAGTGAAAACAACAGCTGGATGACCCAAATCCTATCTTTTGTCTGAGACGGAAAACTTTTGGCAGATGTCGAGGAAGACAAGAAATTCAGGAAGAGAGCAGCCAGGTTCACCATTTGAATGACGCCCTGTACAAAAGGGGGTCTCCATGCCCTACTCAAAGTGTGTTAAAGACAGTGAGGCTAAGTACATCCTAGAGGAGATTCATGAAGGAGTATGCGGGAACCATACAGGCCCAAGATCCCTGGTGAGTAAGATCATCAGAACAAGTTATTTCTAGCCTACTATGCAAAGAGACATGAAGGAGTTCATTGAATGATGCGACAAGTGTCAGAGGTTCGGGAATGTTCAACGCATCCCAAGAGAGAAGTTGACGCTCACAACCTCCCCATGGCCATTCACCTAGTGGGGGATTGACATCGTGGGCCCACTACCCCAAGGCAAGAGACAAGTAAAATTCCTACTAGTCGCAATTGACTATTTTATGAAATGGGTTGAAGCAGAAGCACTACCAACTATCACAGAGGCAAAGATCTAGAACTTTATGTGGAAAAATATAGTTTACAGATTCGGGATACCATGGATGATCATATCAAACAACGGACGATAGCTCAACAGCCAAGACTTCAGGAACTTTTGCTTGGAATTGGGGATCAAGAACCAGTTTTCATCTCTAGGACATCCCCAAGCCAATGGACAGATGGAAGTGATGAACCAGACGCTGCTGCAGATCATCAAAGTTTGGCCAGAGGAGGCAAAGGGCGTATGGCCGAAAGAGTTACCTAATGTCTTGTGGGCATACAGAACTACAACAAGAACCCTAACAGGATAGATACCCTTTAGGCTTACCTATGGCACTGAGGCATATTCCCAGTTGAAGTAGGAGTCACCAGCATGAGAGGAGAGACCTTCAATAAAGACGGCAACAACGATCAATTGAGAGTCAACCTAGACTGCCTGGATGAAGTAAGAGATGGAGCATCCCAAAAGATGACAAGATATCAGTAGAAGATGGTCGAGTACTACAAAAAGATTGAAGCTCAAAAGACTTAACATAGGAGACCTCGTTCTATGCAGAGTCACGCGAGCGACAAAGGATCCAACCAGAGGGAAACTTGGACCAACCTGGGCATGGCCCTACTGTAACACCCCAAACCCTTAAGAAGGATTTAGATGCATAACCTGTCGTAGAAATAATCAACACTAATATAATGGAACAGAGCGTAATTAAAACCTCAAATAAACTTCTTATTTCATCAACGGATTTCCTTAAATATCCATAAAAACAAAACAACAATAATATTCTTGTATGTAAAATCCCCAAATAACATCTCAAAATAGTTCCAAAAAAAAATAATCTCATTGTCCTGAAACAATTTTACTAAAACAACTCAGCAACTATCCAAGCTCCAAACGCAGTCATCAATCTAAGGCTTCACTGATCTACCACCAAAATACACTCCAAGCCTCTAATCTGAAAGGATGGAAAAAGGGGTGAGCTAAAGGCTCAATAAGAGACTACAAACATGAGGATGTCTTCCAAAACAAAACGATAATATTTTTGACAAAATATAGTCCTCACAATACAATTACAATTAGTTTAAACTGTAATATAATTTATTCCATAAAGCTGTTAAAATAAAATATATCACTTTAACGCTGTAAACATTAATACAATAATAACCACATTAATATGCCAATATGCACCAAATAGGTAGAAACAATTTATTTTGAAAATAAACACTTTTTCACCTAAAAGAACAGTAGCAAATAAACAGTAATTCAATATGAAAAATATTAGTCAAACATAGACAAAAGCTGCTAAACACTCGGTGGGTGATTTCCCATGGGAACAATAACACTAACCTCAAAGAGGCAACACTAGCTCCGAAGAGCAACAATAACACTGCACCACACCACACTAACACTACTTCGGCCGAAGACCAACACTTAACCCTGTATTGGCAAAGGTTGCAGACTGTCTAGTTGACCATTTGAAACAATTCTTGACAAATACAATTTCACAATAATATACAATAAATAATAGAGTTTGAGTATGTATAAAGCACTAACAATGGTATAAGTCTTTGAAACTTCACTTTTGCAATTATGTGTATGTATATATATATAAATATATTTTTACCACAATTATATATATATATATATGTATATATATATATAAAAATATATACGTCTTGAGAGACGTCATGTGTTGAAGTCTACTTACATCTAGTGGCTAAACCAAGCTTCACTTCAATTGCTCGAAACGACGTCAACTAGAACCTAAATAATAATTAGATAACTCAGTAAGGGCAGGTTCTTTAATAACCACAAAGTCCTCTTGATAAAACAATTCCTCAACCACTATGAAGATTTGGCAAAATAAAATTTAACATGTCTTTCTAATAAACCCCCAAACCTATTCTAGATTAAACAATTGCAAAGCATTCCCTAAACTAACCTCTAATATACTTATATATATATATATATATATATTTATAAAAGAACACGTAATCCACCTGATGAAAACCACCCAAAGACATCTAATATATATAAGAACCAAGGACGTCAGGTGATGGACATCTATTATATATATAAATAAGAATCAAGGACATCTAACATATATATTTATATGCATAGCCGCCTACAAAAGCAACCCTATACTGTCAGATCAATCCCTAAACTAAAAGAAATCGGCTACCTACATAATAATACACGTAAACCATTAGATCCCCTCCCTAGGACATCTATAAAAGTTATTCTATATAGGATTAGATGTACTCCACGTACAAAGAAAGTCTGATGCAAAATTTCGATTATGACAAGGCATGACTACACATAAATTCATGATCTCCACGCCTATGCACTGATATTATAATCCTAAAAATCTGGACCAGCAAGAAGACAAAAATTCCCTTAAACAACAAAAGTGTCCAGCGAAAAACAATGGCTTGCATAGATAAAAGTTTTACCTCAAGTGCGGAATAGAGTTGCTGGCTGCCTCTAGTAGTGCACGGCCTCCAATTCTTTTCAAATGAGAAACCCTAACCCTAGACTTAATATATATACTCTAATCACTGCTTCTTTTTATTTATTTATTTATTTATTTCACTCTTTGCTTTTCACGTAGGAAACCCTAACTTTCAGCTTTACACATTAAAATTGTTCCCTACATTGGTTGGAAATTAAATTGAATAAACCACAAAATAATTATTCACGTTACCCCTTATTATTATTATTATTATTATTATTATTATTATTATTATTATTATTATTATTATTATTATCATTGCAGAAATCATAATATAAAATAATTATCTCCTCCAAAATAAATTAAGCAATTAAATTAAATTTTAAGTGAGACGGGTGTTACATTCTCCCCCTCTTATAAAATTTTCGTCCTCGAAAATTCAAAACATACCTCACTGCAGAAAAAGCTGGGGATATTTGGATTGCATTTCGTCTTTACGCTCCCATGAAGCTTCTTCTATGGAATGATTCCTCCATAATACTTTGACCAAATATATAGTCTTATTACGTAGCACTTGCTCTTTATGATCTAAAATCTGAATTGGGACTTCCTCGTAGGATAAGTTCTCTTTGACTTGAAGTGGCTCATAACTCAAGATATGAGAAGGATCGGGAACATACCTCCTCAACATGGATACATGAAAAACGTTATGTAACCTTGACAAAGCCGGTGGTAAGGCAAGCCGGTAAGCAACAGAACCAACTCTCTCCAAAATTTCAAAGGGCCCCACGTACCTAGGGCTTAACTTACCCTTCTTGCCAAACCTCATAACTCCTTTCATAGGTGACACTCGAATGAAAAACCATGTCTCCAACTTCAAATTCCACTTCTCTTCTCCGTGGATCAGCATAACTTTTCTGTCTACTCTGAGCTGCACGCAACCTTTCCCAAATCACATCAATCTTTTCACTGGTCCTTTGAACAATCTCAGGACCCAAGATTCTCCTCTCTCCAACCTCATCCCAACAAACTGGGGATCTACACTTTCTCCCATACAAAGCCTCATAAGGTGCCATCTTAATACTGGAATGATAGCTATTGTTGTAAGCGAACTCCACCAAAGTCAAATAGTCATCCCAACTCCCCTTGAAATCCAAGACACAAGCTCTCAACATGTCCTCCAAAGTTTGGATAGTTCTCTCGGACTGTCCATCCGTTTGAGGGTGGCAAGCAGTACTAAAGTTCAACTTAGTACCCAAGGCCTTTTGCAAACTATCCCAAAACCCTGAAGTGAACCTCGAATCTCTATCAGATAGAATAGAAGCTGGCACTCCATGCAATCTCACAATCTCATTTATATAAAGTTCAGCTAGTTTGTCAAGAGAGTAGTTCATTCTAATTGGAATGAAGTGGGCAGATTTAGTCAACCTATCCACCACCACCCAAATAGCATCATGATTCTTAGGTGATCTCGGTAATCCACACACAAAGTCCATGGTGATATTCTCCCACTTCCTCTCAGGAATAGGTAAAGGTTGTAACAACCCTGATGGCCTCTGATGCTCCACTTTGACTTGCTGGCAAATCAAGCATTGTTCCACAAATTGAGCAATTTCTCTTTTCATGTTAATCCACCAATAAACTTCTCGAAGGTCATGATACATCTTGGTACTACCCGAATGCATTGTATAAGGCGAACGATGTGCTTCCTCCAATATCTCTCTTTTAATCAATGAATCATTAGGCACACAAAGCCTATTACCAAACCTCAAAACACCATCATCAGAGATACTAAAATCAAATCTACTTCCACCACGTACTTGTTCCATGATCTTAAACAATTGAGGGTCACCACTCTGAGCAGCTTTGATCTTATCAATTAGGGTGGGTTGTACACTTAAACTTGCCAGGTAGGATTGGGAGTCTCCAGTCACTATGTCTACTCCAAGTTTCTGAAGATCAACAACAATATGCTTCTGAGTAGTTAATAAAGCAGCTGAGAAACTATATGACTTTCGACTAAGCGCATCAGCCACCACATTGGCTTTACCAGGATGGTAATTTATGGAACAATCATAGTCTTTAATCAATTCTAGCCATCTCCTTTGTCTCAAATTTAATTCTTTTTAAGTGTATATGTACTTCAAACTTTTATGGTCAGTGTATATTTCACATCTCTCACCATACAAGTAATGCCTCCAAATCTTCAATGCAAAAACCACTGCTGCCAATTCCAAATCATGAGTTGGATAATTCTGTTCATAATTCTTTAGTTGTCGAGAGGCATAAGCAACCACCTTCCCATGTTGCATCAGAACACAACCAAGACCCTTACGAGATGCATCACTATATATCACAAAACCACCCGAACCAGATGGAATAGTCAATACTGGTGCAGAAACCAACCGTTGCTTCAACCCCTGGAAACTTCTTTCACATTCCTCTGTCCAGTCAAACTTTGCATGTTTTCGAGTTAATCGAGTCAGAGGAGTTGCAATACTGGAAAATCCTTCCACAAATCTTCTATAATAACCTGCAAGGCCCAAAAAACTTCTTACCTCACTTACATTAGTAGGGGCAGCCCAATTAACTACAGCTTCAATCTTACTAGGATCCACTGTAATTCCATCTCTAGAGATCACATGACCTAAGAATACCACTTGATTCAACCAGAACTCACACTTCTTCAATTTAGCATACAACTTCTTGTCTCTTAAAATCTGCAACACCATTCTCAAGTGTTCCTCATGCTCTTCTTGGCTTTTAGAGTAAACCAAGATGTCATCAATGAAAACAATGACGAACCGGTCCAAATACTCATGAAATACCCTACTCATCAAATCCATAAAAACAGCAGGAGCATTAGTTAGACCAAAAGGCATCACTAAGAACTCATAATGACCATACCTAGTTCGAAAAGCTGTCTTTGGTATGTCATCCTCCTTAACCCTCAACTGATGATAACCAGATCTCAAGTCAATTTTAGAGAAGACTTGAGCACCCTGAAGCTGATCAAACAAATCATCAATTCGTGGCAAAGGGTATTTGTTTCTGATGGTTACCTTGTTCAACTCCCTATAGTCAATGCACAACCGCATACTACCATCCTTCTTCTTAACAAACAACACCGGAGCACCCCAAGGAGAAGCACTAGGCCGAATAAAGCCTTTATCAAGCAAGTCTTGCAATTGCTCCTTCAACTCATTGAGCTCTGTAGGGGCCATTCTATAAGGTGCTTTGGAAATTGGGCCAGTACCAGGTACTAGGTCAATAGTGAACTCAACCTCTCTGTCAGGGGGTAGTCCAGGTAAGTCCTCAGAGAACACATCTGGGAACTCTTTCACCACTGGGATGTCTTCAACTTTTAACTCTACTTTATCACCCTTCAAAGCACAAACAAGGAACCCTTCACAGCCCTTCCTTAGCAATCGCCTTGCCTGCATCACTGAAACCAATACAGGTGGTTTCACCACACGATCTCCCTCGAAGAAGAACTCTGGCTCCCCAGGAATTCTAAATACTACCCTCTTCCCAAAACACTCTATGGAAGCATGAAAAGTAGATAACCAATCCATCCCTAGAATCACATCAAACTCAAACATATCAAGCAACATAAGATCTGCTCTTAATTCCCTCCCAGAGACTAAAACATTACAAGACTTGTACACTTTATGGGTAATCATTTGTTGTCCAGAAGGTGTAGCAACACACAATTCATAATTTAAACTCTCAGGTTCTATGTTTAGCCTTTGTGCAAGTCTACGTGAGATGAAAGAATGGGTTGAACCAGAATCAAATAACACTTGTGCATGCTGACTGGAAACAAGAAGTGTACCTGAAACCACTGATGGGGAGGCCTCGGCGTCCTGTTTAGTCAAAGCAAAAACTCGACCCTGAACCTTAGGTCTCTGTTGGCTCCCATTTGGATTGGTAGTTTGTTCAGCTCGCAAATCTGGACAATCCTTGATGAAGTGTCCAGTCTTGCCACATTTAAAACACGCCCTTGACTCCAAATAACATGTTCCACTATGAGCCTTTCCACATCTTGGACAAGTTTTGTATGCCTTCTTATTTGAATTAGGCACCCCTTGCTTCTTGAATGAACTTCCACTAGACTTCCCCTTAAAAAAATGACTCTGGGTTGGCTTCCTCTCTTGATCATTGGCCCTTGAGAGACGATTGCAATTTCTCTCTGCTATGAGAGCTCGATCCACCACTTCTGCGTATGTTTCCAATTTGAACATGGAAACCGGTCCCTGAATTTCCTCCCTTAAACCTCTTTCAAAATGCCTGGCCTTCCTTGCTTCCGTGTCAACCATGTGTGGAGCAAAGCGGGATAACTCAGCAAATTTCCGCTCATACTCATACACTGATTGAGTACCTTGTGCTATGCGAATGAACTCAGCTTCCTTTTGCACCATCAAACTATCAGGAAAATACCTCTTACGAAAGAGCTCAACAAAATGCTGCCAAGTCATAACTTCTCTTCCCTGTGTCCTCTCCGTGGACTCCCACCATTCCAATGCATCACCTTTCAGTACAAAAACAGCAAGGATAACTCGTTGCTCATCACTAACTTCCATTGCTCTAAAGAGCCTTTCAATCTCCTTAAGCCAGTTGTCAGCCTCAATTGGATCCTTTGTACCCTTGAAAGCAGGAGGATCAAGCTTCCTAAACTTCTCCAAAGCACTAGTCGGATTGGTGGCTCCCACTTGATGTTGCACTATATTGGTTAAGCCCCCAATGGCTTCAATAATAGCCTGGAGATTAGTAGGTCCCCCAGCATTTGGTTGACTGTTCTCTGGGTTCCTCCTAGGTGGTGCCATCTCTCTAAGCAATACAATAAGATATCACAAATAAATGTTTCAAATATTTCAGAGGGTTAAAACCAAACACATAGATAGTACAACAATCATTCCTACACACTCTAGAATAATAAACAAAACAAAACAAAATAAAATATAAAATCACTATGAAAGGTCGAATAATTCTAACACTAAAATTCCTTGTAATCACACTCTTGTTCCAAAATAGTCTTAAGATCAAACCTATAAGTCTACAGAATCATAAACCTATGCTCTGATACCATAACTGTAACGACCCTGTCCCAAATGTGTAGATATTGTCCGCTTTGGGGCCCATACCTGGTATCAGAGCCAGGTTAAAAGAGAGATATTGGAGGAAGCACATCGTTCGCCTTATACAATGCATTCGGGTAGTACCAAGATGTATCATGACCTTCGAGAAGTTTATTGGTGGATTAACATGAAAAGAGAAATTGCTCAATTTGTGGAACAATGCTTGATTTGCCAGCAAGTCAAAGTGGAGCATCAGAGGCCATCAGGGTTGTTACAACCTTTACCTATTCCTGAGAGGAAGTGGGAGAATATCACCATGGACTTTGTGTGTGGATTACCGAGATCACCTAAGAATCATGATGCTATTTGGGTGGTGGTGGATAGGTTGACTAAATCTGCCCACTTCATTCCAATTAGAATGAACTACTCTCTTGACAAACTAGCTGAACTTTATATAAATGAGATTGTGAGATTGCATGGAGTGCCAGCTTCTATTGTATCTGATAGAGATTCGAGGTTCACTTCAGGGTTTTGGGATAGTTTGCAAAAGGCCTTGGGTACTAAGTTGAACTTTAGTACTGCTTGCCACCCTCAAACGGATGGACAGTCCGAGAGAACTATCCAAACTTTGGAGGACATGTTGAGAGCTTGTGTCTTGGATTTCAAGGGGAGTTGGGATGACTATTTGACTTTGGTGGAGTTCGCTTACAACAATAGCTATCATTCCAGTATTAAGATGGCACCTTATGAGGCTTTGTATGGGAGAAAGTGTAGATCCCCAGTTTGTTGGGATGAGGTTGGAGAGAGGAGAATCTTGGGTCCTGAGATTGTTCAAAGGACCAGTGAAAAGATTGATGTGATTCGGGAAAGGTTGCGTGCAGCTCAGAGTAGACAGAAAAGTTATGCTGATCCACGGAGAAGAGAAGTGGAATTTGAAGTTGGAGACATGGTTTTCATTCGAGTGTCACCTATGAAAGGAGTTATGAGGTTTGGCAAGAAGGGTAAGTTAAGCCCTAGGTACGTGGGGCCCTTTGAAATTTTGGAGAGAGTTGGTTCTGTTGCTTACCGGCTTGCCTTACCACCGGCTTTGTCAAGGTTACATAACGTTTTTCATGTATCCATGTTGAGGAGGTATGTTCCCGATCCTTCTCATATCTTGAGTTATGAGCCACTTCAAGTCAAAGAGAACTTATCCTACGAGGAAGTCCCAATTCAGATTTTAGATCATAAAGAGCAAGTGCTACGTAATAAGACTATATATTTGGTCAAAGTATTATGGAGGAATCATTCCATAGAAGAAGCTTCATGGGAGCGTAAAGACGAAATGCAATCCAAATATCCCCAGCTTTTTCTGCAGTGAGGTATGTTTTGAATTTTCGAGGACGAAAATTTTATAAGAGGGGGAGAATGTAACACCCGTCTCACTTAAAATTTAATTTAATTGCTTAATTTATTTTGGAGGAGATAATTATTTTATATTATGATTTCTGCAATGATAATAATAATAATAATAATAATAATAATAATAATAATAATAATAATAATAATAATAATAATAATAATAATAAGGGGTAACGTGAATAATTATTTTGTGGTTTATTCAATTTAATTTCCAACCAATGTAGGGAACAATTTTAATGTGTAAAGCTAAAAGTTAGGGTTTCCTACGTGAAAAGCAAAGAGTGAAATAAATAAATAAATAAATAAAAAGAAGCAGTGATTAGAGTATATATATTAAGTCTAGGGTTAGGGTTTCTCATTTGAAAAGAATTGGAGGCCGTGCACTACTAGAGGCAGCCAGCAACTCTATTCCGCACTTGAGGTAAAACTTTTATCTATGCAAGCCATTGTTTTTCGCTGGACACTTTTGTTGTTTAAGGGAATTTTTGTCTTCTTGCTGGTCCAGATTTTTAGGATTATAATATCAGTGCATAGGCGTGGAGATCATGAATTTATGTGTAGTCATGCCTTGTCATAATCGAAATTTTGCATCAGACTTTCTTTGTACGTGGAGTACATCTAATCCTATATAGAATAACTTTTATAGATGTCCTAGGGAGGGGATCTAATGGTTTACGTGTATTATTATGTAGGTAGCCGATTTCTTTTAGTTTAGGGATTGATCTGACAGTATAGGGTTGCTTTTGTAGGCGGCTATGCATATAAATATATATGTTAGATGTCCTTGATTCTTATTTATATATATAATAGATGTCCATCACCTGACGTCCTTGGTTCTTATATATATTAGATGTCTTTGGGTGGTTTTCATCAGGTGGATTACGTGTTCTTTTATAAATATATATATATATATATATATATATATAAGTATATTAGAGGTTAGTTTAGGGAATGCTTTGCAATTGTTTAATCTAGAATAGGTTTGGGGGTTTATTAGAAAGACATGTTAAATTTTATTTTGCCAAATCTTCATAGTGGTTGAGGAATTGTTTTATCAAGAGGACTTTGTGGTTATTAAAGAACCTGCCCTTACTGAGTTATCTAATTATTATTTAGGTTCTAGTTGACGTCGTTTCGAGCAATTGAAGTGAAGCTTGGTTTAGCCACTAGATGTAAGTAGACTTCAACACATGACGTCTCTCAAGACGTATATATTTTTATATATATATATACATATATATATATATATATAATTGTGGTAAAAATATATTTATATATATATACATACACATAATTGCAAAAGTGAAGTTTCAAAGACTTATACCATTGTTAGTGCTTTATACATACTCAAACTCTATTATTTATTGTATATTATTGTGAAATTGTATTTGTCAAGAATTGTTTCAAATGGTCAACTAGACAGTCTGCAACCTTTGCCAATACAGGGTTAAGTGTTGGTCTTCGGCCGAAGTAGTGTTAGTGTGGTGTGGTGCAGTGTTATTGTTGCTCTTCGGAGCTAGTGTTGCCTCTTTGAGGTTAGTGTTATTGTTCCCATGGGAAATCACCCACCGAGTGTTTAGCAGCTTTTGTCTATGTTTGACTAATATTTTTCATATTGAATTACTGTTTATTTGCTACTGTTCTTTTAGGTGAAAAAGTGTTTATTTTCAAAATAAATTGTTTCTACCTATTTGGTGCATATTGGCATATTAATGTGGTTATTATTGTATTAATGTTTACAGCGTTAAAGTGATATATTTTATTTTAACAGCTTTATGGAATAAATTATATTACAGTTTAAACTAATTGTAATTGTATTGTGAGGACTATATTTTGTCAAAAATATTATCGTTTTGTTTTGGAAGACATCCTCATGTTTGTAGTCTCTTATTGAGCCTTTAGCTCACCCCTTTTTCCATCCTTTCAGATTAGAGGCTTGGAGTGTATTTTGGTGGTAGATCAGTGAAGCCTTAGATTGATGACTGCGTTTGGAGCTTGGATAGTTGCTGAGTTGTTTTAGTAAAATTGTTTCAGGACAATGAGATTATTTTTTTTTGGAACTATTTTGAGATGTTATTTGGGGATTTTACATACAAGAATATTATTGTTGTTTTGTTTTTATGGATATTTAAGGAAATCCGTTGATGAAATAAGAAGTTTATTTGAGGTTTTAATTACGCTCTGTTCCATTATATTAGTGTTGATTATTTCTACGACAGGTTATGCATCTAAATCCTTCTTAAGGGTTTGGGGTGTTACAGTTATGGTATCAGAGCCATGCCCTAGCCGGAAGTGTGGGCCCCACACGCGAGGATGTGTGTGCCGGTAAGGGGGGTGGATTGTAGTGACCCAAAAAGGGGGGGTCTTGCATTCCATGGAATCACACATCGCCTAGGGAAGCACATGAGAATGTGTTTATAAGGAATGACCTCCCTTTAATGTGTAGAGGCCTTTTCTCCCACTGCTGTGTGCTTTGGGAGAAAACAAAACCGTGAGGGGTATGGGCCCCAAAGCGGACAATATCTACACATTTGGGACAGGGTCGTTACACCTACAAGGTCATCCATTACTCAAGACAAGGCAGCTATCACCTGGAGATGATGGACGAGAAGAAGTTGTCCGAACATCAAACATTTGAAGAAATATCATCAATAAATGTAAGGAACCATTGTATTCATGAGAATAATATCTTCATTTGAAATAAAGCAATAGATGTACTATTCAGCCAATATTCCAACGGATTGTATACAAGTATAAAACACCAAAAGAAGGCCAAGGGATAAAATTCCTTAACTGGATGTAAATCACATAGAAATGGCTAAGTGATAAAATTCCCCTAGACGAATGTAAATCACTGACGAGGCCTAAGTGATAAGATTCCTTAACTGGATATAAATCACATAAAAAGACTAAGTGCTAAAATTCCCCTAGACAGATGTAAATCACTGGTGAAGCCAAAGTGATAAGATTCCTTAACTGGATGTAAATCACACAAAAATGGCTAAGTGATAAAATTCCCTTAGATGAATGTAAATCACTGACGAAGCCTAAGTGATAAGATTCCTTTATTGGATGAAAATCACATAAAAATGGCTAAGTGATAAAATTCCCTTAGACGGATGTAAATCACTAACAAAGCCAAAGTGATAAGATTCCTTGAATGGATGTGTTAACGCCTAGCCAAATTTTAGGTAATTACTTAAGGTAAGTAGAGTCGCCAACAATCATTGGGTTTTTTCTAAAGTGTGATTGGTCATCTGTTTCTAGTTGATTTTATTACCAATCCTAGGTTAAGAAAAAGGACATTTTTCCTAATCTAATGTGGATGCAAAAGAAAATCTTGATTCATAGGTCCGGAAGTTTGGTTACATGTGAGGAAGGTGTTAGGCACCTCACAACGCCTGTTCAAGGATAGTAATTTGTTTTAATAAAACCTTAATATTTAGAAATTGGCAGTAAAAAACATGATTTTGGCATTGGCTTTCAGAGCTTTTCATAGGTCCGGAAGTTTGGTTACGTGTGGGGAAGGTGTTAGGCACCCCATAATGCCTGTCCAAGGACAGTCATTTGTTTTAATAAAACCTTAATTTTTAGAAATTGGTAGTTAAAAAAATGATTTTGGCATTGGCTTTCAGAGCTTTTCATACATGGGGACTTTGAGGTTTGGCTTTTGAAAGGGTGTGGTCCTAATCTATGCTTTCCTAGGGCATTCGAGCAAAGTGCCAGATTTCTACGGTGAAAATTTAGCAACAAATCACCTTACTTTCGTGGAGGAAATTAAGCATCACCTGCCTTAGGTGACACGGACTGTGACAATCACACTGGAGGGGGGTGAGTAGGTATATATTGATGGAAATATACATGTTTCCATAAAATATATATATATATATATATATATATATATGCATGTTTGTATCGCATACAAAACATACACAACAGAAAATTAACGGATTTACTTCATTCGCAATTGATAACATGTACTAAGTAAGTTTCAGAATATAGAACAAGAAAGTGTACCTTGGTGTGGTGAATTTCAAAACAAAGATTAGAAGTTCTTAAGAACACTTTTAATCTTCTATCCAATGCCACTAACACCCAAGATGTGTGGTCTCTCAATCAGTTATATGAATTCGTTTAAGAGAGAATTAGAGAGTGTCCAACACTCACATACAAACCGTTTCATGTACTTAGAAAATTATGTATGTTTCTCTCCTTATTAACTGATTATCTAATTGGGCTAGCCTTTTGGGCCTTTCCAATTGGGTTTTAGTATGTGGCTTGGAGTGAAACTAAAAGGGAACAAATAAGACACTAGCTCCAATGGGCTTTGGACTTTTTTGTCAACTCTTGACAAGTCCAAAGTTACCATTAATTATATTTAATACCACCATATAAATAATTGCACTCTAAGCCTTATTAATAAATTATATCCCAAGTCTTTATTGTACATGCAACCCCTTTATAAAATATTCGTAGTAATACAAAGTCATTAAAGTAGACTGCCACTTTGTAGTTTACTACATCTTAATCCTTGAGTACCCGGTTTAATCCTTTAAGTTATTCATCATATATTTATGAAATTCAATTTCATAATTATACACTTTAGTAACTATTTACTAAAGTAGTTAGGCCTAACATTTTGAATAACAAACCCATTGAAATCTCAAGAGAATATTTTGTATCTCCGATAAGAGACTATGAATTCCATCTTAAAAATATATGTTCCATCAACACTAAATGTGGTTGCCCAACATATTGAGGTTTTGATCGTTACTTTAGATCTCACTCCTGATATATCAAAGCAACCTACACTTCATGATCAGGTCCATTATTCTCTCAAGATTAAGAATTCATGTAAATATAAGTCGTGAGATTTATTATTCATTTGACAGTCTTTAGGAGAATAATAAATATCACAGCAGTCCAGTTCAATATGTCTAAATTCTTAAGACATATCAATACATCAACTAAAAGTCTCTACTTCCATGATCAAGACAAATTATCTTAGTTGATATGTTATAGTCTTCACAGATGAAATGCCCAATTTTATCACCGACTACGAACTAAATTTCTGAGTTTACAAAGAACTTGTGATTTATATCTTCTGTGACTTTTCACATAAATCACATACTATGCATCTCATGGACTATGTGATAATGTCCGAATATTCGTGTTACCATTATTTTAGATAATAATAAAAGAACTTTATTAATTACAACATTAAGTCATACATCAAGTCATACATAATGTCATACATAGCATCATACAATAGGATTTAAGGCCACTAATCCCAACATATATAAACATACATCATGCACAATGCAAGTGCACAAAGCAGGGAAGTAAATGCCTACATCCCTAGAGCATGGCCCAAAATATAATTGCAGGAAAGTAAACAAGGGTTGCCATACTCTAGAGATGAGGACGAATGGTACAATGCATGATACACCTAATACAAACCATTTAAGAGAGAAAGGAAGGAGGAAGGAAGGGGTTTAAAAGAGTACATAATCAAAGGGAAAGGCTAAACTCCTAAACCTACTAACTGTAGCTGCTTGGCTCATATCGACATGCTTGCGTCCTTGCCTTTTTGCTTGCGCCTGGAAGACCGTACCCTAGCTCCATGCGTCCTCGCTCTATATGTGTACATGCAAAGGCAAAGACAAGAAACCAGCAAGCAAGTAATGGAAGGAAAAGGTGCAAAGAGTGTATGAAAGAGGCATAAAGCTGGTAAGCATGATAGACATGGCAAGCAGAGAAACAAAAAAGCAAGCAAACAAGCGAGAAGGAAAATAAGCAAGAAAGCAAACAAAAGGTGGCGTCTGTGAGGGACAAATGTAAGTTTTGATCGAATATCCATCACTTCATTGTGTTGAAGCATGGACGACGCACTAGTAAGCAAGACTTATACATGGACATGTAAGCAAGCATGTAAAGATGCACAGAAAGCTAATTGGTGGCAGAAACAAGCATGGTAAGCATATCATCGCACGGAGCAGAAAAAGGGAAAGGCGTGCACAAAGCAACCGGCATCATGGTGATGCATCCCAAATGATTACATCCAAACAAGGCCTCATGGGCGTTAGATGTAACCGCACAGCCACAAACTCACTAACGGCGTCAAGCGTGGCAAAGCCTTGAACTAGAGAGGCTAACACAAGCATAAAGCATAGAAGCGAGCAAGCATAGACATGCAAATAGGGGTAATCCAAACCCTTTGATGTGGGCCAAGGTGTATAGACGATGACAAAGACCACAGGATCAAGATTGGGTCCCAACCATTTGTCCAAAACATAATAAAGAAAGACAAAGTGACGAAAGGGCTACAATAGCACTTGGTTTGACAAACATAGCCTAGGCTTAGGCACACAAACATGGCATGGAGTACACAAGTATATGGGATATGGCATAAAGCATGTAGAGAACATAGGTCCAAGTGCACAAGCAAATGAGAATGTAGATCTAGACATATAAGCATAGAAACATACATGTAAAGATGTAGAAACTTAGCACATAAACATGGAAGAACATGAATCCAAGCATATAAGCATGTAAAGACAAGGATCTAACCATTTATCATGGAAATAAACACGTAAGACACATAGATCCAAGCAAGGCATAGCCAACAATGTCATACAAGCATGTGAGCATATAACCCTAACGTCATCTTAGAGCTAAAAGAGGCATAAAACATTGGAAAACATGGCATAAAACCCTAGGCATGTAGATCTAGACATATAAGCATGTAAAGATGTAGATCTAAGCATGAAGCACGGAAAAAAGCAAAAAAACCATGGAGATTTAAGCTAGAGACACAAAGAAAGCAAAGAAACATGCTAAAGAATACAATAAATCATGTTATTCAAGCAAAAAGAGCAAGATAAATGCTAGGAAAAGATTTAGAAGGTTATGGGTGTGGATGATAGCTAGAAAAGCTACATCCACACCCCTAAACCCCAAATCCAAACTGTAGAACCAAGGGAATGAAGATTGGGTATAAGAACAATACCTTGTGTGATTTGTGAAGAGAGAAGAATCAAGAGGCTTTGATGTGTTTTTTGGGTTTTTTTTTGTGTTTTTTGGTGTTTGGAAGAGGGAAAAACGTGTAGGGAAACCAGGCACAGAGCAAAAACTCAGAAAAATGTGTGGTCTCCCTGTCTGTAGGGTGCCTGGGGCTATTTATAGCCCTGGGTACATTTTTAGAGGCGGCGGCCCTTGTAAGGCCGCCAGCCTCGAAAGGCCCCAACATGAATGGATCCTAACACCCTTGGAAAGATCTTGACTTCCTATTTTTGAAAAGGTATGGATCTTGAAATTCAAATGATTGGATCGAAAGTTATGGCTCTCAAAATTTTGTGGTGCATCGATCGATGCGTCATCCCGGTTTTCATGATATCTTGGCTGTTCTAACTTTAATTTTGACCCATGGATATTCGTTGGAATGAGAGTTTGATAATCTTCGCAATGACGTTGGTTTCAACCCGTTCCGACAGCTGGATCAAAATTAGGGTTTTTAGGCCCACCTCGGATTGACTTCGGGTCAAACTTGGTCTAAGTGGCTAAAAATCTCCGTGAAGCTCAGGTTTGAAGTAAAACTGTGAAAAATGTTGTTTTGCGAAAGTTTGGACATCGTTTGAACTCCGGTCAAACCTTGGGATGACTAGGGGCATTTTGGTCATTTTAGCAAAAAAAGGCACTTCGGGCGCTCCGGCACCTAAACAAGTTGCACCACGTTGTTTTAGATGTTCTCATGGCCCCGTAGAGAGAAAATGATATTTTTGGATGGGTGCATTTTTAGAGGCGGCGGCCTCGAAAGGCCCCAACATGAATGGATCCTAACACCCTTCGAAAGATCTTGACTTCATATTTTTGAAAAGGTATGGATCTTGAAAATCAAATGATCGGATCGAAAGTTATGGCTCTTAAAAGTTTTTAGTGCATCGATCGGCGCGTCATCCCGGTTTTCATGATATCTTGGCCGTTCTAACTTCAATTTCGACCCATGAATAGTCATTGGAATGAGAGTTTGATAATTTTCACAATGACGTTGGTTTCAACCCGCTCCGACAGTCGGATCAAAATTAGGGTTTTTAGGCCCACCTCGGATTGACTTCGGGTCAAACTTGGTCAAAGTGGCTAAAAATCTCCGAGAAGCTCAGGTTTGAAGTAAAACTGTGAAAAATGTTGTTTTGTGAAAGTTTGGACATCGTTGGACCTTCGGTCAAACCTTGGGATGACCAGGGGCGTTTTGGTCATTTTAGCAAAAAAAAAGGCACTTCGGGTGCTCCAGTGTCTAAACGAGTTGCGCCACGACATTTTAGATGTTCTTATGGCCCCGTAGAGATAAAATGATATTTTTGGATTTTTCAGGGTTCGACACACAAATCAAGGGTGGACAAAATACGGTATCAACAGCTACTGCTTTTTTATCCAATATCTCGAGTGCAATGAGAGGTGTCAGATAAAGAACGTGATTTTGAATTTTGTTGCCCCCAAATTTTCGTGTGGAGACTGTTCATGGATCGGGACTAGACTTTACCCACTTGGCTCGATCTACTTGCAGCTACTACAGAAATATTTTCTGGCCATGCCTCTGAGCTCTAGGAAAGGAGAAATGATAGGTTATTTTTTTTTTAAGGGTTTGATCGGGTCATCGTTGACCGGGTCAATGTTAATCGGGTCAATGCTGCCTGGCGGTCCTTATTAGGGATGGCAATTTTGCCCCGCCCCACTTAACTCGCCCCTCCCCACTTCGTCCCATGCTAGTTTTCCCCGTCCAGGGACGCACCTTTAGGAGGGCGGCTGATGTATGTGTAAAACAATGCCTCTGATTAGGACTTATATGTATAGCTCGAGATTAAAAGCCTTCCGAAGGGCGGCTACTGTGTATAAAAGACAATGCCTCTGATTAGGACTTACATGTATCATTCTAGGGATGCGCATTTAGGAGGGCGGCTGATGTATGTGTAAAACAATGCCTCTAATTAGGACTTATATGTATAGCTCTGGATAAAACGCCTTTAGAAGGGCAGTTGCTGTGTATGCACTCTCGCATTTTTATCGAGGATGGTGGCTTTAAACCGGCTCATCATGGGCTTGTTAATGGCTTTTGAACAATGATTGTCCCGTTGAGGAGATAGAAAGGAGGGATTGCATGAAATAAACTACCCCAATTTAGGGTTTCATCCGATTTTCAACATGAAAGATACATTCTCAATAGGTCCGACCCATTCTCGTATATTAGACAAATGGGGAGAGAACCGCGTAAAATAAACTGCCCCAATTTAGGGTTTTGTGGGGTTTCAAGCTTGTAGATTGGCTACAAGTGGCCTCGGCTTTGCAAGCCATGCCATAATACTGGTGACGAGTATGGACACTCCGAACAAGATAACTTAGACATGCCATGAGGCAGTATGCACTGATTGCTCCTGTTATTAACCGAGCAGGCTAGAAATCCAAGAATGGTATTCTTGAGGTAGCCTCATGAGAAACAACTTCCACAGTCATCCAAATAAGCTAAAGAGCTGCCAGATGGCCGAGATTGGTCTCTAGCGTGTTTCTCCTGTAGTTTCTATCAGGGCTAATCACGCATTACGGTGGGCACTAAAACAAGGGAATCTTCACACAAATATAGGTCTGTGTTTGTGACTGGGGGGATGAAAAGCCCCTGCACATTTCCCGAGGTTCGGTGGCTGCCTCGGGGAACGTGTATAAAAGCTGGGCTTTGCCCAGCCCCATCTCATTCAGTCCTACAATTTTTTCTAGGTCTTCTTCTACCCTTTTCTTCACTCAAAACACTTAGAAAACACCATTCTTCATCTTTTTTACGCGGATCTTTATTAGATTGGCAGATTCCGTAGGACTTGCTTATGGATGTTCTTGGTGCTCATTCCTATGAAACCTTGGCTAAGCTTGAGAGGGAGGAATACCATGAGAAGAAGCTCAAAAGGTGGTGGGGAACTTTTTCTTGTGGTGACCAAGCACTCATCCGGCAGCTTCTCGGAGATGCCATTGCTTTCCTCCACACCACACTAGATTGGCACTTATTAGAGGTCATCACTTCATGTTGGGACCCTGCTTTGAGGTGAGTCACCATTGGGGATGTTGACTTGGTGCCTACTTTGGAGAAGTATGATCGCTTCCTCTCTCTTTCTACTCCTCTAAGCACTATTTTCATTCCACTAGTGCGAACATGCTACTGCAAGCGGCTTGCTGATCTGATGAGCTTCAAGAGGCCCGTTGTGGAAGTTCTGACTTGGCATAATAGCGAGGTAGGAGGGAGCATGTCCTTCGAGATCCTACATGATCGGTTCCATTTGTTGGAGTGCCCTGTTAGTTACCGAGACAATTTTGGGGATTTGGAGGAGCGATGGGCATCCTATCAGCATCAGGCCTTCCTAGTGGCCTTTTTCGGCGTGGTGCTATTCCCTTCACCATCAGAAGCTATCAGTTTTGCCGTTCTTCCTCTAGTGAGTGTCTTGCCTCATGGTTTTTCTTTCATTCCCACTTTACTTTCTGAGACAATTAGGTCTTTGTCCTTGTGTCGGGAGACTGGTAGGGGTAGACTACGCTGCTGCGTCCATATGTTACAGTTGTGGTTCTATAGTCATTTGAGCATCATCGCTAGAGATCATCCAATGGGTTTTATGGGTAGGAATAGGATCCAGGCTACTATGTCTCTCGATCTTCCCTTCTCCAGGAATACTAATGGTTGGCTAAGATATTTGTGCAGCCTGAGTCCCACTAATTGGACCTAGAGGGTCAAGTAGGGTATTACTAGATGGCAAGGACAAACCCATTGTGTCGATTTACTCGATATTCCCTTGGTAGGCATCTAAGGGTGCACAGGGTATTTCTCAAGGATGGCCATGCGATAGTTAGGGGGCATCCAGCACATCCCCTGACTTATTAATCTTTCTGCTATCACCTATGAGTATGGGCTTATGGACATCGATATAGCAATGGTAGGGCGTGCCTCTGAGTTCTAGGAGGCACGCAGATCGAGTATAGACTTCCCCATCTGTTCTAGGGGCGACTGGGAGTGGTTCTCTGCTGAGTTTAAAGTGTGGCAAGACATGAAGGATCCTGTCTTTGTGCTTGACTTGTCATCACTAGTTTCGACCGATATGCCACCCCGGCTGACATTCTAAGAGATTATACCCTAGAATTTGAGATCAGGGTCGAGAGGGCCCTTGCAGACCTAAAGGAGTGCTTAAGGGAGGCTATCAGGGACAGAGATTGCTGCAAGAAGATAGCTGATACACTCATGAAGGATATCTAAGGGATGAGCAGCGTGTAGGAGAGTGAGTCGCTGCTCTTAGGGCAGAGCTCGATCGAAAGGGGCTAGCCCCTCCAAGCACAAAGGCAGAGCTATTACAGGCAAGATCCTATATTCAATCCACTTTGAGCATGGAGTATAGGTGAGAGGGACATGAGCCTAGCAAGCCACAACAAGCTTTTCGTCACTTTCAGACTAGGCTGGCCGAGAGAGAGGAAGCCCTGAGAGTCGCTACTACAGAGGTGAGCAGCTTACAGGCTTTGCTAGAGACTGAGAGGCAAAGCTCTACTTCTGATCCCATGATGGAGAGGGAGTTGGTCCGTCTTTGGTATTCTTATGACAGACTTAGAGAGGTAGCCAAAGACCTGGGCTTCGATGCAGCCAGGTTGCTTCGCACTGTCAGGATGACTTGATTCTCTGCACTGGCTTTGGGAGGCTATGTCAGGCTGTGTCTGATCGTTTGGGCCATGTTTGACTTGTTGGCATTCTTCTCTGTTTACTTTATTTCTACATATGAGCTACGTAGTTAGTATTCCACCGTGTATGGAAAGGTCATCCATAAATTGATAGGCAATTGCGTAAGGCCTTTTGCTTTTTGTTTTGTGTTCTTAAAGTATCTAGTCTGTTAGGCATGCTTAGAAACTGAGAGATGGTGTAGAGAGATGTTTATGATGATATTCAGAGAAGATATATATAAGATGAGATTTCATGTTTTGATACTAGAATGTATGAAAAAAAAAGAATAGCACAATACAGGCATGTTAATGAATACGCAGGCAAATGTTTTGAAAATGCAAGATTATACAAATAAGTAATAAATGTAAAATCCATGCATATCAATATCTTGTATTTCCAAGGATTCATCCTATTCTAGACAAATCTTTTCCTTTACCCATTGAGGTACATTTCCCATCGACATAAGCCAGAACTCCTTAAGTAGACCACTGGGTCATGGCAGTATTGTAGGCAGAGAGCAATCTCAAAGGCGTCTTCCTATCTTGACTTGGATGCTAGATCCCTTTGTCTTTTGATCTTAAGTAGAAATTCAAGCAAGTACAACTGATTGATTTTTCTTTTAAGATGTGACCGAACCAAGATGGTTGCCTACGTACCTCCACGAGGAAGGATCAGGTCATCACGTAGTTCAACTGACTTTTTGATTGCCTTAATTTTTGCCTAAACCACCCTTTCGGGTTTTCAATCTAGCAGGCTCTCTCACATTCTTTATTTTGCTCTCCTTTTTCGTAGACCGCTCTTTCGGGTTTTCAATCTACATTTTGCATTTTTTCACGCTCTCTTTATTTTTGCTCTCATTATGCGTAGACCACCCTTTTGGGTTTTCAATCTACCTTTTTGCATGTATTTTTTTTTTTTTTACATAAAATATAAATGAGATGCACTATGAGGCCCCTTCATGCAAAGTACAGTATGACAGCATTAGAATTGGTGGCCAAATTGAAGTCATGCCCATCCATGTCGGCTAGAATCAAGGCTCCCTCGGAAAAGGCCTTCTTTACCACATATGGACCCTCGTAAGTTAAGGTAAACTTCCCTCTATGATTAGGCATGGCCTGGTTGCGCTTCTTCAAGACTAGATCCCTTTCTTTAAAGATTCTGGGTCTAACTTTCTTGTTGAATGCTCACTCGACACGGCGTTGGTACAACTGTCCATGGCACATTGTGGCCATGCGCTTCTCATCTATCATGTTTAGTTGTTCATATCAAGAACGGGCCTATTCAGCTTCTGACAGCTTTGTCTGTGATAAAATCCTAAGAGACAGGATCTCTACCTCTGCAGGGAGGACGGCCTCCATGCCATACACCAATGAATACGAGGTCGCACTCATGGAAGTACGAACAAAAGTACGATATGCGCACAAAGCAAATGGCAAGTACTCATGTCAGCCCTTATATGTGTCTGTCATCTTTACCAAGATTTTCTTTATTTCTTGTTAGTGGCTTCCACTGCACCGTTCACTTGAGGGCAATAGGGAACTGAATTTCTGTGCTCGATCTTGAACTGTTGGCAGAGCTACTAGATCATTTTTCCACTTAGGTTCATCCCATTATATGTAATAAGCTCTCCTGGCACGCCGTAGCGGCAAATGATGTTGTGTTTCAGGAACCGGGCCACCACGGCTTGAGTGATGCTTTTGTACGAAGTGGCTTCCACCCACTTTGTGAAATAATCGATGGCCACTAAGATGTATTCATGATCGTTCGAAGTTTTCAGAATCACGGGTCCAATGACATCCATACATCAGGCTGAGAAGGGCCATGGTGTTGCAAAAGAGTGCAAAGGTTGAGGAGGAGCATTCTTCCTATCTTGATAGGCCTGGCAATGATGGCATGTCCTTACATGTTTAATGCAATCATTTTCCATGGTGAGCCAATAGTATCTGGCTCTCATAATTTTTCGGGCCAACAGAGGTCCACTAGCATGAGCTCCAAGTAAGCCCTCACACATCTCTTCCATTAGATGATTAACCTCAGAGGCATCTACGCATCGGAGCAAAGTAGAATCGTGGTTCCTTTTGTACAAGACTTCTTTGCTAGGAAAAATTGGCAAGCCATGCGCTAGATGAACTTCTTTTCATTGTCTATTGCACCAAGCGGGTATTCACTGTTCTTGATATAAGCCATGATATCATGGTTCCATGGCTTTCCATCGACTTCAACTTCGACACTCATGCATTCTTCGGTGTTCATGCAATAGGCTGGGATACCACAGACTTCTATGCGCAATTGCCGCATATCATCTCCTTCTGATAACTTGACCATGTTAGCCAGGGTAGCCAAGGCTTCTGCAAACTTGTTGTGTGCCCGGGGCAAATAGGCAAATATGATGTTTCGGAATTTCGGAATCAAGCGGTTGACGCATTTCTGATACGGAATCAACTTGGTGTCTCAGGCTTGCCATTTTCCTTCAATTTGAGAGATGATCAACAGGGAGTCTCCAAAGATGCTCAAGTCATAGGCGCCGAACTCTAGGGCCACTTGTAGGCCGACTATGCACGCTTCATACTTTATGACATTGTTGGTGCAATCAAAATTCAGCTTAACTGAAACAAGGATTTGCTAGCCCTTGGGGGACACTAAGACTGCTTCCACCCCATTTCCGTTAGAGTTGGTTGCTCCAATGCCAGGGTTCCACATTTTCTGGTTCTAGTTCCAGTGCCATGACATCCTTATCAGGGAAGAGGGATTCTGAAAGTTCTGGATCATTTAGCAGCTGATCCGCTAAGTAATCAGCTATGGCCTGGCCCTTGATGGCCTTTCTTGTTACAAAGACAATGTCGAACTCAGAGAGCAACATTTGCCACTTGGAGATTTTCCCTATAAGAGCTAGCATTTCAAAGATGTACTTAATGGGATCCATGCAGGAAATGAGCCGCATCGTGAAGTAGAGCATATATTGCCGCAACTTGCGTGATGCCCACACTACGGCGTAACATGTCTTTTCAATGGCAATGTAGTTATTCTCGCAACTGGTGAACTTCTTGCTTAAGTAGTAAATCTCCCTTTCTTTCTAGTCAGGCTCAGCTGCTTGGTTTAACGTGCAGCCCATGGAGGTTTCTTGTACCACTAGGTAGAGGATCAACGAATATCCCGGTGTCGGGGGAACCAGAACATAAGGGTTTAACAAATATTGCTTGATCTTGTCAAAGCCTGGCACTCATTTGTCTATACTATCTTGGCGTCCTTTTTCAAGAGCTTAAACAACGGATCACATATGGCGATCAACAGCACTATGAAACAAGCTATGTAATTGACTTTGCCGAAGAAGCTGCGGATCTGTTTCTTGGTTTGCGGTGTTAGCATATCTTGGATGGCTTGGACTTTTGCTAGGTCCACTTCAATTCCTTTTTGGCTGACTATGAAGCCGAGTAATTTCCCTGAACTAGCTCCGAAGACACACTTGTTAGGGTTTAGTCTCAACTTATACTTAATAAGGCGCTTGAATAGCTTTCTTAAATCCGCCAAATGATCCCTGGGCAATCATATCATCTACGTAGACTTAATCTCTTTGTGCATCATATCATGGAATAGGGTTACCATGGCTCGCTGAAAAGTAGCACTTGTATTCTTTAAGCTGAATGGCATGACGTCATATGCATAGGTTCCCCAATAAGTGGTGAATGCTGTCTTAGCTTTGTCCTCCTCAGCCATCTTGATCTGATGTAGCCTGAGAAGCCATCCATGAAGGAGAAGAACCTATTGGTAGCGGTATTATCGACCAGGGTATCAATGTGTGGCAATGGGAAGTTATGCTTGGGGCTGGCCCGGTTTAAATCTCTATAATCAATGCACTTGCGCACTTTCCCATCTTTCTAGGCACAGGAACAATGTTGGCAACCTAATCTGAGTAGGCTATTGCGGTAAGGAAACCAGCTTTCAACTGTTTTTCTACTTCTTCTTTGATCTTCAAAATGATCTTAGATTTCATCCTTCAAAGGGCCTGTCGCACTAGAGGGCATTTAGGTTTAACCGGAATTTTGTGCATGACGATCATAGTGTCTAACCCTGGCATATCTTGGTTTGACCAAGCAAAGATCTCTTTGAATTCCTTGAGTAGAACTATGAGCTCAAGCTTCATGTCTTTAGGAAAGTTTACCCCAATCTTGATGGGTTTTTAATTCTCGCCTTCGCCAGCTTGGATCCTGTGCTCTCTATATTAGAGCTTCCAAAATATCACAAGGCAGACTCATGATTTCATCTAATCCTTCAATATCATGTTCCCACTCTATTGCCTCATCCATGTCATCAATATCCTCGTTATAGCAATAGAACGATGTACTCGCTTGGGAATTAGAATAGATCCTATAAAACAGAACATATACAAGAAAACATAAGACAATTTGCACACACATATTCATAAGAAAGCAAGTAAAGAGATAGATGCAAAGATTTTCTTAATAATACGCTGGATAATTTCATTAGTGGATTATAGATATGAGGATAACAAAGTTCATGCCTGATAATGACAAAAAGGGAAACACACATTTTTTGGAAAATAAACTGGGAAAATGCAAGCAAGAAATGTAGGAAATATGATATAAACATGCAAAACAAACTAGATATGCTATTCCAACTCTTTCGGGCAATTGGAGGACCCAACCACACAATAATGGAATACTCCTTACTTAGCCAGTGCAACCACGAAGTAGGGCTTGGCAGTCTAATGGCCTACTGTCTCACCTGGCATGCAGGGCCTAATGGTAGAAGTTAGATCATCCCCTGGGGATATGATGGCATTCATTTAGAATTCTTCTGGGCAAAGGCGGATGAGACAAGCCAGATCTGATTCTTCCTCACATGATCCCTGTGCTACTTCTGATCTAAGAACCTCGGCCGGTGCCAGAAAAGTGACCTTGATGTGGGAAATAGACTTCCCTTGGCCTATGCACTTCCTTTTCTTTCCTCTAGAAGCCTAAAAGAGTTCTTCATCGGAGGGGTCGTAACCTAGACCGAAACCTCCTTTGTTGTCCGGGAGTTCAACCAAAGAAGACTTCCTGTTTCCTACGGCACCAAGGCCTTTGAGCATTTCCTTGGCAGCCATTAAAGTAGCGAAGGGCCATGTTGACTCAAGTTCTGAAGCTCGATCTAGCCTTGCACCTCCCAAAGAGTGCCATCAATGGCTCTAATGATCATGGTGGTAGGGCGGATAAGAGATTTATCCACATTCAAATGCTCCAAAGTGGACATTGGGCAAACATTCAGGGCCAACCCATTGTCTATCAGTGCTCTGGCGACGATTATATCCTTACACCTTACTATAATGTGCATGGGCAAAGTTTGGTCTCTACCTTCTGGTGGTAGTTCATCATCTGTAAAGGAAATCTAGTTGGTGGCCAACACTGTTGAGATCATTCCATTAAAGGCGGATTCTGTAGCCCTAGTAGGGATACGTGTCTTTTTCAGGACTTTCAAGAGAGCATTGCAGTGGACCTTAGAGGATAGTAGTAACACCAAGATGGAGATCTGAGCCGGCGACTTGTTTAGCTGCTGAATCACACTATACTCTGAGTTTTTGATAACTTTCAAGAACTCCTCAGCTTCTTTGGTTGTGACCTTGATCTTGACAGGTTCGGCGGTGCCCTTGCTAATCTCTTTCCTTCTCCTTTCTAATTCCTCAGGAGTATAGCAGTGGCCACTCCTAGTAAGCCTAGACAGACTTGAAGAGATGTTGGAATAGACCTCCTCTTTTCTGGTTCGAGTGGAGATTAAGGACACATCGTATTTCCAGGGGACATGATGACTATCTTTATACGGGAACGATACGGCATGCGAATGATAACACCCTCTTGAGTTTGCAAATTGGGCGCTATAAAGAATGTCTTCAGATTAATGACCATTGGACTTGGTAGAATGGTTTCAAGGGACTTTGAGTTGGATAACCTAAAGATTCCTGAGGTTGGCTTTGGCAAAATAAAAGGATCGAAACCTCAGATAGCAGGAACAATAACAGTTCCCTCCTGAACTGATGGTGATGCTGGCCCTGTGACCACAAGAAATGCGAGAGTTAGAGGATCAAATCCACCAATGGCAAGCGGGGTTTGCCCTTTCCCATAATTTGATGACCCTGAATCTATCAGCGATTTTATGATCTACTAAACGACCACTAAAGAGGACGAAGCTGGAGCAACCTGGCCAAGGCGTTTCAATAAATACTCATCCCAATCCTTTCTTGACCCAATTGATATAGCATTGCAACTGGCTTTTGACTAGATGGTTGGGGGACATAAGTTGGCAGCCATACAATCACCTCTTCGCACCATTTCTCTTTCAATCCAAATGATACTGCGCTTGGCTAGTCTCTGTACTTGTGCTCAAAGCACTTTACAGTCAAACAGGACATGGCTTTCCTCACTATCACAGAAGCAGCAGATTCCCCAATCAAATCCATCAGTTCCCGCGCCTTTAAGATCAAGGTGGCTTTCTTAGACTAAGGCTTGGAGCAAAGCCTTCCATGGGAAAGATGGTGAGGAGAATATCGGAACCCTTTCTTCCACTGTGATGATGACATTCACATTCCTTTCCTGATGGGGAGGCAAAAGGTTGGTGATGATATTCAAGGCAGCTGCATTATCGAACTATATCAACTTGTTGTCTATGAGATCTTAGACATGGTCCCTCAAATGGAGATATTCCTCAAGGGTATGCCCTTCGTCCCCGAAACGGTGTTCGCACTTCTTGGATGGGTCAAAATTAGGCAATGGAAAGCCTTCCCTGGTTTCTAAAAAATTGGCATCACCAGCTTCCTTTCCAGTAGGTAAGCATAAAGATCTGCCATGGGCATGGGTAACGGAGTGTACTTCCGGTTTTCCCTCCTAAAGGGACGAGGTGAATTTGGCCTTCCTCTCTGATTAAAGGCTCTGTTAGGTGAGTGAATAGACTGATTCTATTGCTAATAAGGTCTAACAGCTAGGGCGTAGGTAGGAGCTACACCCCTAGGTCTTTTTGATGCATTGTTAACGATATGAACATTAGCTTCCCTAGTCTTGCGGCCAGTCATTCTCTTGACTTTCTGTTCAACCATGGAACTCAAAGACTTGGCATCCATGATCTTCTTGCTCCTAGTACCCTCGTCAATGCACTCCCTAATAGGAATGAGGCTAGTGAAATGAGTGACTTGGGTGCTGATCATCTTCTCATAATAAGAAGGGTTGAGGTTATCAATGAACCACTTGATCATCTAATTCTCCATCATATGGGGTTGCACTTGTGCAGCTAGCTCACGCCACCTCTGGGCATACTCACAGAAGGATTCCCCACTCTTCTTTTCTGTCTTTAGAAGAACTGTGCCGTCGGGAGCTATCTTGGTGTTGAACTGGTAGTATGCTAGGAAAGAGTTGGCCATTTCCCTCCAGCTAGAGGTGTTTTCCAATTTCACATACCATGTGGCAGCGTGGCCGGCTATTAGGGAAAATCTGGCAAAACAGAGGGTGATTATCCCTATAGGGAGCCATCTTCCTACAGAACATGTGCAAGTGCGCGTAGGGGTCTCTTGTACCATCATACTTGATAAACTCTAGTACCTTGAACTTAGAAGGCATAATGACCTGAGGGAAGTTGGTTAGACTATCTAGATCAATGCTTCCATGGACGTTGGAGCCCTCTATGATATGAAACTTCTCGGCTAGAGTTTCCACTTGGCTCTTAACTTGGTCGATCCCAGATTTGGGGTGGTACATTGTGACCTTGTTCCTATACTAGTGGAGGCTGATTTTCATTCTTGGTTTAGGGACCCCCTTGACTATGACTGGAAGAGTTTAGTCCTTCTCCTACGACCAGTTGTTGCATCATACGCATCATTTCTACCTTTTGCTCCTTCAGAAGAGCAACTTCTTGTACAGTTTCCTCAAGGGTAGAAGTACCACTATTAGATATCTCTCTTGTGTAAAACCTAGTGATGATAGGATCATGGTGTGGTGGTAGCTTAGCCTGTTTCCTTTTAGCAGTCTTTTAATCCTAAGAGATAGTGGGAAGTGAAAGAAACGGGGTGCGTTTGACAATGTGGAAACACAACATCGAAATCAAGTTAGTTTATGCTCTTGCTATTTAACATGCACCTACCATTTTCAGAAAAATTTGGCTTTGCACCCTTAATCGGGTATTTATCATGGTGAGCTTCTACTATGATTCAAGATTAATGCACTAGATTGGCAAGTAACCATGACTTTCATGGCATGCTTAACAATGCGAGACAGACCCTCTTTTGATTTCATGCTTGTACAAAATTTTCTTTTACAATGCTAGGTTCATCGGCTCCAATAATGAGCCTTTCACACTACAAGAAATGCGACTGTGAAGAAAAGCTCAGCTTTTGATAATGTGGACTTCTCAGGGAAGCTCTTGGACACTTGGACCTCTTGGTAATTTGGATAGCATGGATCTCTTAGACCCTTGGATTTCTTGAGGACTTAGGTCTCCAAGCAATCTTTATTAGATCTTCCTTGGGAGAATTCTCAAACTCATGATGTCTTAGGATTCTTGACAGCTTTTCGACAACATCTCCTCTTGAACGAAGTTTCGATTACTTGAACAAATTTTATATTTGTACAATTAGGTGACGGAGCCAATTAGTGTATGCATGAGTGCCCTTGTAGGGTTGTAAACCTTTAGGGATAGGATGTGATTTAACATGTACAAGCAATGAGGTTGCTTTTCCTAGGGTTCGATCATGGATGTTGTGCAAACATGATAGAAGGAACCTGGAGTAGAGCACAATTTCTTTGGCACAAGCAAAAAGGGCGCACTTGTTACAAGACACTTTTCCCTGACCTCTAGCCCTATAAGGGTATCCTTTCCTAGGCTTGGATGTTTGCTCTTTAGGTCTCACCTAGTCTTGATGGGCTTTAGGCTTGATCTAGTCCTCACGGGTTTGACATAACTAGGCCAATTATATGCAAAGGCTTAACTAGTAGGTGGTTCCCTCCCTGCATGGAAGTTATGGGGCAAGAAGGATCGAGGGGGCCTTTTCAGCAACTCCTGTCCACCCATGGACCTAGAAGTGCCTACAACATCAGCCTCGAATCTAACTATAGGTAACAATGCCGATGTGTGTGTCTGGGCATTTGCAGAAGGGGTGATGAAATTCCCATAGAGATGTGACTACACCAGCAGTGTGGAGCCTAGGTCCGGCTCAAAAAGGGTGTATATGTCATGCAATCCTTAATGAAAGGGAAAGACTTTTTCAAAGCACAACAGAGATATATATATATATATATATAAATGGAAAGCGGATAAAGGTGTAGCAAAAATTAAATTTTGCTACCTTATGTTTGCATGTGAAGGAATGCGGTAAAGCATGTGAGGACAGTTGTAAAGCTTGTGAGGAAAGCGGTAAAGTAGGTGAGGAAGGCAGTAAACCCCCATGTGAAAATACCTCAAAGTCTTCCTTTTGGAAAAAGATTTTTTGGAAAATTTTTTTTGCTCTTTTGAAAAATAGTCTACAAGGATACAGTAGAAGTCCTTTTCAAAAGGAAAACTCCAGAAGCCAATGCCAATTTCTGTGTCTTCGAAAGCCAATGTCCAAAGATTATGGTTTTATCGAAAGCTCTAAAGGCTAAACTCTCATCAATCCCCAATGGAGTAGCTAGTTTGTTGATGCCTGGCCTCGATCAAAACGGGGAGGAAAAAATCCACCGCTGTCGTTGCGGGCCCTCGTTCGACCACCCGCCATGGTGACAACTCCCGCACACGCGGGGCCTCATTGTAGGGCCCCACTCAAAATGTGTATATATGGTGTTGTTCGCATGGAGCTTCGAGTGCTCTCTCTCTCTTGGTGGAGGAAGTAGGTCTACCTTTAGCGTTATGGTAGGAATCTAGACTAAATTTTAGGTGATTACCAAAGGTAAGTGGAGTCGCCACCAATCATTGGGTTTTTTCTAAGGTGTGATTGGTCACCTATTTCTAGTTGATTATATTATCAATCCTAGGTTAAGAAAAAGGACATTCTTCCTAATCTAATGTGGATGGCAGAAAAAATCTTGATTCTTAGGTCCGGAAGTTTGGTTATGTGTGGGGAAGGTGTTAGGCACCCCACAATGCCTATCCAAGGACAGTCCTTTGTTTTGATAAAACCATAATTTTCAGAAATTAGTAGCAAAAAACATGATTTCAGCATTGGCTATTGGGGGTTTTCATACATAGAGGCTTTGAGGTTTGGCTTTTGAAAGGTGTGGTCCTAATCTATGCTTTCCTAAGGCGTTTGAGCAAAGTGCTAGATTTCTACGGCGAAAATCTGGCGACAAGTCACCTTACTTTTGCGGCAAAAATTAGGCATCACCTGCCTTAGGTGACAACGACTGTGACAATCACACCTAAAGGGGGCGAGCAGGTATATATATACATACATCATGCACAATGTAAGCACACAAAGCAGGGAAGTAAATGCCTACATCCCTAGAGCATGGCCAAAAATATAGGTGCAGGAAAGTAAACAGGGGTGGCTATACTCTAGAGATGAGGACGAATAGTAAAAGGCATGATATACCTAATACAAACCATCTAAGAGAGAAAGGGATGAGGAAGGAAAGGGTTTAAAAGAGTACATAACTAAAGGGAAATGCTAAACTCTTAAACCTACTAACTGCAGCCGCTTGGCTCATATTGACATGCTCACGTCCTTGCCCTTTTTGCTTGCGCTTGGGAGACCATGCCGTAGCTCCATGTCTCCATATGTGTACATGCAAAGGCAAAGACAAGAAACCAACAAACAAGCAATGGAAGGAAAAGGTTCAAAGAGTGTATGAAAGAGGCAAAAAACCGATAAGCATGATAGACATAGCAAGCAAAGAAACAAGAAAGCAAGCAAACAAGTGAGAAGGAAAACAAGGAAGAAAGCAAACAAAAGGGGTGAACACAAGGGACAAATGTAGGTTTGGATCGAATGTCCATCACTTCATTGTGTTGAAGCATGGATGGTGCACTAGCAAGCAAGACTCATGCATGGACACGTAAGCAAGCATGTAAAGATGCACCCCAACAGGTGGCACAAACAACCATGGTAAGCATATCATCGCATAGAGCAGAAAAGGGGAAAGGTGTGCACGAAGCAACCGCCATCATGGTGATGCAGCCCAAATGGTTACATCCAAACAAGGCCTTATGGGCGTCGGATGTAACCGCACAACCACAAACCCACTAAGGGCGTCAAGCATGGCAAAGCCTTGAACTAGAGAGGCTAACACAAGCATAAAGCATAAAAGCGAGCAAGCATAGACATGCAAATAGGGGTGATCCAAACCCTTTGATGTAGGCCAGGGTATACGGACAATAACAAAGACCACAGGGTCTAGATCAGGTCCCAACCATTACGCCAAAACACAATAAAGAAAGAAAAAGTGACAAAAGGGCTACAATAGCATATGGCATGACAAACATAGCCTAGGTCTAGGCACGCAAACATGGCATGGAGCGCACAAGCATATGGGATATGGCATAAAGCATGTAGAGATCATAGATCCAAGCACACAGGCATATGAGAACATAGATCTAGACATATAGGCATAGAAATATACATGTAAACATGTAGAAACTTAGCACATAAACATGGAAGAACATGAATCCAAGCATATAAGCATGTGAAAACAAGGATCTAACCATATAGCATGGAAATAAACATGTAAGACACATAGATCCAAGCAAGGCATAGCCAACAACGTCATATAAGCATGTGAGCATCTAACCTTAATGTCATCATAGAACAAAAAGAGGCACAAAATATAGGAAAACATGGCATAAAGCCTAAAGCATATAGATCTAGACATATGAGCATGTAAAGGTGTAGATCTAAGCATGAAACATGGCAAAAAACATAAAAAGCATGGAGATTTAAGCTAGAGACAGGAAGAAAGCAAAGAAATGTGCTACAGAAAGCAATAAATCATGTTATTAAGGCATAAAAGCAAAATAAAAGCTAGAAAAAGATTTAGAAGGTCAGGGGTGTGGATGATACCTAGAAAAGCTACATCCACACCCCTAAACTTTAAATCCAAAGTGTAGAACCAAGGAAAGGAAGATTGGTTACAAGAACAATACCTTGTGTTGTTGGTGAAGAGAGAAGAAACAAGAGGCTTTGATGTGTTTTTTGGGTGTTTTTGTGTGTTTTTTGGTGTTTGGAAGAGGGAAAACATGTAGGGAAACCAAGCAGAGAGCATAAATTCAGAAAAATGTGTGGTCTCTGTCTATGGGGTGCCTGGGGCTATTTGTAGCCCTGGGCACATTTTTTGAAGTGGTGGCCCTTCAAGGGTGCTGGCCTCGAAAGGCCCTAACATGAATGGATCCTAACACCCTTGAAAGATCTTGACTTCCTATTTCTGAAAAGGTATGGATCTTGAAAATCCAACGATCAGATCAAAAGTTATAGCTCTCGAAAGTTTGTGGTGTATCGATCGGTGCGTTATCTCGGTTTTCGTCATATCTCGGCCATTCTAACTCCGATTTCGGCCCATGAATAGTCATTGGAATGAGAGTTTGATAATCCTTGCAATGACTTTAGTTTTAACCCGTTCCAACAGCCAGATCAAAATTAGAGTTTTTGAGCCCACCCCAGATCGACTTCAGGTAAAACTTAGTCAAACTTGGTTAAATTGGATAAAAATCTCCTAGAAGCTTGGGTTTGAAGTAAAACTATGAAAAATATTGTTTTGCAAAAAGTTTGTACCTCGTTTGACCTTCGGTCAAACCTAGGGCTAATTAGGGGCATTTTGGTCATTTTAGCAGAAAAAGGCACTTCAGGTGCTCCGGTGCCCGAACGAGTTGCGCCATGTCGCTCTAGATGTTCTCATGGCCCTGTAGTGAGAAAATGATATTTTTAGATTTTTTGGGGTCTAGCACGCAAATCGAGGGTGGACAAAATACGGTATCAATAGGATGTAAATCACCTAAAACGGAATGAGTGCTAAAATTCCTTGGACGAATACAAGTCAGGAATAAACAACATAAGCAGATAAGGATTCTCTCAAAAACGCAAGTCACACACAGAATATCAACATGACGACCATAAAAGGAATATAAGAAGAACCATCGAAGGTATGAAAATAAAACCATAACATAAACATATTTTTGTCTGTGATCAGCAATTAAGGCCCAAAAAACATAGGGCAAAAAGCATTGTCTTGAAAGTAGAATGTAAAGCCCAAAAAACACATTGGGCACCCAAAAACGAAAACAAATATATATATATATATATATACACACACACACACACTAGGCAAATTCTTTTTTAAGGAGCAGCCTCGTCACCGCCTGCAGGAGTGTTCTCTAGAGCAATCCCTTCAGGAGCAGTAGCTGCGGACTGAGAAGCCTTGTCCGTCTCCATCTCTTTGTCCACTCCTCAAGGTCTAGACGCCCGAAGTCCATGCCAGTAGGATGCTTGACGAGATACCATCAAAGAAGCTTAAAACCCTTGTAATACCAACTGAGGAGAATTGTGTTGTACTCCTCAGTTTGTTGAAAGGCTTCAATGGCCTTAGCAGAAATGGTCTTGACCTTCTGATTCGTAGCTTGGAGTTGCTCGTCCTTCTCCACAGTCAGCTGCTTCTCAACCCTCAGGTCGTCAGCCAAAGCCTTAGCCTTCTCCTTAGCAGTGTTAGCTTCGCCCATGGCAAAAAAAAGCTCCCTCCTCAGCTTAGCATTCTCTGCCTCCAAAGCCTCCCCTTTGGACCCCACTAATGCTGCCTTCACCTCGTGGCCCAAGTACTCCGACATAATGCGGATTGTCTCCCCCAGCACCTAAAAAGGAGATTATATAAAACACTAACCTTCAAATCCATGCGCAAAATCAGAAAAGGAAAAATGAGTGATACAAGTACATCACCTAAACGAGCTTGTGGATGTGACGGCCTGTAAACTAGCGGAAGGGTATACCTGAGAGCACGTTAAGATCCTTGATAGTGAAAGCATCCTGCGCCCTCGTCAGAGCCAGGCTAGTGTCGTCCCAGACACTCAACAACCACGAGTCAACCTTATCCTTGCCCTTGTCCACCACGCGCTGCCACTTTGGATGAGGGGTGATTTCCTCCACCGAGGTAGCAGGAGACGCAACCCTCATGGCCTCAGGGACGGAAGCAACAGGGTTGACAGGAGTCCCCTTCTCAACCACCCGAACCACCCTCTTCCCAAGGTTCAAAAGAGGCTTGTTCTTCTTGGCCCTCATCTTGGTGTATATCTCTTGGTTGAACTTCATCGTCATCTCTGCAAAAGAGAAAGATTTGTTGTGAAAGAAAAAAGAAAAAAAAAAAAGAAATTGGACGAACCAAACGGACACTTACTTTTTTCTTCAATCTCAATAACACGCAGAACGAAGTAGGAAGGCTCCGGTCCAAGGCAGTGACGAGCTAAAGTTCTAAAATCGACCAAATCGTTGAAGTCATCAATCGTTTTAGCGTACTCAGTGGTATCTTTGACGTGCTCCTTGTACCTGCTCTTGAGCTTTGAATGCTTTTTAACTACACAGACACAACAATTAAAGAGGTTAGTAGCAAACCAAAGGAAAAGAAGAAGGAATAAGGACTTACAAAAAGATAGCGCACCTAGACTTGGGGCTCTCAAATGACAAAGCAACATAGGAACTTCATCCCAAAATTCATCAAAAGGAGTCTCCCATCAGTCCCCAGACACAAAAAAGAACCTTGATTTCCAGTATCGAAAGGACAATGGTAGATCAGTAATGATCCTCGCCTTCCTAACCCAGGGTACAAGTTCGTGGTACTCGTACTCCTTTGACTCCTTTAAATGATACAAGTGTATGAATTCGTCCACCCTAATCATGTCACCTTCAGTGTCGACCATCCATATCTCCATACAATTGTCGGATAAATAACATGTTTGTATCGCATACAGAACATACGCATTGGAAAATTAACGGATCTACTTCATTCGCAATTGATAACATGTGCAATGTAAATTTCAGAATATAAGAACAAGAAAGTGTACCTTGGTATGGTGAATTTCAAAACAAAGATTAGAAGTACTCGGGAACACTTTTAATTTTCACTCCAATTCCACTTGATGCCCAAGATGTGTGGTCTCTCAATCAGTTCTATGTGTTTTTTCTTGAGAGAACATGAAGGAGTCTCTTACACCAACATATAAACAATTTCATCTCTATAAAAATTCTGTATGTTTCTCTCCACATAACTGGTTATCTAATTGGGCTAGCCTTTTGGACCTTCCCAATTGGGCTTTAGTGTGTGGCTTAGAGTGGGACCAAAAGGGAACAAATAAGACACTAGCTCCAATGGGCCTTGGGCTTTTCTGTCAACTCTTGACAAGTCCAAAGTTACCATTAATTATATTTAATACCACTATATAAATATAATTTCACTCTAGGCCTTATTAATAAATTATATCCTAAGAATTTATTATACACGCAACCCCTTCATAAGATATGCGTAATAATACAAAGTCATGAATATAGACTGCCACTTTGTAAATTACTACATCTTAATCCTTGAGTACTCGGTTTAATCCTTTTAAAGTTATTCATCATATATTTATGAAATCCAATTTCATAAATATATACTTTAGTAATTTCTTACCAAAGTGGTTAGGCCTAACTCTCTGAATAACTAAATCCATTAAACTTATCTCACGGGAATATTTTGTATCTCCGTTAAGAGACTATGAATTCCATCTTGAGAATATATGTTCCATCAACACTAAATGTGACTGCCCAACATACTGAGGTTTTGACCGTTACGTTAAATCTCACTCCTGATATATCAAAGCAACCTACACTTCATGATCTGGTCAATTATTCTCTTAGGATTAAGAGTTCATATGAATAGAAGTTGTGAGATTTATTATTCAATTGATAGTCATTAGGAGAATAATAAATTTCACAGCGGTCCAATTCAATATGTCTTAACTCTTAAAACATATCAACATATCAACTAGAAGTCTCCACTTCCATAATCAAGACAAATCATTTTAGTTAATATGTTATAGTCTTCGCAGATGAAATGCCCAATTTCATCACCGACTACGAACTATAATTCTCAGTTTACAAAGAACTTGTGATTTATATCTTCTGTGACTTTTCACATAAATCACATACTATGCATCTCATGGACTATATGATAATGTCCGAATATTCATGTTACCATTATTTTAGATAATAATAAAACAAATTTATCAATCACAATATTAAGTCGTACATAATGTCAAACATGATGTCATACTTAATATCATACATATCATCATACAATAGGATTTAAGGGCACTAATCCCAACAACAACTAATCACGATTCTCCACGAGTTCGGCATAAGTTGCCCAGGAGTGATGTTGAAATGGTTCAGGAGCACTATAATGAATGGGTGGACGGGAAACCTAAGACCGCATTGGAAAGTAGCTTCGTAAAAGCACACTTCCCCAGGCGAGAAATGAAAAGCCCTTTCCTCTTCGTGGGGAAGACGAATTCTAACTCTTTCAAGGAATTGGAGCCTATCTCTAAACCTGGAGAGGGTGTTAGAGTCTAAAGCACACACCTCCCCAAGGGCATGGAAAGCCCTAACCTCTCTTCGGTCAGAAGCAGCAGTATCCACCTCCACCTCAACAGGGTCATCGCTAGACGACAACCCAGTCTCCAGTTCACTAGACCTCATCTTAGACATGACTCCTCGATTGCCCACCAACTCCTCAAACCAATTTACAGACTGACGCAATAAAGGAAATAGATCGGTCAACACCAAATCCAAACCGTGGCCCCTAAATACAAACCCTTTGATTGGAGGGCAATGGTGTTGTTATTTGAGCTGATTTTGCTATTTATTGATCTAATTTATATTGTTGTTATTTGAGATTTTATTTTTTATTTTTTTGGTTTAAGGGGTTAAGAACTATGATAGGGGATTAAGATTATTTTTGTTGAACTCAAAATTTTCGAATTATCAAATTAGGATGTTTAATATATTTTTTTAGTGTTTGACAAAATAGATAAGTTTTAAAATAATTATATATTAGAATTTTTTTTACAAGTCAGTGTGTATATATAATAATAATATAAATACTTTTTTTTTTTTTTGTGTGAAGTAAATACATTGACTTGCATGTAAAGCGGCCGTGGTTATTAGAAATGAAGTGGCTATTTAGGTGGTAGTAGGGGTTGTACCAAAGAACCATTTTATTTATTTATTTATTTTTATGAATCTATTTTATTTAATTTTATGAAAGTAAGTACCATTTCATTTAATTCATGCTTTTCAGTGACTACAAATCATGTGAAAATATCCATCACACAAAACAAAAAATGTGAATGAATATAAATTCATTTCACTTTCATACCCCATGTGATAAAGAGACCGACTTCACACGGAATGCAGAATGATAGGGGGAAGACTATCCTCAAGTAAGGTGTGCGCAGTCAGCAGTGCGCTACGAACGAACCTTCCTGTTCCTGTATGTATATATTTACTTTCCCTGCCAACTGGAAAAAGACATATATATATATATATATATATATATTTATATAGGTCTGTCTCACAGTCACAAGTTGACCCCATCGTATGATATTACGTGTATTAATGTCAATTTTTATCCCAAAACATTTATAATAAAAAAAAGTAAAATCTTTTTACTTATGGATTGAAGGTAGATCTCCGGGTATTTTTTATTTATTATTTATTAGCGTGTAATTCAGTATATATACACGGGTACATTTAAAAACAATCACAATTACATATTATATATATTATTATATTTTTTTATAGTTTATTATATTGGACTCCTCGTTTTCTATATTAAATTAACTAATTTGACACAAAAATTTAAAAATTTAGATTAAATGGGATATGTGGCACAAAATTAAACTTTAATTGAAATTTAATTTTTACTTAAATTAACTCACTTGGCACAAAATTCTAAAATTTAGATTAGATGAGATACGTGGCGTAAAATTAGACACTAATTGAATTTCAATTAAAAATTTAATTAAATTTTCTCTCTGTTTTACCTATCATTATATATATAGATATATAGATTAGCTGGACAGGAGAAGGAGATAGATAGATCCAATATTCGAATCAAAATATAAACTGACTTATTTGGTCCCCCATCCATTCCCATGGCATTAACGAAAATCAATAAGCCTTAGCATTTGCTTCCACTTACAAAAATACCTTTGTATTTCTTTCATTTTTTTACGGATGTCGTCGGTGTGCAGTCCAATCTTCGGGCTAACACGTGGCAATAATGATGATGGAGAAACTCATATAAAAAAGAATTATTATTATTTATTTATGAATAAAGATATATATATATATATATATATATATTGAAATAAAGAAACAAATTAATATTCAAAGTCTTTTCTTAATTGTTATCTCTTTTATTCTCTCTTTACTTTAATTAAGATGGGAGTATAAGGCTTTTGGTCCTGTAGATTGAGAAGTGCATATATAATTGGTAGGGTAGCCTTTGAAAAGAGATAAGAAAATTTGTTTTATAAGAATAAGAGTGTCAACAAACATCCCTATTCATTTTTTGAGTAAACAGTAATATTTATTAGAACTCGTACAAAAATAATAATAGTATTTTAAATCGGGTTCAACCTCTCCATAGGGTGATACTAATCTCAATGACTTGTCTTGGCCAATAAAAATAACCCACACATATATGTAGGTCATATTTTGCTCTAATTTTAGCCTAACTCTGAATTCAAAATGAGCTTTAAATTAATCTAGATAAGAAAACTAGACTTTCATAATCAATATAGCCTAGCTATTAAACAAACACTTAAACCAAAAGTATTAGAAATTTCATAATCTTATACCATATTTAATTTCCTAACTATATATACAACGAAAAACATGTTTCATCTCCAAAAATTGTTGCATATCAACCATAAATACAGATTTTCTCCTTCAACAAAACATAGTTTTCAGGTAATTTTTTGAGTGATTAATGGACAAATAAAAACCTAGAAAACTACATACCAATATTTTTTTTATAAAGAATAAAGGGCAAGAATGCTGAAATATAACAATATTTTAAATACATTTGAAAATGAATAGCTATTTTAAATTCAACACACCAATCAAAAGCGAAGATTGATACTGATAGTGATACCACTGGCCCGGCCTAGGCCCTAGTTTGGTTTGATCAATAACCACCCCCCCTCCCCCCAAACAAGAAGTAACTTCAACCATGAAAGTGGCCTTAAAATGATGATTGTATATCTCATTTTATTATTATAGTTAGAATTTAAAATGCTTAGTGAATACCAAACGTGGGAGGACGAGAATCCAAGGACAGGGTCAAAAGAGAGAGAAGTCCAATGTCAGAAGGACAAACCTGGCCGATGACCAATTCTGAAAACCATCGAGCATAAACTGAAGAAGAGGAGGAAGATTTGCCGACAAGCAAAGAAGGGAAGAATGTAGATAAAGCATCCATCACTTCCGTATTCAATACTCTGAACCCACTTAGCTGGCCGCATTAATGAAGAAATGACCCATAAATAGTGTCATCACAGCTTATAGCCTGGTGTAGAAGCCTTCCAGTGAAGTCCAATGAGACAAGTATCAAGGGAAACAAACTCAAACCCTCAAAGTGGAAGGCTAAGATTCAACCTGAGAGGCTATATAAGGTGGAAAGACCTCTGTAAAAAGGGAATGAAAACGTTAGAGAAAAAAAAGAGCAATATAAGAGTGTGATTGTAATCCAAGAACAAGTGTAACCTGTATCTCGAACCAAACCCGAGAAACATAATATAAGGCTCCCGAGGCTCTTTTTGACCAACTCTCATCTTATACACTTATGCTTAATGTTGATCCTTTCATTTCTAATTAATCTAATACAACTCAATAGAGGTATTAAAGGTTAATTAGCATCCAACCTCTATAAATTAATTGTGTGAGGAAAAAAACAAGTTTGACTTATTTTTGCCTGCCACATAAAAATGATCCATACCTTAAAAATACACTATCGGTAACAAACGGTCGCAAAATAATAGATAATCGTCAATATATATTGACACCGGAATAAAGTGGCAGCAAATAAGTCTATTATTTTGAATGAATTTTTCCACAAATTTAGAAGATAATTTGAAGATTAATAGGTTATTTTGTCCAAGAAGTCAAATAACATTTAATTGAGGTTTTCTTAAGGAATATATTAGCTTTTATGTTTTAGTTCTCCTAGGTAGACAAATCATTTATTTTGTTTATAGCTCCTATGAGTTAAGGTCTTGAAAATGTAATGTTTTTAATTGCTAATTTTTTTCTCCAATGCTTAGAGGGTTGTTCTAAGTATTGTATAAGATATTTGGCTGAAATGAATAAAATTATATTATAGAATGTTTTCAGAACTAGCCTTTGTGCTTTTCAAGAAGAATGATTTTTTCTAAATTAACTTTTATCCCTTGGGTGGATTTTTTTGGGTGCAAGTTTCGATTTCTGTATCCCTTTGGGTGGTGATATTTTGTATCCTATTGAGTGGTGAGTCAATTCAGTTCTATGTCCTTAGTTAAATTTCTTTGGGTAGTGATATCTATATCCCTTTGGGTTTACATTGGTGGTGAGCTTCTCTATCATTTTAGTTCTTGAGTGTTTTTGTTATTCTATATAACTAGAAAATATAAAAATATATACATCTATCTTGTCCTCATTTATCATATCGAGTAAGTTTGGGTTACCCCATACAATTTCGGTATCATATATGGTACTTGCACATGTGGTTTGTTTATGTATTCTATATTCTCCTAAAAAAAAAAGTTCATGTATTCTATAATGTTAATCACTACCAATTATGTTGTCTCCCTATAAACAAGTTATAGTAAGAGGAAAAAAAACTTGACTATTCAATAATTTTTTTAAGGAACAATTTATGTCTTTATGGATAATTAGGTTAGGGTATGCTGCGTATCAGCATTGGTAGTGTCACAAATTTAGCAATTTAGTACTACAAAAAACTACTTTATCTATTTTATCATCTTACTTTACAAAATATCCATTATATGTGGTTTTATTTTATCATTCAACACAATAAAATAATATAAATAATATAATAAAATAATATATCTATTACAATAAACAATAACCACAACCACCAATACAATACAATAATATATCTTTTAATAATATATATATATATATATATATATATATATATATATATTACCATCATAGCTACTGTGTACAATCATATTTGGTCAACAAAAAAAAAAGGGTTTTGTTCCACTAATGCAGCCCACTTTTACCATATTTTAATGATAAATTTAGTATTTTAGCAAATTGTCTACATCAATGCCAATGTTCTTATTACGTGCTCCTACTGCCCTCTTTTCTTATATTCATGTTAATCCCCATAAATTTAATTAATATGATTCATTATTAATATGAGATGAAGAAATATTATATTATCTAATAATTATCAGTATTTTTCTGTTTTTTTGTTATTTATTTTCGTTATTGTATTTTGTATTTTATCCTGTAGTAAAACTAAAATGTATGCACTTATTTTTTTTATTTTGTATTTTATTGGTTTGGAACGAGAGTTGGAAACTTAGATTAGAAGTGTGTTGACATGTGATGTGATGTGAGAACGTGGATCGTATGGGTGTGAGTTTTTGGCTTTAGGATAGCTGGCATGATTAACAATGAATTATGAACGGGTATCAACGTAAATATGAGTACGATTGAAGGACATATTATGTAAGGCAATTGTAGGCCACTTTCCATCTGTAAAATTTAGATAGCATTGAGATTTGAGAGTTAAAGGAGAAAAAGGATAGTGGTCTCCAACCAACGCCAACCCATCAACTCTCTCTCTCTCTCTCTTGAAACTCATTGTCCTTTCCTTATATTAATCTTTCCACACCCTTCACAACTTCAGAGCTCATACTCAATCCAGCTCTCTCGCCCAAAAAAAAAAAAAAAACACACACACACACACACAGATACACATTTTCATTCCAAGTTGTAACAAAACAAAACAATACAAAACAAAACAAGGAAAAAAAAAAAAAATTTTGAGCTTAATCAGTTTTTTAGTTTTTAGCTTATCCAGCAATAGCAAAAAACCATGGCTTCTCCACCAGACACAAGCAAAACCATAAAGCTAGAGCGGTACAACAGCTACCTACGAAGAGTTAACAGCACAAAGCTCCTAAACGCTTCCTCCAAGTTGCTTTTCCGAGCTACTCTTCTCATCGCTCTTGCTCTCATCTTCTACTTCACCCTCAACTACCCACCACTCTCCGATAATCCCAACCACCATGTCCACCACCACAACTTCCTCTCCTCCGCCTTCTACGGCCACCGAACTAACCGAGGCGCCGCTTGGGAGAAACAAGTCCGCCACTCTTCCACTCCACGCCGCTCCAATGGCATGTCGGTCCTTGTCACTGGCTCCGCTGGCTTCATCGGCTCTCACTGCTCCCTCGCTCTCAAGAAACGTGGCGACGGTGTTCTCGGCCTCGACAACTTCAACGACTACTACGACCCGTCGTTGAAGCGTGCCAGACAAGCCCTCTTGCTCAAACACCAAATCTTCATCGTTGAAGGAGATCTGAACGATGCGTCATTGCTTACAAAACTATTCGATGTCGTTCCATTCACTCACGTTCTTCATTTAGCTGCACAAGCTGGGGTTCGCTACGCCATGAAGAATCCACAGTCCTACGTGAGCTCCAACATTGCTGGATTCATCAATCTCTTGGAAGTGGCTAAGTCTGTGGATCCTCAACCTGCAATCGTTTGGGCTTCGTCTAGCTCTGTCTATGGCCTCAACACCGAAAACCCATTCTCAGAATTGCACCGGACCGACCAACCTGCAAGTCTCTACGCTGCCACCAAAAAAGCAGGCGAAGCAATAGCTCACACATACAACCACATCTACGGACTCTCCCTCACAGGCCTAAGGTTCTTCACAGTGTACGGAGCCTGGGGGAGACCAGACATGGCTTACTTCTTCTTCACAAAGGATATCCTACATGGGAAGACCATTGATGTGTACCGAACTCAGGACGAGAAGGAGGTGGCGCGTGACTTCACTTACATAGACGACGTGGTGAAAGGGTGTTTAGGAGCGCTGGACACGGCGGAGAAGAGCACAGGGGGTGGAGGCAAGAAGAGAGGCCCAGCTCAGCTGAGAATCTATAATCTGGGGAACACTTCACCAGTGCCAGTTGGGAAGTTAGTGTCAATATTGGAAGGTTTGTTAAACACAAAAGCCAAGAAGCATGTGATCAAGATGCCTAGAAACGGGGACGTGCCTTTCACTCACGCAAATGTCAGCTTGGCATTCACAGATTTTGGGTACAAACCCACCACAGACTTAGCCACTGGGTTGAGGAAGTTCGTCAAGTGGTATGTCAGTTATTATGGGATTCAATCAAGGGTAAATAAGGAAAATAGCATCATTATCAATGAGCATCCCGGAGAATCCGCTTGATGTTCTGCTTCTAATCACATTCCACGTCACATGGGCCGGGGTGGGTGACTTTTCTTTTCTCTCTCTCTCTCTCTCTCTCTCTCTCTCTCTATATATATTTGTTTAATTTTATTCTGCCTTTTCATTTCTTTTCTCAAATGTATTTTGTATCAAATTAATTGTCGCATATGCGCAGTTGTTCTTCTGGATGTAATATATATATATATATATATATATATATATATATATATATATAGCCCGGCCAGCAGCAATAGGATAGGAGATGAAGAGGAAAAGAGAAACAAGAACAAGTGTAGATCTGTTTGAAATTGGGGGAGGGTCGGTCAGGGTGTACTGGTGGTGTAATAATTAACGTGGGTGCAAGGGGTCTGCTTAAAAGGGTGTAGATCTCAGTCAGCCCCTGGATTCATATTTAAAAAAAAAAAAAAAAAAAATTTGTTACTATTGAACAACAACGAGGATGATTACAGCGATCTTCCAAGCCTTTTTTTTTTTTTTTGGGTGTGGAAATCCTTGGCCTTTTTGTTCTTTGTTTGGTCATCGTAATTTGCTTTGCTCAGGGATCTCTCTCTGCAACAGTTATTTCATTATTTGGACTAGTCGGTCAAAATGACTCCAAAGGAAGGGAAAAGTTCTTCCATTATTGCTGTTTGTTAATTTGAATGCAAGCAATACTAACTTTATCCAAATAAGAAAAAGAATATCCACAAAAAGAAGAAGATTATAATTAAAAAGTGCCCAAAAGTGGAGGTAGGGATGTACTGTTATAACTATCACAACCCGCTTAACTCAACTTGGCCCATATATATATTTAAAATATAAATTATATATATTTAATATATATTTAAAATTATATTATATAATTAATATTTTTTTTATTTAATTACTTTCCCTTATTTAGTTCTCTTTATATAAAACTCAATTATCTCGCAAACTCTAACAATTTTATTTCTCTCCCTCCCACTCCCACTCTCTCACTCTACTTTTTATTTTTTTGTAACTAAGTTTGAATATTAGTTCATGTATATTTTTTTTATCAACTCAGTTGGATATATTTTGTTTATTATTGAGTTGAAATACTAGTTCATGCATATTTGTTAATCAACTCAGGTGGCAAGCGAGATATATTTTTTTGCTTAATTTAATAATAATAGTAATAATAAAAAATTGTCAAATCCATGGATTTAACCCGACCCAACTTGATCCATATGGGTTGGATTGGGTTGGGTTGGTTTGGTTTGGACGTGATGGATTGGGTTGGATTTATTTTTAAACCACTATGGTGGATAGGATCGAAAAATCCCCTCAACCCGACCCAATCTGACCTATACACACCCTTAGATAAAGATTTCTACATCAAATACAGGTGAAAATTATTGAAAGGGTTGTGTTTACACATAAAGATGAACATGCATGTTATAAATTAACTAGTTGTTAACCTGTGTTATGCATAGGAACTTACCTATTTGTGAGGTAGATTAAAATAATATTATAAAATTTTAAATTGATTAAGAAAACCATTACATGATTTGCTCTTGTATGATTTTAATTTGTGTTACAATTTGATGAAGTCATTGTTCAAACGTGTAATGGCTTATAAAAATTTGTCAGACAATTTCAGATATTGCAAAAAAAAAATAATAATAATAATAACTCAAAAATTTAGATATTAAAAATTTTAAAAGACAAAAAATTATTAAAGAATCAGATGATTCATTGCTTAAAAATTATTGAACTAAAACAAAAAATATATGATTAAACAATAAAGAAATATAAGAGAAAGATGGTTTACATTTAAAAGAATAATTTATGGCTATAACAATAGATTATATATATATATATATGTAACTACACAAATATATAATTAAAGAATAAGTTCTTGAAACAATTCAATAAATATATGACTATTCAAAAGAGAAATATAAGAAAAAGAAAAAAAGTACACGAACCCATAAAACAATAAGTTTTAAATTTTAACGGGTCTAAACTTTAAATGAAACCTTATCAGTATGTGGCCCAAGCTAAAAAATGTTCAGCAAGAGCCCATGTTGAAATAACGAAAGCCATACATCCTCTTAATATATCGTATATAAGCTTTTTGCCCAAGAAATTAACATATTTTCATATGGGAAATTATTGTTATTCTCTGAGTTTTATAAATGCGTACTCCCTCCTCTCACATGAATGATGGGTCCCACTAATTAAATTCATGGTGAGACCTACCATTCATGTGAGAAGAGGGACTACGCATTTATAGTACTCCGAGTGTACCTAATAATTTTCCCTTTCATATCATGATGTGAAGCAAAAACATATGTAGTAGCAGCAACCTTAAATTTCAATTATTGCAAAATCTTTTATCTTGTACAAAACGGTTAAAGAGAGTTTGGTAATTCATGTGCAAAAATTACTTTTTAAGAAATACATAAAAAATCATAAAATAAATTTTTTTTTTAACAAAGTAGAGGAGAAGAAAATAACCCAAAAAAAAAAAAAAAGAGCTTATTTTTTAACTTGACTTTAAAAAAATATTAGGGTTTGCATTGTTTTTATAGTGTTCATGATTAACCTCACAAATTTGAAGATAAATTATCAATGTTTGAGTTCGAGTTTAAATTAGACTTGTTAGAGAGATAGAGTTTTACTCCTTGTAAAGTTTGAATTTAACAAAAATAATTTTGTTTAAAAAAATGATAATGATGAGTTTGAGTTTAAGTTGGATTTCTTAGAGAAATAGAGTTTCATTCTTTGTTAAGTTTGGACTAAACAACAACAACAACAACAACAACAACAATAATAATAATAATAATAATAATAATAATAATAATAATAATAATAATAATAATGTGGCAAACTCTAAAGAGGTCAATTAAAAGTCAAAGATTTTGGCTATATATATATATATATACTAGTGTTATACCGATGCGATGCACGGTTTAATGAAAAAATTATATATAAATTTTAAAATATAAATTTTTTTGATAATATAATCAAATTTAACAACAAATAAAAATATTTTTAAAAATTAAATTTCATGGAAAATGTATATTATGTAAGTTTTTCTTCTTCTGTTTTCTGTTTCTTTTTTTTACAAAAAAGATATTATAAAATATTTTTAAAAATTATTGCAAGTTTCAAATTTCTAAAAGCTCTTAATAGCAAAATTGTAATTTAATTATGTGTGTGTGTGTGGCACTTAAAAATCTTTCCATTATACTAGTTAACATGAATAGTAGCAGAAGTGCTAATCATATATAAATTTCTTGTATATGTGACCAAAAAAAAATTCTATAAATTACAAAAATGTAAGTATTTAGACTCCAATGTAAATATTTACTTATAAATTACCAATCATAGCTATTTTAATGTTGCCATAAGTGAGGAAATAATCTGTATAATCAATTAAGAATACTAAATCAAAAAATAATATCAATAATCAAGATGAATTGCATTATCTATTTTTTTTTTAAATCATATAATTTAATCAATAATTGAACTATGTTAATAGAAAAAAATAGATACTCAAAAAAAATGAAGATAACTCTTTTCATGTAAAGCTCCTAATTTCATATGGTAGATGAGTTCCATCCCAAATAGATTCTGTAAGGACCTAAAAGTTTATAACCCAAGCCCACTTAGAGTAATGGGTCGTGCTCTTTAAACCTAGCCCAAATCAATAAAATTTGTAAGAGGTGGGAAAAAACAACAACAATGGGATCTGCTCGAGGATAGCAACAAGGAACAATCTGGTTTGTATTCAAAGAAAAACACCTCTCCCTCAAGCTCTGCACAAGTAAATTTGTAAAAATAGAAATGATATTATTTTCCTTCTTCTCCAATGTTCTTTCTCTTTTTCTTTTCTCCTTCCCCTCCGATCCCCCTTTTCAATGCTCTCTCCTTTTCTTGTATACCTCTGCCTCCATCACATCTTCCCCTGTCGATCTTTGGGGTGTGGTAAGATAGGTCCATAACACATGGGGCAGCTCATCTACCCATTTTCCCTTTGCGTCATCTAGCCTTTTCTTCAACCCAGCCACTATAACTTTATTGGTGGCCTTGGCCTGCCGATTCCCCTGGGGATAAGCAAGTGTAGAATACCCATTCCCAATCCCCAACTCCCTGCAATATCTCCGGAAGGCTTTGTTGTCAAATTGAAGGCCTTTGTCTGAGATCAGTGTATGAGGAATGCCAAACTTGGTGACAATGTTCCTCCAAACGAAACTCTTAGCATATACGTTCTTGATGTTAGCGAGGGGCTCGGCTCCCACCCACTTGGTGAAGTAGTCTGTGCTGATAATGGGCAAATGGCCAGGGGCTAGACAAAGGATTCAAAATTCCCCCTGGCTGGTGGATATTTGGGGCATAACTCTGACATTGGTCGCACTTTCTTGCATAATCTTGAGAGGTTTGCTGTATGCTGGGCCACTAGTACCCTTGGGTGAGGGCCTTATGTGCTAGATAGGGATGGCAATTTATATCCGACCCGCGGATACTCGACCCTAATGGGTCAGATTTTACCCGGCCCGATAAATTATAGGGTTGGGTACAGGTTTTTTAAAAAAAACCCGAAGCGGGTTCGGGTCGGGTCTGGGTTTTTGCAAAAATCCGGCCCGAACCCGGATTCGACCCGTTTAAATATTTAAATTAAAAATACTAAAATACCCCTTATATATAAGTTTTTTAAAAAAACCCTAACTCCATATTCCCATTTCACACCATCAAGAGCTGCCTGCCTATTCTTTTTCTCCTTTCCCACTCTCACTTGGTCAGTCCCTCTTCATCACCCCCAACTTCCGATCTGTCATCGCCGGCTTGAACATCTATCATCGCTGGCCTTGTTAGCTTGAAGCCCTTCACCGCCGGCCACCACTTGCACCTCCAGCCGCCTCGCTTCCTCCCTGTGTCTCCACCGGCCACCTCGTTCTCTATCCTTTTTTTTTTTTTTTTTTTTTTTTTTTTTTTTTTCTGGGTTCATTTTGTCTCAATCATGTAAGTTTTTTGTGATTGTGTTAGGATTTGTGTTTGTGTTTGTGATTTTGAAAGGGAAAACATAAATATGAAATTTTTGTGTTTGTGTTTGTATTTGTGATTTTGAATGGGAAAATTATAAATTTGAAATTTTGGGTATGTGTTTGTGTTAGGATTTGTGTTTGTTTTTGTGATTTTGAAAGGGAAAATCATAAATCTTTGGTCATTGTTCATCCATGATTTCCTGGTGGTTCTTTTTATTTTTCAATTTCATTCTTTGATTTTCTCTACCGATCCTCAAATGAATATAATTTCAAAAATTTTTGTATGTGGGTATTTCATCTTTTGATTTCTTTGATTTTCTCTACCTAAGTATACTCCTACTAGTATTAAAAAAAAAAAAAATTATGTTTGCCCAGATTCAAGCCTTGAATCTAGGTAAACAAACTCAAAAAATTTGGGCAAACATTTTTTTTTTTAATTTTTGGGCCACGGTATGGGCTTAATGTTGGGAAATGTACATGTTTGCATCGCATACAAAACATACACAGCGGAAAATAAACGGATCTACTTCATTCGCAATTGATAACATGCACTATGTAGGTTTCAGAATATAAGAACAAGAGAGTGTACCTTGATGCGGTGAAATTCAAAACCGAATGAAGAAGTACTCGGGAACACTTTCAATCTTCACTCCAATTCCACTTGATGCCCAAGATGTGTGGTCTCTCAATCAGTTCTATGTTTTTCTAGAGAGAATATGAAAGAGTGTCTCTCTTCCTTATATTATCTTATTCATTAAACATACAAAACCATTTTATTCTATATAAAATTCTGTATGTTTCTCTCCACATAACTGATTATCTAATTGGGCTAGCCTTTTGGGCCTTCCCAATTGGGCTTTAGTGTGTGGCTTGGAGTGGGACCAAAAGGGAACAAATAAGACACTAGCTCCAATGGGCCTTGGGCTTTTCTATCAACTCTTGACAAGTCTAAAGTTACCATTAATTATATTTAATACCACTATATAAATATAATTGTACTCTAGGCCTCATTAATAAATTATATCCCAAGACTTTATTATACATGCAACCCCTTCATAAAATATTCGTAGTAATACAAAGTCATGAATATATAGACTGCCACTTTATAAATTACTACATCTTAATCCTTGAGTACCCGGTTTAATCCTTTTGAGTTATTCACTATATATTTATAAAATCCAATTTCATAAATATATACTTTAGTCTTACTAAAGTGGTTATGCCTAACTCTCTGAATAACTGTACCCATTAAACTTATCTCAAGGGAATATTTTATATCTCCGTTAAGAGTCTATAACTTCCATCTTGAGAATATATGTTCCATCAACACTAAATGTGGCTGTCCAACATACTGAGGTTTTGACCGTTACTTTAGATCTCACTCCTGATATATCAAAGCAACCTACATTTCATGATCAGGTCCATTATTCTCTCATGATCAAGACAAATCATCGTAGTTAATATGTTATAGTCTTCGCAGATGAAATGCCAATTTCATCACCGACTACGAACCAAAATTCTGAGTTTACAAAGAACTTGTGATCTATATCTTCTGTAACTAAATCACATAAATCACATACTTTGCATCTCATGGACTATTTGATAATGTCCGACTATTCATGTTACCATTATTTTAGATAAGAATAAAACAACTTTATTAAACACAATATTAAGTCATACATCATTTCTCACATAATGTCATACATAATATCATACATAGCATCATACAATAGGATTTAAGGGCACATATCCTAACAATCTCCCACTTGCCCTAAAGACTATTGTGCACTAATCTAACTCCCATTCCCTCCAAATGTGACTCGAAGGTCCTTTGTGGCAAGACTTTGGTAAAGGGATCTGCTAGATTATTTGCACTTTCAATCTTTGCTACCACCACATCTCCACGAGCAACAATGTCTCGAATGATGTGGTACTTTCTCTCAATGTGCTTTCCTTTCTTATGATTCCTTGGATCTTTGGATTGTGCAACCGCTCCATTATTGTCACAAAACAATGTGATAGGAACTTGCTCCATTCTCACTACACTAAGATCAGAAAGGAATTTCTTGAGCCAAACAGCTTCCTTTGCTGCCTCACAAGCAGCAACATATTCAGCTTCCATGGTGGAGTCCGCAATACAAGATTGCTTAACACTCCTCCAACTTATGGCTCCACCTCCCAAGGTGAATACACATCCTGACGTAGACTTTCTGAAATCTAGATCTGATTGAAAGTCTGAATCTGTATAGCCAATAGGAATCAAATCCTCACAACGGTAAACAAGCATATAATCTCTCGTTCTCCGTAGATACTTGAGAATATGCTTTACAGCTTGCCAATGTTGTGGTCCTGGATTTGATTGATATCGGCTGACCATACCAACTGAAAAACAGATATCTGGTCTAGTACAAAGCATGGCATACATGAGACTTCCTACTGCAGAGGCATAAGGAACTTGTCTCATCATATCTTCTTCCTCTTGAGTCTTAGGCCTTTGGTCATCAGACAGAGGAACCCCATGTCTGATAGGAAGTAATTCTTTCTTAGAGTTTTGCATGCTAAACCGTTCTAGAACCTTTACTGATGACCCGTACATCATTTCCAATGAGTAGAATATCATCAACATAAAGCACTAGGAACATTACTGCTTTGTCTTGATGTCTTTTGTATACACATGGTTCATCAAGATTTTGATCAAAACTAAATGATTTGATTGCTTGATCAAATCTGATGTTCCATGACTTAGATGCTTGCTTAAGTCCATAAATGGACCTATTCAACTTGCATACCATATGCTCTTGGTTCTTTACTATGAAACCTTCTGGTTGCTTCATATAGATTTCCTCTTCAAGATTGCCATTAAGAAATGCAGTCTTGACATCCATTTTCCAAATCTCATAATCATAATGAGCAGCAATGGATAAGAGAATTCTGATAGATTTAAGCATTGCTACTGGTGAAAAGGTTTCCTCATAATCAATACCTTCTTTTTGAGTATACCCTTTTGCCACTAGCCTTGCTTTAAAGGTTTTAACCTTTCCATCTATCCCTCTCTTCCTCTTGTAAACCCATTTGCAACCAACAAGTTTAATGCCGTTAGGCGCCTTTACAAGATCCCAAACTTGATTGGAATACATAGAATCTAATTCTGATTTCATAGCTTGGACCCAATGATGTGCATCTATATCATTCATTGCTTCTTCATAAGTGTAAGGATCAGTTTCAGCCTCCTCTGAGATAGCCTCATAAGTCTCTCCAAGACCTATGAATCTTATAGGTGGCCTAACATTCCTCCCACTACGACGAGGCAACTGTGTACTAGACATCTCATGAGTAGTATCTTGTGGTGTATCCAATACAGCCACATCATCCCTAGTTTCAACCATTGGTTGTTCAATTACAGGTTCATTCATTTCCGCCAAGACAACTCTACTTCTAGGGTTAAAATTATTCACATAATCATCTTCCAAAAATTTGGCATGAGTGCTAACAAACACTTTGTTATCCTTATGATTATAGAATAAATAACCCTTGGTTTCCTTTGAATACCCTAAAAACATGCATACTTCCGTTTTAGCTTCCAACTTATCAGACTTCCCTTTCAACACATGTGCTGGACATCCCCAAATGTGGAGATATTTCATACTAGGCTTGCGCCCACTCCACAATTCCATAGGTGTGTTGGGAACAGATTTTGATGGAACTAAATTCAAAATATGCATTGCAGTTTTTAGTACATATCCCCAAAAGGAAACTGGTAAAGTTGAGTAACTCATCATGGACCTAATCATTTCTAAAAGAGTCCTATTCCTTCTTTCTGCTACACCATTTTGTTGGAGAGTTCCAGGTGCAGTCAATTGGGATACGATCCCATTTTGAGTTAAGTAATCCTTGAAATCCCCAAGAAGGTATTCGCCACCACGATCAGATCGAATGGCCTTTATGTGTTTACCCAATTGATTCTCAACTTTAGCCCTAAACTTTTTGAATTTTTCAAAGGCTTCGGACTTCCGTCTCATTAGGTACACATAACTAAATCTAGAGTAATCATCGGTGAAAGTGATGAAGTACTCATAACCTCCTTTTGCTTGGGTTGACATAGGACCACAAACATTCGTATGAACTAATTCTAGCAACTCTTGGGCTCTTCTACCTTTTGCATTAAAAGGTCGTTTTGTCATTTTGCCATTTTGCCTTCCAAACAAGATTCACAAACTGAAAATTCATTAAAGTCCAATGGCTCTAAGAGACCATCTTTGATCAGTCTTTGAATTCTGTTTAGATTAATATGACCCAAACGTAAGTGCCAAAGATATGCATCATTAGTCGAAGGAAATTTTCTCTTTAATGATTTTACATGAGAGTTATTATCTAATTCAGAATTGTATAATTCATGCTTATCAGGAGTTAAAATATAAAGACCATCCACAATATTGCCAGAACAGATAAACATTTTATCCTTCTTTATTACAACATTGTCTTTAAGGACAATACAATATCCAGTTTTACCTAAATAAGTTGCAGAAATTAAATTCCTACCAACATTAGGTACATATAGACAGTCATTTAATATTAAAACTCTTGATTCAAAACATAAATTAAACACTCCAATAGCTACAACTGGAATCCTACTCCCATCAGCTAAGGTCAGAAATAACTCTCCTTCTTTAAGTCTTCTGGTTTCCTGGAACCCCTGCAAAGAATTGCAGATATGATTAGTACAACCTGAATCCACACACCAGGAATCCGTGGGATTTTGTACCAAACATATTTCAAGAAGGAATGAAATTTTCATACCCTTATTGGCAGCCTTGAACTTTGGACAATTCCTCTTCCAATGTCCTTTCTCACCACAATGGAAACATTTTCCTTTTAGCTTCTTTCCTTTATCGGCAACCCCTAAGACAATTTGTTTACCCTCTTGCCTAGTGAAGTCCTTCTTCTTCTTCTTCTTACCCTTGCCTTTCGACTTAGGTTGAGAAGTAGAAGCTTCACCCACATTGGCTTCAACATTAGAAGTACCAAGGATGCCTTCCACCGCTACCAACTCATTCATTAATTCAGACAAAGAATAAATCTTTTTGTTCATGTTATAATTAAGTCTGAATTCCTTGAATGATTCCGGTAGTGACTGGAGTATCATATCCACTTGGGATTCTCCATCAATGTTGGCACCCAAAACTTCCAATGTATTCAGATTAGAGATCATTGTAAGAAAATGTTCTCTCACTGAACTACCTTCAGCCATTTTGGTATTATAAATTTGCCTCATGGTTTCTTGCCTTGCAGAACGGCCTTACTCACCAAACATCTCCTTCAGACTTTGCATAATGTCCGAAGCTAGTTCTACATCCTGCATTTGATGCTGTAGAACATTTGAGATGGACGCTAGGATGTAGCATTTGGCCATTTCATTAGATTTCTGCCAACGATTATATCGTTGTTTTTCCTCAGGAGGAGCATCTAATGAAGGAAAGCTAGGACATGGTTGAGTAAGCACATATTTGTGCTCTTCAGCTGTGAGAACTATGTCCAAGTTTCTTTTCCAGTCAACATAATTGGTTTCAGTCAGTTTGTTTTGATTAAGAATGCCAACAAGTGGGCTAAATGATGCCATGTTCAAATCTGAAATAATAAACATGAATATAATAAGTAAACTGGACATTATCAATTTAGCATATAAGCATATAATATGGAACCTTAATAAAATCATAAAATAATATATGCAACGACAACCCAATCCATGTCTATAATTCCTTGGTAGCAAGTTTATTATAAACACATCAATCAGTTGAGAACTATTCTCATTATTAGTGCTATCATGATAACTCTTATCAAACACTAATAATATGCCGTATTATCTTTAGCCTCTAAGTAATAATGACATAGCTCCTTTGGGAGGTTAACATTAAACTTAGTCTAGTGTATACCATTATCTAGAATCATGTGTAGCCACATTTCATCTTCCTTTATGATGTTTAAACTTGTAGTACCATAGAACAAAACACCCTCCTTTGGGATCGCGAGGCATATACGCCAAGACGAGGTGCTTGTCTACACTACTTTAAACGGGTAAGTTCAATCTTGTAGTACTATGAAGTAAACACCCTCCTTTGGGATCGCGAGGCATATACGCCAAGACGAGGTGCTTAGCCCACACTACTATGAATCGATAATGGAGGCCGTGAGATCCAACCCTTGTATCTCTCTCCCACTAGATATTTTAAATTAAAGGTTTTTATCTTTTAAACATGCATAAACTAATTATACATTGCCTTGCACTTTATACTAAGTACTTTTTCTTACAAAAAAGGCGTAAGAAAAAATAACAAAAACACAAAATATAATCACACACTTTTAAGTTTGAAAACACTTAGAAAAATTCAGATTTTCCTTCTTTCAATCGATCGAATGTGCCCCTCGATCGGTCGAAAAAATTAAACAATTCGAACTTGACCTTCTGTCTTGTTCGATTGATACTCGATCGCCTCTCGATCGATCAAAAATAAAATTCGATCGATCGACTAGCAATCGAATATTAATCGATTCAAAAGATTGGTCTCTGTTTTACTCGATCGATCGAAAATAAATTTCGATCGATCGAAACTCGTAAAACTCAAATTTCCAAAAATTCTTCTAAGGCAGTTTTCAACGGTTTTGCATGAATTAACAACCATCATACGAAAATGATAAACAGAGATTGATATCAAAACTGAAATCTATTGATGCTATAGCCTTAAAGATCAATTTAACATTTTTAAATTCATATTTAAACAACATCATAACATCAATGTCGGTTTTTATCAAATCATAGTTTCAACAACCATGCAGAAAATTAAATGCATAATCCTCTATCAACTTGAAACTATTATCTCTAATTCCAAAACGCACAAAACATGTTATACATATTCGAAATGAAGACCGCTCTGATACCAATGTTGGGAAATGTACATGTTTGCATCGCATACAAAACATACGCAGTGGAAAATAAACGGATTTACTTCATTCGCAATTGATAACATGCACTATGTAGGTTTCAGAATATAAGAACAAGAGAGTGTACCTTGATGCGGTGAAATTCAAAACCGAATGAAGAAGTACTCGGGAACACTTTCAATCTTCACTCCAACTCCACTTGATGCCCAAGATGTGTGGTCTCTCAATCAGTTCTATGTTTTTCTAGAGAGAATATGAAAGAGTGTCTCTCTTCCTTATATTATCTTATTCATTAAACATACAAAACCATTTTATTCTATATAAAATTCTGTATGTTTCTCTCCACATAACTGATTATCTAATTGGGCTAGACTTTTGGGCCTTCCCAATTGGGCTTTAGTGTGTGGCTTGGAGTAGGACCAAAAGGGAACAAATAAGACACTAGCTCCAATGGGCCTTGGGCTTTTCTGTCAACTCTTGACAAGTCCAAAGTTACCATTAATTATATTTAATACCACTATATAAATATAATTGCACTCTAGGCCTCATTAATAAATTATATCCTAAGACTTTATTATACATGCAACCCCTTTATAAAATATTCGTAGTAATACAAAGTCATGAATATATAGACTGCCACTTTGTAAATTACTACATCTTAATCCTTGAGTACTCGGTTTAATCCTTTTGAGTTATTCACCATATATTTATAAAATCCAATTTCATAAATATATACTTTAGTCTTACTAAAGTGGTTAGGCCTAACTCTCTGAATAACTGTACCCATTAAACTTATCTCAATGGAATATTTTATATCTCCGTTAAGAGACTATGAATTTCATCTTGAGAATATATGTTCCATCAACACTAAATGTGGCTGCCCAACATACTGAGGTTTTGACCGTTACTTTAGATCTCACTTCTGATATATCAAAGCAACCTACATTTCATGATCAGGTCCATTTTTCTCTCAGGATTAAGAGTTCATGTGAATACAAGTCGTGAGATTTATTATTCAATTGACAGTCGTTAGGAGAATAATAAATCTCATAGCGGTCCAGTTTAATATGTCTTAACTCTTAAAACATATCAACATATTAACTAGAAGTCACCACTTCCATGATCAAGACAAATCATCGTAGTTAATATGTTATAGTCTTCGTAGATGAAATGCCCAATTTCATCACCGACTACGAACCAAAATTCTGAGTTTACAAAGAACTTGTGATCTATATCTTCTGTGACTAAATCACATAAATCACATACTATGCATCTCATGGACTATTTGATAATGTCCGACTATTCATGTTACCATTATTTTAGATAAGAATAAAACAACTTTATTAAACACAATATTAAGTCATACATCATTTCTCACATAATGTCATACATAATATCATACATAGGATCATACAATAGGAATTAAGGGCACATATCCTAACACTTAAGGAATTTTTTTTTTTTGGGATTGGGCCATGGTTTGGGCCTAAATCATGGCATGGCTGGCGGGGCCCGCGGGTACCCAATGGGGCAGGTTTGGGGTTAAGAAAAAAATCCGTTTATTAAACGGGTCGGGTCTGGGTATGAAAAAACCCGGCTCGAACCCGGCCTGTTGCCATTCCTAGTGCTAGAGACCTTCCTCCGGTATGACTCCCACAAATGCCTTCATGCAGCTCTTCTAATAAGGGTTCCACGGCTTCTGGGTGCAAGCACAATAGATACGGCCTTGGGTAAGAGCGCTTGTACAACTTCTGCTCTTCAGACAGCCAATAGTGAGGGGCAGCTCTTCGTACCTTCTCCGCCTTAAATTTGTCTTCAGGCAAGGTTCCTAGCTTCAAAAAGGCTACTATGGGGTCCATCTAGCTTGGGCCCACATGTAGGCTGCACACCCCTATCAATGGTGCTCCCACGAGGCTTGAGGTGCCCATCTCTTCAATAACAACAACTCGAGGAAGGCTTGATTCTAGTGAAGTGGCCAACTTTGCAAAGAGAATCTGTATGAAAGTTCTGCCCCCTTGGAATTTGCTTCAAAATAAAACCCTTAAAATGGTCTCGGGCATTCTGCACTTTGGCAAGTTACCCTTGCATCCTTTCATCCCGAGCTTCAAAGTCACCATTGACTTGACCCACAATCAGCCTAGAATCTGAGTGCAATTATACCATCTCTCCTCCCAGCAGTTTGAACATAGCTATCCCTGCTAGCAAGGCCTTATATTTAGCTTCATTGTTGGTGGCCAAGAACCCTAGTCGTAACGACTTCTCCATTATTAGCTTCTCGGGGGTGATCAATACAATGCCTACTCCTACTCCCTTTCGGTTGGAAGCTCCATCCATATAGACTTTCCACGAAGGTGCAATAGTGGCTAACGAGACCAGTGCACCCATGGTTGCATTTTCCTCCTTGGGGACACTCTCGGCGAACTCTGCTATAAAGTCTGCTAAAACTTGTCCTTTTATGGCAGTCCGAGGCATGTACTTGACATCATAGGCACCTAACTTGGTGCCTCACTTAGCAATTCTGCCAGTGTAATCAGACTTTCTTAGTAGGGCTTGCAAAGGGAGTTGAGTAAGTACCACCACGGTATGGGCTTGGAAATAATGAGGAAGTTTCCTAGTGGCTTGCATAATGGCCAGCACTACTTTTTCCAAGGGAAGATAGCGAATCTCAACCTCCTGCAGGGCTTTCCTAATGTAATAGATTGGATTTTGAGTTCCGTCCTCATTTTTGACTAGGACGAAGCTAACAGTGTGCTTGGTGACTGCTAGGTATGCATATAACACTTCCTCCTTGTCGGGTCGGGAAAGTATCAATGGATCACACAAGTGCTATTTGAGGTCCTCAAAAGCCGTTACACACTCCTCGGTCCATTGAAAATCCTTCCACTTATGCACAAGTTGGAGGAAAGGACGACACCTGTCCGCGGACCGAAAGATGAACCTGTTTAAGGCTGTTGTCATCCTAGTCAACCTCTGCACTTGCTTGGGATTCCGAGGAGGGCGTAAGATGTTAATAGCCCTGATCTATTTTGGATTGACTTCGATTCCATGGTGAGTTATCATGTACCCGAGGAACTTTTCCGAGCTGACCCCAAAAGAACACTTGGATGAGTTGAGGCGGAGTTTATGTTCTCTTAATATTGAGAAAGTTTCTCCCAAATTGGCCAGATGCTCTTCTACCTTCTTGCTATTAACTACCATGTCATCAATGTATGCTTCCATGTTCCTCCCAATCTGCCTTTCAAACATTTGTGTTACCATTCTCTGATAAGTTGATCCCACATTTTTGAGGTCGAAGGGCATCACACGGTAATGATAGTTTCCATTTGCTCTTGGTCGGAAGGTGACAGAGGTATTTGATGGTAGCCCTGAAAGGCATCCAGGAAACTCATCCGAGGATGTCTCACCGTGGCGTCCACCAGTTGGTCAATTCTAGTACGTGACTAACTAATTGCGCGGATCCCAGTATGCGGCTTCAATCACCAACTAGAGAGAGTTGTCAGCTACAAAGTTCTTCAGTTCATCACACGATGAAGATCAAGAATATGCTTGGTCACAAAACCCTACGGTGCACATACACAGCAACTTCTTCACAAGAGATGAACTAGGGCAAAAACTTTGTCTCCGGTCACAATTTGCTTGAACAGACTTTGCTCAATGCTTGTGCAACTTGTGAACTCTTTTGATGGCCCTTAAAAAAATCCTTTTATATGTCTAGGGTTAGGAGAAAAGAAAGCCCAATGGCACATTCATGGATCCCAAGAAAATCAAATCAGAATTTTGAAATTCTTAAATCACGACAGAAAGGAGCTGTCGAGCAAGTGTTGAGAACACGGGCTGAAACAACTTTCTTAAGCTCGATGGATGCAGTTGTCGAGACAGCCATCGAGCTTTAATGAATTTACACTATACAGCTTGTTTCTTGGATAGACTTGAATGGCTCTAACACTTGATTTTGATACCTTGTTTCTTGAAGTATTAAAAACACCTAGATCTACCCAAATACAAGTAAAATGCATTTTGTCAAAGGATTAGCCAATTACATAAAAGAATGACATATGTTCTTAACAAGTGAAATTCATATGTTCTTAACAAGTGAAATTCATATGTTCTAACAATCTCCCGCTGTGGCAATTCGTGACAAAACCACAACAAATAAATGAACATATGAGAGAAGTCATAAATCACTCAACTCATACTCACTTGTTGAATACAATAAAATCTATCCTAATACAAACTCTTGAAAAACTTTGCAAGAAGAGAGTTTATGGCAAGTAGACTTTGACAACCTATATTTCTGAAACACTTAAAACAAAACTCATCAAGGTATGTTAGTGTGAAACAGAAATAATAGATTGCATACAAGTAGTAAGAAGCATGTGCATAAAGAGAGAAAAGAAACAACACATGTAAGGGTAGGTGAAAGAAATATACATCAACATATAGATAAAATAAGTACAATGTATGTCAATAAATGGTCACAAGACCCAATGTACAAGAATAAATGTATCTAAAGTAGAAAGAAAAGAAAAAGATACAAATAATCCTCACTACATCCCTCAAAATAACAACACACCCCCTAACAAAATGTCCTATACTAACTCTTCCCCTAAGAATGACTACTCTCATAACCAAAACTATTCCCCCTTTTTGTCGCTAGTGACAAAGGGTAAGAGTGTCAAGTAGACATCTCATCGATAGAGCTACCATCTCCATCATCATCATCAGAAGCATCATCATCATCACCATCATCATCATCATCCTTAGCCTCAGACTCAAAAGCCACTAGAGGAGGTGGAGGAGAAGCCTCAGAAGTGAAGCCACTCATGCTCGCCTGCCGTCGTGCAATATGACTGACACGAATGTTCACCTGATACAACTGAGGAGAGAGTGTATCAAGGCGAGCATCCATGTGTTGCAGTTGCGCCATGATGTCTCCAAGAGTCACATCGCCCATGGAAGAGGAGGGAGTGGATGTGGATGAAGCAGACCGAGATGAAGTCAAATGGGAGGGAGGAGCTGCTGAATCCGACTGTCGTAACCTAAACTGTGCCTCACTACGTTTAACGATAGTGGCATCTTTGGCACACATACAAGGAAAATGATCGGACACTGGAAAAGGGTCGGAAAAGTGGCGTAAAATCCTCGTGATAATGGAGGGGAAGATGAGCTTATCACGGGATGCCGAATCCTGATGAACATCTATATTGGAAAGAATAAAATGAGAAGGGAAGTCTATAGTAAAATGCTCAAGAAGGGATAACAAAAACCAAGCACGAGACTCTATGATGGAGTTATAGTGAGAGAGTGGGTGCAAAACAAAGGTTATCACCATGTTCAAGAACCTAGGACCTTCAGCAAAAGGCTTACATGGTGTAAACTGACGATCACCCCAATCAGAAGGGCGCTCACAGAAAGCAGTCATGAGCTCATCCTTGGACACAGTCCTCAAACGCTCATAACTAGGATAGTCAGGAAACTTTACCCTAGGAACCCGAAGCACATCCGCAACAAGTTGCGGTATGACAGGAAAGCGCGTACCTCGAACGCGAGTGAAGAAGTGAGGTACTGAACGATCAATTCCATGCATATTGGTGTCGGCGAAGTTCGCTAGAATGATTTGGCGTTCAGAATGAATGCCTCTTTGAGAAAAGTTCTCTGAGAAGGTCTTATGGGCTGTTAGGATTAATGCCCTTAAATCCTATTGTATGATGCTATGTATGATATCAAGTATGACATTATGTATGACTTAATATTATGATTAATAAAGTTGTTTTATTATTGTCTAAAATAATGGTAACATGAATATTCGGACATTATCAAATAGTCCATGAGATGCATAGTATGTGATTTACGTGAAAAGTCATAGAAGATATAAATCACAAGTTCTTTGTAAACTCAGAATTATAGTTCGTAGTCGGTGATGAAATTGGGCATTTCATCTGCGAAGACTATAACATATCAACTAAGATGATTTGTCTTGATCATGGAAGTGGAGACTTTTAGTTGATATATTAATATGTTTTAAAAGTTAAGACATATTGAACTGGACTGCTGTGAGATTTATTATTCTCTTAACGATTGTTAAATGAATAATAAATCTCACGACTTCTATTTGCATGAACTCTTAATCCTGAGAGAATAATGGACCTGATCATGAAGTGTAGGTTGCTTTGATATATCAGGAGTGAGATCTAAAGTAACGGTCAAAATCTCAGTATGTTGGGCAGCCACATTTAGTGTTGATGGAGCATATATTCTTAAGATGGAATTCATAGTCTCTTAATGGAAATACAAAATATTTCCTTAAGATAAGTTTAATGGGTTCAATTATTTAGAGAGTTAGGCCTAACCACTTTGGTAAGAAATTATTAAAGTATATATTTATGAAATTGGATTTCATAAATTACTAAAGTATATATTTACTAAATTGGATCCATGTGCATCCTCATCAAGAAACCAAATATGTGATGGAGTAGGATTAGATGAAGTGGATGACCCAGAACGAAGAGGGTTCCGGGACGGAGCAGACTTACGTTTAGGTGCCATAGACACGACTAACGGAAACAGAAGGAGAGGGCGAGAAAGAGACAATCAAAAAAGCTCCAAAACAGTTAAAATATAACAAGTATATTGAAAATAAAGTACGTTTGTATGGGAAATGCATAAACATGTGACATGCAAAAGAAATTGCATCATGGGCTCAGCCTAATCTAATCCTACCAGCACACAAACTGTTCAACATGTATAACAAATAACTAAATGTATGAAAATACACTTATAATGCACATGAAATGCAATGCATGAAGTTTTTAAGATCAAATCTTCAAAACCCATCCCAAAAATTTCTCAAAAACTCATCAATTTTGAAAAACCTCAAAATTTTTCAAAAACCCCAAAACCTAGATTTCAAAACATGAAATGCATGTAAATAAAGGAGAAGAAACATACCAAGTGTAGAAAAAGCCTTGGAAAAGCTTGAAAATCACTTGGGTAAGGTTTGGAGTGGGAGAGAGAGTAGGGAGGTGAAAAGACAAAGCTATCGAGAGAGAGATCGAGAGAAATGAAGTCTGGATCGCACAGAACCAATATATAGAACCTCAGTAAATCTCGACAGATGAAGGTGTTGAGAGGTGTCGAGCCATGTGTCGTGGGAGGTGTCGAGATTTTGGCCGTCAACAGATGCATGTGTCGAGCATGTGTCGAGGAATAAACCACTAGATGCAAGAACAAAAACTCTATCGATCCATCAGCTGTTGAGAAGCTATCGAGGGTACATGAACTTTCTCGATCGATCCACCAGGTGTCGAGATTGCGATAAGAAAAAGCTGAAAAGCTCGACAGATAGATAGGTGTCAAGGAGCTGTTGAGGGGCTGTCAAGCTAGCTTTTAAAAACAGTTTTTCGAGAAGAGAAAAACATAGACATGAATGCAATCAAACATGCAACTCAACCAATGATCCAATCAACATATTAAGCTTTCAAAATCATCTCTCAACAATAATTTTAAGCACATGGATCCCAAAAACACACACACACACACACACACACACACACACACACACACACACACACACACACACACACACTAAATAAGTCTAACCAATTTTATATTTCAAAAGTAAGTCAAGACATTTTAGTGAGCATACATTAACACATGTAAACCTTGTGATGGCCAAATCACATTGTACCTGCACATGTATCAAGAGTAGCAAAGAATATTGCATGTTGTGTGTGAAAAACATCACAAGATTGAATAAGTGTCAACATGCTATGATGATTTGAGATATGAGTAAATTACTTTAACTCACACACAATCATAATTGTTTGATGGGGACTATCACTTTCGAGGTACATCCTATAACACCTACATCTCCTAGAATACAAGCTTGCAATCATATATAAAGCATTTTGATCTTTTGTGCTTTTTATTTTTTTTCTTTGCATATTTTTCTATTTAAGCATATCATGCATGGGTATATAAGAGAGAGAAAAGAAATACCCAATGATATTTGACATTCCAATTTTGCTATGCCGAAGCACACAAATGTCATTGACATTGCACTTTTTCTATGCCGAAGCATATAGATGTCATTTCATGATTGGCGGGCAATAGTGGTGAGATGGTTATTTATGCCTTTCTCATAGGATTTTCTAGTCCTTCCCATCAAAAAGAGTGATACGAGTGTTAAGTACAAGAGATTACTTAATCTTACTCATCACAAACACGAGCCACAAAACTCGCTTACTTAGTTGTGCATAAAGATGCTTATCTAAGCTACAAAAGATACAAAGTTTAGAAAACTTTGTTTCAATGGCCATCCAAGGTACACAAGTACCAATGTACACAAAAAACACACTGTTCTTGTATTTTTCTAATTTTTCAATTTTTTTTTATATATTTATATGAAAAAAAAATAAACAAAATTGAAAAATAAATAAACAAAAACATGTTAAGCAAAGCAATGCAACAAAACTAGATGCAAATGCATGAAGAGGAAGAATAAGAGAAGTAGATCAATCCATGGAGATAACACCAATGTTTTGACGAAGGAATTCAAAGCGTTTTCTGTCAAGAGGTTTAGTGAACAAGTCAGCCTTCTGATCATTGGTGTGAATAAACTCAAGAGTAAGTGTACCATCTTCGACAAGCTCTCTAATGAAATGATGTCGAATCTCTATGTGTTTGGTTCGAGAATGTTGGACTGGATTCTTAGAGATGTTAATGGCATTGGTATTGTCACAATAGATGGTGAGATGCTCTTGACAAATACTATAATCATGGAGGAGTTTTTGCATCCATAAAAGTTGGGTGCAATAGCTACCGGCAGCAATGTACTCAGCTTCTGTAGTGGATAATGAGATGGAGTTCTGCTTTTTGCTCATCTAGGAGACAAGATTATTACCCATATAAAAACAACCCCCTGATGTACTCTTTCTATCATCAACATTCCTAGCCCAATCAGCGTCAGAGTACCCAGCTAATGTTAGGATTAATGCCCTTAAATCCTATTGTAATATGCTATGTATGATATTATGTATGACATTATGTATTAAATGATGTATGACTTAATATTATGATTATTAAAGTTGCTTTATTCTTATCTAAAATGATGGTAACATGAATATTTGGATATTATCATATAGTCCATGAGATGCATAGTATGTGATTTATGTGAAAAGTCATAGAAGATATAAATCACAAGTTCTTTGTAAACTCAAAATTATAGTTCGTAGTCGGTAATGAAATTGGGTATTTCATCTGCGAAGACTATAACATATTAACTAAGATGATTTGTCTTGATCATAGAAGTGGAGACTTCTAGTTGATGTGTTGATATGTTTTAAGAGTTAAGACATATTGTACTAGACTGCTGTGAGATTTATTATTCTCTTAACGACTGTCAATTGAATAATAAATCTCACGACTTCTATTCACATGAACTCTTAATCCTGAGAGAATAATGGACCTGATCATGAAATGTAGGTTGTTTTGATATATTAGGAGTGAGATCTAAAGTAACGGTCAAAACCTCAGTATGTTGGGCAGCCACATTTAGTGTTGATGGAACATATATTCTCAAGATGGAATTCATAGTCTCTTAACGGAGATATAAAATATTCCCTTGAGATAAGTTTAATGGGTTTAGTTATTCAGAGAGTTAGGCCTAACCACTTTAGTAAGACTAAAGTATATATTTATGAAATTAGATTTCATAAATATATGATGAATAGCTTAAAAGGATTAAACCGGACACTTAAGGATTAAGATGTAGTAATTTACAAAGTGACAGTCTATATTTATGACTTTGTAGTACTATAAATATTTTATGAAAGGGTTGCATGTATAATAAAGTCTTGGGAAATAATTTATTAATAAGGCCTAGAGTGCAATTATATTTATATAGTGGTATTAAATATAATTAATGGTAACTTTGGACTTGTCAAGACTTCATAGAAAAGCCCAAGGCCCATTGGAGCTAGTGTCTTATTTGTTCCCTTTTGGTCCCACTTCAAGCCACACACTAAAGCCCAATTGGGAAGGCCCAAAAGGCTAGCCCAATTAGATAATCAGTTATGTGGAGAGAAACATACAGAATTTTATTTTTGAATGAAATGGTTTGTATGTTCATGCATGTAAGAGAGAGACTCCTTCATATTCTCTCTATAACAAACATATAGAACTGATTGAGAGACCACACATCTTGGGCATCAAGTGGAATTGGAGTGAAAATCAAAAGTATTTCCAAGTGCTTTTCTTCATTCGGTTTTGAAATTCACCATACCAAGGTACACTTTGTTGTTCATATATTCTGAAATTTACACTGCACATGTTATCAATTGCGAATGAAGTAGATCCGTTTATTTTTCCGCTGCGTATGTTTTGTATGCGATACAAACATGTTATTTTCCTACAGCTAAGACATCATTAGTGTCCTTGCTGTGCCACACACCAAACTCAGCAGTGGTTTTGACATACTTTATGATTCTTTTTAAAGCAGTCATATGAGACTCTTTGTGATTAGCCTGATATCTAGCACACACTCCAACACTGTAACTAATGTCCGGTCTACTAATAGTAAGGTAAAGAAGACTACCTATCATGCTTCTATATATAGATGAGTCTACATTTTTACCTAATAAGTCAACAGTGAGTTTAACATTTGGGGTTTTGACAGAACTAGGAGATTCTAAACCAAACTTTTTCATAAGATTCTTAGTATATTTTGATTGAGATAGGAATGTACCTGAATCTTGTTAACGAATCTGCAATCCAATGAAGTGAGTCAGTTCTTCAATCATGCTCATCTTGAACTCGGCCTGCATGAGTTTTGAGAAGCCATGAGTAAGTTCATCCTTAATTGATCCAAAGATGATGTCATCAACATAGACTTGAGCAACTTTCAGCTCGCCATCTTCCTTTTTGATGAAGAGAGTCTGATCAACTTTTCTTCTTGTGAACCCATATGACACCAAGTATTGTGTGAGCCGATCATACCAAGTTCTAGGTGCTTGCTTCAACCCATAAAGTTCTTTCTTGAGGTACAACACATGATCCTGAAAGTGTGGATCAATGAATCCTTTTGGTTGAGCCACATAGACATCTTCTTTAAGTAGCCCATTCAAGAAGGCAGTCTTTACATCCATTTGGTAAAGCTTGAACTTTAAGTGGCAAGCTAAGGCAAGGAGAATTCTGATGGATTCCATATGGGCAACTGGGGCAAATGTTTCATCATAGTCTACTCCTTCCATTTGTGAGTATCCTTGAGCTACAAGCCGAGCCTTGTTGCAGATCACATTGCCCTCCTCATCAGTCTTATTACGGAATATCCACTTTGTGCAGATGATATGCTCACCTTCCGGTCTAGGTACTAAAGTCCAGACATCATTCCTCTGAAACTGAAGTAGTTCATCATGCATTGCTTCGACCCAACTTTCATCCTGAAGAGCTTCCTCAACTCTAGTGGGTTCAACCTGTGACAGATAACAAGAATAAGACACAAAGTTAGCAACACATTTATCAACCGTATGTTTCCTTAATGTGAATTCATTCATGTTTCCCATAATAACTTCTGGAGGATGGTTTGGCTTAATCTTGGAGGAAGGTCCTTTCTCTTCATGGGATTTAGAATCAGGTGAAATGGGTATATCTACAAAATCTTCCACAATACTGGGAGTGTCTGGAGTACTTAGAGATGCAGGTTCTTGTTCAACAATTTCTTGAACTTCCTTAGACTCAGAAGGAAGAATTTATTTGGGTAATTCCTCAATAGCTTTCTCTGAACAAGAATCTGAAGATTCATTAATAACTACATTTACTGTCTCCATTACTTTCATAGTTCTTTTGTTGTATACACGATAAGCCTTGCTTTTAGAGGAGCAACCCAAAAATATCCCTTCATTGCTTTGGGAGTCAAACTTTCCTACATTCTCTCTATCCTTGAGGTTGAAGCAAGTGCTTCCAAAGATTTTGAAATACTTCACATTCGGCTTCCTTCCTTTCCATAACTCATATGGAGTCTTCTTGGTATCGGGTTTGAAATACACCCTATTAACCATATGACACGCAGTGTTAACGGCTTCTCCCCATATGTTTTTAGCCACATCCTTATTGTGCAATATGGCTCTGGCCATCTCCTGAATAACCCTGTTCTTTCTTTCTACCACACCATTCTGCTGAGGAGTAATAGGAGCAGAGAATTCTTGAGATACACCTGATCTTGTACAAAAGGACTCCATGTACGAGTTCTCAAATTCTTTACCATGATCACTTTGAATTCGATCAATTTTCAGGCTCTTTTCATTCTGCAATTTTGTGCACAACGCTTCAATGTGCTTAGGAGCATCAGATTTGGATCGTAGGAGAATGACCCAAGTGTACCTAGTGAAGTCGTCTACCACAACCATGATGTATCTCTTACCACCAAGAGACTCGGTTCTAGTTGGACCCATAAGATCCAAATGTAGAAGCTCCAATGGTTTAGATGTGGCTGATGTCTGAGTGCTCGGATGCTTAGCTTTTGTTTGTTTCCCAAGCTGACATGGTCCACACACCACATTGCTTATCATACTAAGCTTTGGTACCCCTAGAATTGATTAATGCTTAGATACAATGGAGAGATGTTTGTAACTAGCATGTCCCATTCGTTGATGCCATAGATCTTCATTTGGCAAGTGAATGCTATTGCATATAATATCAGCATCAGGAACCAATCCATAACAGTTGTCTAAAGTGCGAACACCTCTTATGAGTTTATTTCTACATTCATCCATGACAAGACACTTTCCTTTGGAAAATAACAACATGAAGTCTTGATCACATATCTGACATATACTTAACAGGTTCACCCTTAGACCCTTCCACATATAAAACATTTTCAATGTCTGGCAGTCCAAGTAGAGAGATAATTCCCTTCGCTTTAATCTATGACTTGCTCCCATCACTAAAAGTGACATTGCCACCTTTCTTAGACTTGAAAACCTTGAAAAAGGATCGGTCTCCAGTCATATGTCTTGAGTAATCGCTGTCAAGGTACCACAGACATGTGTCCATAACTTTAAATGCGGACTTCATCATAAAACCCACTTTATGATTGGATGACAGATTAGTGGGGATGGTGCTTTCTCTCATCTGCATTTTTTGAGCTAAGCCTTTAATTTTCACTCTTCTCAGACGAACTCCTTTGCACATTTTTATTCTGAGATAGTCTAGTTTCCTTTTAGTCCAACTGAGATCTTTTCCAATAGTCATCATAAGAGAATTCAAAGAACTCTTAGACTTGTATTTTTTGAGACACTTAACCAAATAGAGATTAAAAAAACAAGATGTATTTGAAAACAAAGATCTCTTGAAGTCGGTTGCATCCATGACAACAAGGGTCAATGGATCAATATAACAAAGATTAAACCTAATCAGAGTGTGCCTGCTCTGATACCACTTGACAAGCCAAAAAATGTATTGACCCCTTGTGATGAATTAACCAATTAATTAACCAAGAGAATTAATTAGATTTAATTATATGCAACAAACGTGGTAGCACAAACAAATCACCAATTAAACTAAGTATACAGTGGAAAATAAATTGATACGGTGATTTGTTTACGAATGGGGAAAACCTACACGGCAAAAACCCCACTGGGTGATTTTAAGGTCACCACTCCTGAAATTCCACAATTATCATAACAAGCGGTTACAAGTAAAGGAATCCCAGTACCTTATACCAACCTATAGTTGAACCCTTTTCCCAATACCTAATTAGACTTGTTCTGTAGTGACAATTTCTCCTTTTGATGCACGGCTCCTAGTACGTGACTAACCAATTGCGCGGATCCCAGTACGCGACTTCAAATACCAACTAGAGAGAGTTGTTGGTTGCAAAGTTCTTCAGTTCATCACACAATGAAGATTAAGAAGATGCTTGGTCACAAAACCCTACGGTGCACATACACAGCAACTTCTTCACAAGAGATGACCTAGGGCAAAAACTTTGTCTCTAGTCACAATTTGCTTAACAGACTTTGCTCAATGCTTGTGCAACTCGTGAACTCTTTTGAAGGCCCTTAAAAAAAATCCTTTTATATGTCTAGGGTTAGGAGAAAAGAAAGCCAAAAGACACATTCACGGATCCCAAGAAAATCAGATCAGAATTTTGAAATTCTTAACCTCGACAGATAGGAGCTGTCGAGTAGGTGTTGAGTGCATGGGTTGAAACAGCTTTCTTAAGCTCGATAGATGCAGCTGTCGAGACAGCTGTCGAGCTTTAATGAATTTGCACTATTCAACTTGTTTCTTGGACAGACTTGAATGGCTCTAACACTTGATCTTGAAACCTTGTTTCTTGAAGTATTAAAAACACCTAGATCTACCCAAATACAAGTAAAGTGCGTTTTGTCAAAGGATTAGCCAATTACATAAAAGAATGACATGTGTTCTTAACAAGTGAAGCACATATGTTCTAGCAATCTCCACCTATGGCAATCCGTGACAAAGCCACAACAAACAAATGAACATATGAGAGAAGTCATAAATCATTCAACTCATACTCACTTGTTGAATACAATAAAATCTATCCTAACACAAACTCTTAAAAAACTTTGCAAGAAGAGAGTTTATGACAAGTAGACTTTGACAACCTGTATTTCTGAAAAACTTAAACGAAACTCATCAAGGCATGTTAGTGTGAAACAGAAATAATAGAGTGCATTCAAGTAATAAGAAGCATGTGCATAAAGAGAGAAAAGAAACAGCACATGTAAGGGTAGGTGAAAGAAACATACATCAACATATAGAGAAAATAAGTACAATGTATGTCAATAAATGGTCACAAGACCCAATGTACAAGAATAAATGTATTTAAAGTAGAAAGAAAAGATAAAGATACAAATAATCCTCACTACATCCCTCAAAATAACGACACACCCCCTAACAAAATGTCCTATACTAACATTCCCCCTAAGAATGACTACTCTCATAACCAAAACTACTCCCCTTTTTTGTCACGAGTGACATCTCATCGGTAGAGCTAGCATCTCCATCATCATCATCATCAAAAGCATCATCGTCATCATCACCATCATCATCATCATCATCATCATCATCATCATCATCATCATCATCATCATCATCATCATCATCCTTAGCCTTAGCCTCAGAAGCCACTGAGGAGGTAGAGGAGAAGCCTCAGAAGCGAAGCCACCCATGCTCCCTTGCCGTCGTGCAATACGACCGACACAAACATTCACCTGATACAACTCAGTAGAGAGTGTATCAAGGCGAGCATCTATGCGCTGCAGCTATGCCATGATGTCTCCAAGAGTCACATCGCCCATGGAAGAGAAGGGTGCAGATGTGGATGGAACAAACCAAGATGGAGTCGAACGGGAGGGAGGAGTTTCTAAATCCGACTGTTGTGACCTAAACTGTGCCTCGCTACATTTAACGGTAGCGGCATCTATGGTACACATACAAGAAAAATGATCGGACACTGGAAAAGGGTCGAAAAAATGGCGAAAATCCTCGTGATAGCGGAGGGGAAGATGAGCTTATCATGGGACGCCGAATCCTGATGAACATCTACAATGGAAAGAATAAAATGAGAAGGGAAGTTTATATTAAGATGCTCAAGAAGGGAGAACAAAAACTGAGCACGAGACTCCGTGATAGAGTTATAGTGAGAGAATGGGTGCAAAATAAAGGTCATCATCATGTTCAAAAATCTAGGACCTTTAGCAAAAGGCTTACATGGTGTAAACTGATGATCACCCTAATCATAAGGGTGCTCAGAGAAAGCAGTCATGAGCTCATCCTTGGATACAGTCCTCAGACGCTCACAACTAGGATAGTTAGGAAACTCTTCCCTAGGAACCCGAAGCACATCCGCAACAAGTTGCGGTGCGACTAAGAAAGCGCATACCTCGAACGCGAGTGAAGAAGTGAGGTACTGAACGATCAATTCCATGCAAATTGGAATAAAACTCCTATATAAGCACGAAAGGATAGGTGACCATGACGTCACACTGTGACTCCTATTCCCGATTGTGAATGACATTGTGAAGGTCGGTGTCGGCAAAGTCCACCAGAATGACTTGGCGTTCAGAATGAATGCCTCGTCGAGAAAAGATCTCCGAGAAGGCCTTATGGGCATCCTCATCATGGAACTGAATATGTGATGGAGTAAGATCAAATGAAGTGGATGCCTCGGAACGAAGAGGGTTTTGGGACGGAGCAGACTTACGTCTAGGTGCTATAGACATGACTAACGTAAACAAAAAGAGAGGGAGAGAAAGAGACAATCAGAAAAGCTCCAAAACAGTTCAAATATAACAAGTATATTGAAAATAGAGTACGTATGCCTGGGAAATGCATGAACATGTGACATGCAAAAGAAATTGCATCATGGGCTCTGCCTAATCCAATCCTACCAACACACAAACTGTTCAACATGTATAACACAAATAAATTCATGAAAATTTAGTTATAATGCACATGAAATGCAATGCATAAAGTTTTTAAGATCAAATCTTCAAAACCCATCCCAAAAATTTCTTAAAAACTCATCAATTTTGAAAAACCCCAAAATTTTTCAAAAACCCTAAAACCTAGATTTCAAAACATGAAATGCATGTAAATGAAGGAGAAGAAACATACTAAGTGTAGAAAAAGCCTTGAAAAAGCTTGAAAATCACTTAGGTAGAGGTTTGGAGTGAGAGAGAGTGAGTAGGGAGGTGAAAAGACAAAGCTATCGAGAGAGAGATCGAGAGAAATGAAGTCTGGATTGCACAGAACCAATATATAGAACCTTAGTAAATCTCGACAGATGAAGGTGTCGAGCCATGTGTCGAGGGAGGTGTCGAGATTTTGGCCGTCAACAGATGCAAGGGTAGAGACTTCAGACATGATCCCCGAACACAGTTCCCGTGCTCCTAATTGGAATCCTCTTCTTTTGCTAGACGGAGCCCCCCTTCCTATGGATTCTTCAATCAGTAACTTCGACAATGGACGGTCGGGCTATGTAGTCAATTCGGTTAAGCAAGCACTTCTACTTCCTCGGGATATGGTCGAGCTCCGGAACCTGACGAAGCATGATATGTTCTTGTCCCTAAAAAGGGATTTACCTCTGTTTCATTTTCTTTCTCCTTGTCTTTAATTCTTGTTTTTGTTTTGTTCTTTTGTACAACATTTAACTTCTACTCTCTGTCTTACATACAAATGCTTAGGCCTACCAAGCAGTACATGTGGCTGAGGACTGGGTTGATCAAGCCCTTTATGAGAAAAAAAAGGAGGAATCGAAGTGCTATACTGCCCAGAAGGCCCAAGCCCTGGCTGACAAAACACTAAAGGAAACTCTTCTTAAGCTGTCCGAGTGTGACAAAGTTAGGAAATGTACTGAAGTTGCAATTGAAAGCTTTGAGAGGCAAGCTCGAGAATAACTCCATTAACTAAAAGAGGCAGAGGGTCAACTTTCCCTTGCTCGGTCTTGGATCATTGAACTAATCAAGGAGCTGGCCCAACAATCTGAAGAAATGGGCAAAGTAGAGCAAACCACGTACGATTTGGGACAAAAGAAACTGAAGCATATCTCAAGTCTCAGATCCTAGCAATATGCTGAAGTTTCTGCCTCCGTACTTGGATCGAGGCTTTGAATGCCGTTGGTGTAGACCCCTCTTCTGAATTAAGAAACCCAGAGAAGGTGCTTTACCCCCCAACCATAAGGGCACAGACGTTTGCTCAACCTCCGACCAGCTCTACCACTCCTGCACAACCTTTCCAAGTTGAGGATTAACCTCCAGAATCTAGCAAGGCTACCCCAATGACCTCCATGGTGGTAGACGAGTCTCACTTCGGAGGCAGAGTCTCTTCAACAACTAAAACTGCTCCCCTTGTATCTCAACCTGTTGTCGAGGATCAAACAACATAGGGGGCAAAAAAAGAGAATGCTCTCGTGGGCCAACGATGAAATAGATGTTAGGTCGAGGACCTGTTTTGCTATTATTATTGTTATTATTATTATTATTATTATTATTATTATTATTATTATTATTATTATTATTATTTATTTATTTATTTATTATTTTTTTTTGGTAATGAAGTTGGTGAATACTAAAAACTGGTTAAAGCTTCACCCCCTGTTTTGTTTTGTACTTTTTCTAGTTTCTGAACTTATGAATGAAAAGGTTTCTACTTATCTTTTGCCACGTATAGTTTTCCTTATTTAGTAATAACAATTCTTTTACCCTCGCCTTAATACACATTCCGAACTACATGACCCTTTATTGAATACACTTTTTTCTTTCATCATAGTTAATTTACCTAGATAGCCTACCATTCCACAGCCCTTAGCACCAAGTTCTCCTACTCTTAATGTTTACCAAAGGATTAGTATCTCCACAGGTAGTTGAATAAAGTGCTAGGCCCAATCTAGATTTCAATGAAACTGACTTAGAAGAAACCTAGGAATTTCATCTATCGAGGTCCTACATAACAAGTTAAATGTTAATTTACCCAAGGCAGATGATCTGAGGAGTCTATCTTGGCCGAGGTTTTGCTTAATCCATGATGACAAGTTAGGTGTTAATTTACTCAAGGCAGGTGATCTAAGGAGTCAAACCTGGCCGGGGTTCTACTTAACCCATGATGAATAGTTAGGTGTTAATTTACCCAAGGCAGGTGATCCGAGGAGATGAACCTAGCCAAGGTTCTGTTTAACCCATGATGATAAGTTAGGTGTTAATTTACCCAAGGCAGGTGATTCGAGGAATCGAACTTGGCCGAGGTTCTGTTTAACCCATGATGATAAGTTAGGTGTTAATTTACCCAAGGCAGGTGATCCGAGGACTTGAACCTAGCCAAGGTTTTGTTTAACCCATAATGATAAGTTAAGTACACTTTTAATCAAAACGACAACAATAGAGCTGATCAATACATCCGATTACTTATAAGCAAATGATTATTTACACAATTTCACATTAGAAATAATACTTTCGTTAATTATTCACATTCCATGGTCGGGGAACTACAACCCCATCTAAATCTTCCAGCCGATAAGCCTTTGTTTCGGCTATAGAAGTCACCTGATAAGTCCCTTCCCAATTAGGACCTAGCTTTCCCCAGAAGGGATTCTTCATACTTTCGACCACTCTTCACAAAATGAGATCTCCTAGAATGAATACCTTGACTTTTATCCCTTCATCAAATCCTTGCCTAAGCTTCTGTTGATACTGCACTAATCTGAACGTAGCTATTTCCCTTCGTTCCTTGGCTAAGTTGAGGTTAAGGGATAGTAGTCGTTCATTGCTGCAACTGAGAAGTTGGCCAGACCTTAATGTTGGGAAACCTGTTTCTGTAGGGATAACTACTTTAGATCCATAAGTCATGAAAACGTGGTCTCACCAATAGATCTTTGGGCGATATGTCCACAAAACATAGGGCAGTTCGTCCACCTACTTTCCCTTGGCATCTTCCAATCTTTTCTTTAAACCACCCACAATGACTTTGTTTGTGGCTTCAACTTGTCCATTACTTTAAGTCGTAACAATACCTCCGAAATGCCTTACTATCGAATTGAAGCCCATTATCCAAGATAAGAGTGTTTAGAACCCCAAACCTTGTCCCAATATTTTGCACAAGAATCTTTTGACATCTTGATCTTAGATGTTTGCTAATGGTTCAGCCATGACCTAATTGGTGAAATAATCAGTAGCAACAAGGAGGAATCTTCGATTCCCTGTTGCCTTAGGAAAAGGCCCTATGATATCTAGCCCGCACTGTGCCAAAGGCCAAGGGCTGCTTTATGGGTTCAGCACTCCCCTTGGTTGATGGATTTTAAGAGCATATCTCTGACACTAATCGCATTTCTTAACATACTTTTGGGAGGACTTCTGCCTGCTCGGCCACCAATAACCTTGTGTTAAAGCTCTATGAGCAAGTGACCTACCCCCTGTATGACTAACACAAATTCCCTCGTGCAACTCTTTCAGCAATATTTCCACCTCTTCAGGATGAATACATAGTGGGTACGGTCCTGAGTATTAGCATTTGTATAGTTTTTGATCCTCGGATAACCAAAACCTCGACATCTTTGTACGAATTTTCTCTGCCTCAGTCTTGTCCTTGGGTAGAGCCTCGTATTCTGCCTCGTTATTTGTTGCTAAAAAGCCAAGCCTTTGAGACTTTTTTTAAAGCAATTCCATCCGCTGAGATCATCATAATTCCTTTCCCTGATCCTTTCTGGTTAGTCGCGCTATCCACAAATAGCTGCCAAAATTGCTGAACTTCCACTTAACTTACTCTCATTGCTTCCTCGGGTTTTACTCCCTCCTTAGAATCACCTAACTCCTTGGTAAATTCTGCTACCAAATTCGCTAAAACTTGGCCTTTCATAGCCGTTCGGGGTAGATACTTAATGTTAAATGCATCGAGCATAGTTCTCCATTTTGCCACTCTTCCTATATAGTTCGACCTTTGAAGCAATGCTTGTAGGGGCAGCTGGGTCAGGACGATCACGGTGTGGGCTTGGAAGTAGTGAGGCAGCTTCTTGGTGGCATAAATGATAGCAAGAATTGCCTTCTCCAAGTAGAGATACTTGACCTTGGCCTCTTGGAGGGATTTGCTAACATAGTACATCGGTTTCCGAATTCCTTCATCCACCCGTATCAAGACCAAACTCATTGCATGTTGGGCAACAGCCACATATACATACAAAACCTCCTCTTTCTTTAGCCTAGACAAGACTGGTGGATGAGTTAAATATGCCTTCAACTCCTCAAAAGCCTTATCATATTCCTCGAACCAAGAAAAATCCTTCCATTCATGCAATAGCTGAAAGAATGGTATACACCGTTCTGTAGACCTTAATATGAACCGATTCAAAGCTGCTATCATTCTAGTAAGACATTGAACTTCCTTTGGATTCCGAGGTGGGTGCAACCCATGAATAGCCCTAATCTGGTCAAGATTAACTTCAATCCCTCGATGGGTGATCATGTTGCCTAAAATCTTTCCAGACCCTACACTAAAAGAACGCTTAAAAGCTTAAAAGTATTTAAGCATAACTTGTGCTTTCTTAAGATTGCAAAAATTTCACCAAGATTAGACAGATGCCTGGACTCTTCTTAACTACCATATCATCAATGTATGCCTCTACGTTCTTTCCCAATTGGCTCTCAAACATTCTAGTCACCATTCTTTGATGTGTAGACCTCGCATTCTTTAGTCCAAATGGTATTACTCTATAGTGATAATTTCCTGTCGGGGTAAGGAAGGATGTTTTCTCTTGACCGGGTAGCGCCAGCACGATTTGATGGTAGCCTTGAAAAGTATCTAGGAAACTCATCCTAGGATGTCCATATGTTGCATCAACTAATTGATCTATTCTCGAGACAGGAAATGGATCCTTTGGACATGATTTATTAAGATCTGTAAAATCCATGCACACTCTCCACTTCCTCAATTTGTTCCTTACCACCACAGTATTAGCCAACTATTCAGAATAGAAAACCTCATTGATTGCCCCAGCCTGTTTAAGCTTATGAACCTTGTCTTTTACAGCCTCGTCATGTTCTTTAGATGAACGTTGGGGTAATTGTTTCTTTGGGGTAGCTTTGGGGGCAAATAAACTTGGGATCAACCCCAGGTGCTTCCTATGCACTCCACGCAAAAACATCCAAATTACTCTTCAGAAAGTCTACCAGCTGCATTTTATCCTTTATTAGGAGTTGAATCCCAACTTGAAAGTATTTATTGTTGGAAAATCATCATGTTTGTATCGCATACAAAACATACGCAGCGGAAAATAAACGGATCTACTTCATTCGCAATTGATAACATGCACTATGTAGGTTTCAGAATATAAGAACAAGAGAGTGTACCTTGATGCGGTGAAATTCAAAACCGAATGAAGAAGTACTTGGGAAGACTTTCAATCTTCACTCCAATTCCACTTGATGCCCAAGATGTGTGGTCTCTCAATCAGTTCTATGTTTTTCTAGAGAGAACATGAAAGAGTGTCTCCCTTCCTTATTTTCATTACCTTTACACATACAAACCATTTCATACAATATAAAATTCTGTATGTTTCTCTCCACATAACTGATTATCTAATTGGGCTAGCCTTTTGGGCCTTCCCAATTGGGCTTTTGTGTGTGGCTTGGAGTGGGACCAAAAGGGAACAAATAAGACACTAGCTCCAATGGGCCTTGGGCTTTTCTGTCAACTCTTGACAAGTCCAAAGTTACCATTAATTATATTTAATACCACTATATAAATATAATTGCACTCTAGGCCTCATTAATAAATTATATCCCAAGACTTTATTATACATGCAAACCCTTCATAAAATATTCGTAGTAATACAAAGTCATGAAAATAGACTACCACTTTGTAAATTACTACATCTTAATCCTTGAGTACCCGGTTTAATCCTTTTGAGTTATTCACCATATATTTATGAAATCCAATTTCATAAATATATACTTTAGTCTTACTAAAGTGGTTAGGCCTAACTCTCTGAATAACTGTACCCATTAAACTTATCTCAAGGGAATATTTCATATCTCCGTTAAGAGACTATGAATTCCATCTTGAGAATATATGTTCCATCAACACTAAATGTGGCTGCCCAACATACTGAGGTTTTGACCGTTACTTTAGATCTCACTCCTGATATATCAAAGCAACCTACATTTCATGATCAGGTCCATTATTCTCTCAGGATTAAGAGTTCATGTGAATACAAGTCGTGAGATTTATTATTCAATTGACAGTCTTTAGGAGAATAATAAATCTCACAGCGGTCCAGTTCAATATGTCTTAACTCTTAAAACATATCAACATATTAACTAGAAGTCACCACTTCCATGATCAAGACAGATCATCGTAGTTAATATGTTATAGTCTTTGCAGATGAAATGCCCAATTTCATCACCGACTACGAACCAAAATTCTGAGTTTACAAAGAACTTGTGATCTATATCTTCTGTGACTAAATCACATAAATCACATACTATGCATCTCATGGACTATTTGATAATGTCCGAATATTCATGTTACCATTATTTTAGATAAGAATAAAACAACTTTATTAAACATAATATTAAGTCATTCTCAAATAATGTCATACATAATATTATACATAACATCATACAATAGGATTTAAGGGCACATATCCTAACATTTATCTATATCCTTGCCAATGACGACGTTTTCCAACTCCTCATATGATACTAGACTATCCGAGAAGGTAGGCAGCTCGGGCTGTGGTTGCTATATTGTTGGTGCCACTTCCGAAGAGCCAATTTGATCAACACGATGACCAACTACCGCCACCATACATTGCCTGGCCACCGGCTCGACCACCCTCTTATTAGTAGGATATTTTACCTTAACATGCAACGTAGATGAGACAGCCCCCATGGCATGTAGCCATGGTTTGGCTAGGATGGCGGTATATGGCAAAAAAGCATCTACCATTATGAAATTCACGCTCACCACATTATCCCCAGTCTGTATTGGCAATCGAATCATCCCTTTCGGAATAGTAGTGTTCCCATCGAACCCAATCAACGGGGCATCATACCAATCCAAATCCTCAAGTTTGAGTCTTAGACCTTTAAACAAGTCGGGGTTCATAATCTCTGCCCTACTGCCTTGATCAACCATTACCCTCTTGACATTTAACCCTGCTATCGACAAGGTTAACACCAGGGCATCATCGTGTGGCTAAATAGTTCCCAACTTGTCTTCCTTGAAAAATCCTATGATTGGTTGCTTTAAAATTTTGGCCTTCCTACATGGTGCCTCTTCTTTGGATTCTGCCATTTGTGGCGACACTAACATTACCCCGCTTGTTAGGACATATGTGAATCATGTTAGGAACTTATGTCATTAAGAATTGACTAATCCTTTGACAAAACGCACTCTACTTGTAATTGGGTAGATCTAGGATGTGTTTAATACTTCAAGGAACAAGAGTTCGAGTTCAAGTGTTAAAGCCATGCAAATCTGTCCAAGAATCAAGTGAAAAAGTGCTATATTTTAAAGTTCGACAGCTAGCTCGACAGGTAGCATCTATCGAGGTTTAAAAGGCATGTTTAGCCCGATGCTCAACAGTTGCTCGATAGATAACCTATCTATCGAGATTTACAAAAAACAGTTTTTCAGATTTGATTTCACACATATCCGTGTACACTTGTTTAGGTTTTCTTTTCTCATAACCCTAAACATATATAAGGATTATTTTAAGGGCCGTCATAGTTAATAAAACTTGATGCAAAGGTTTTGTTCAAGCACATTATGACCTGAGACAATTTGCCCTAGTTTATCTTTCTCTTAAAGAAGCTGTTGCATTTGTATGCCATAGGGTTTTGTAACAAAGGAGCTTAGTGATCTTCATCATGTTGATGAACTGAAGAACTTTGCAGCCAACATCCATCTCAAGTTAGTGGTTAGTCACGTACTTGGATCCGTGCATCGGTTGGTTAGTCATGTACTGGGAGCTGTGCATTAAAAATGAGAGATTGTCACAACAGAATAAGTCCAATTGTGTATTAGGGTACGAGTTCAACTTGTAGGAAATTAACATGTTTGTATCGCATATAAAACATACACAACGGAAAAAATTAACAGATCTACTTCATTTGCAATTGATAACATGTGCTGTGTAAATTTCAGAATATATGAACAAGAGACTGTACCTTGGTATGGTGAATTTCAAAACCAAATGAAGAAAAGAACTTGGAAACACTTTTGATCTTCACTCCAATTTCACTTGATGCCCAAGATGTGTGGTCTTTCAATCAGTTCTATGTGTTTGTTCTAGAGAGAATATGAAGGAGTCTCTCTTTTACATTCATGAACATACAAACCATTTCATTCTGATATATAATTCTGTATATTTCTCTCCACATAACTGATTATCTAGTTGGGCTAGCCTTTTGGGCCTTCCCAATTGGGTTTTAGTGTGTGGCTTTGAGTGGGACCAAAAGAGAACAAATAAGACACTAGCTCCAATGGACCTTGGGCTTTTCTGTCAACTCTTGACAAGTCCAAAGTTACCATTAATTATATTTAATACCACTATATAAATATAATTGCACTTTAGGCCTTATAAATAAATTATATCCCAAGACTTTATTATACATGCAACCCCTTCATAAAATATTCGTAGTAATACAAAGTCATGAATATAGACTGCCACTTTGTAAATTACTACATCTTAATCCTTGAGAACCCAATTTAATCCTTTTAAGGTTATTCATCATATATTTATGAAATCCAATTTCATAAATATATACTTTAGTAATTTCTTACCAAAGTGGTTAGGTCTAACTCTCTGAATAACTGAACCCATTAAACTTATCTCAAGGGAATATTTTATATCTCTGTTAAGAGACTATGAATTCCATCTTGAGAATATATGTTCCATCAACACTAAATGTGGCTGCCCAACATACTGAGGTTTTGACCGTTACATTAGATCTCACTCCTGATATATCAAAGCAACCTACATTTCATGATCAGATCCATTATTCTTTCAGGATTAAGAGTTCATGTGAATAGAAGTCGTGAGATTTATTATTCAATTGACAGTCGTTAGGAGAATAATAAATCTCATTGCGGTCTAGTTCAATATGTCTTAACTCTTAAAACATATCAACACATCAACTAGAAGTCAACACATCAACTAGAAGTCTCCACTTCCATGATCAAGACAAATCATCCTAGTTAATATGTTATAGTCTTCGTAGGTGAAATGTCCAATTTCATCACCGACTATGAACTATAATTCTGAGTTTACGAAGAACTTGTGATTTATATCTTCTGTGACTTTTCACATAAATCACATACTATGTATCTCATGGACTATTTGATAATGTCCAAATATTTATGTTACCATCATTTTGGATAAGAATAAAGCAACTTTATGAAACACAATATTAAGTCATACATCGTTTCTCACATAATGTCAAACATCATATTATACATAGCATCATACAATAGGATTTAAGGGCACTTATCCCAACAATCTTCCACTTGCCTTAAAGACTATTGTGCATTAATCTAATTCTCATTCCCTCTAAATATGACTCGAAGGTCCTTTGAGGTAAGGCTTTGGTAAAGGGATCTGCTAGATTATTTGCACTTTCAATCTTTGCTACCACCACATTTCCATGAGCAACAATGTCTCGAATGATGTGGTACTTTCTCTCAATGTGCTTTCCTTTCTTGTGATTCCTTGAATCTTTAGATTGTGCAACCGCTTCACTATTGTCGCAAAACAATGTGATGGGAACTTGCTCCATTCTCACAACACCAAGATCAGAAAGGAATTTCTTAAGCCATACAGCTTCTTTTGCTGCTTCACAAGCAGTAACATATTTTGCTTCCATGGTGGAGTCCGCAATACAAGATTGCTTAACACTCCTCCAACTTATGGCTCCACCTCCTAAGGTGAATACACATCCTGATGTGGACTTTCTGAAATCTAGATCTGATTGAAAGTTTGAATCTGTATAGCCAATGGGATTCAAATCCTCACAATGGTAAACAAGCATATAACCTCCCGTTCTCTGTAGATATTTGAGAATATGCTTTACATGTTGACAATGTTATGGTCCTGGATTTGATTGATATTGGCTGACCATGCCAATTGAAAAACAGATATCTGGTCTAGTACAAAGCATGGCATACATGAGACTTCTTATTGCAGAAGCATAAGGAACTTGTCTCATCATATCTACTTCCTCTTGAGTCTTAGGCCTTTGCTCATCAGATAGAGGAACTCCATGTCTGAAAGGAAGTAAACCTTTCTTGGAGTTTTGTATGCTAAACCGTTCTAGAACCTTATCTATATATCTGACTTGTGATAAGCCTAACATCTTATTCTTGCGATCTCGCCAAAACTTGATCCCTATAATAAAGTTAGCCTCACCCAAGTCTTTCATATCAAATTGGCTTGACAACCAAACCTTTACTGATGACATTACACCTACATCATTTCCAATGAGTAGAATATCATCAACATAAAGCACTAGGAACATTACTACTTTGTCTTGATCTCTTTTGTACACACATGGTTCATCAAGATTTTGTTCAAAACCAAACGATTTGATTGCTTGATCAAATCTGATGTTCCATGACGTAGATGCTTGTGTAAGTCCATAAATGAACCTATTCAACTTGCATACCAAAGGCTCTTGGTTCTTTGCTATGAAACCTTCTGGTTGCGTCATATAGATTTCCTCTTTAAGATTGCCATTAAAAAATGCAGTCTTGACATCCATTTGCCAAATCTCATAATCATAATGAGTAGCAATGGATAAGAGAGTTCTAATAGATTTAAGCATTGCTACTGGTGAAAAGGTTTCTTCATAATCAATACCTTCTTTTTGGGTGTACCTTTTCGCCACTAGCCTTACTTTAAAGGTTTCAACCTTTCCATCTATCCCTCTCTTCCTCTTGCAAAACCATTTGCAACCAATAGGTTTAATGCCTTTAGCCACCTTTACAAGATCCCAAACTTGATTGGAATACATGGAATCTAATTCAGATTTCATAGCTTGGACCCAATGATGTGCATCTATATCATTCATTGCTTCTTCATAAGTGTAAGGATCAGTTTCGGCCTCCTTTGAGATAGCATCATAAGTCTCTCCAAGACCTATGAATCTTATAGGTGGCCTAACATTCCTCCCACTACGACGAGGCACCTGTGTACTAGACATCTCATGAGTAGTATCTTGTGGTGTATCCAATACAGCCACATCATCCCTAGTTTCAACCATTGGTTGTTCAATTACAAGTTCATTCATTTCAGCGAATACAACTCTACTTCTAGGAGTAAAATTATTCATATAGTCATTTTCAAAGAATTTAGCATTTGTACTAACAAAAACTTTGTTATCTTTATGACTATAGAATAAATAACCTCTAGTTTCTTTTGGATAACCCACAAGTAAACATACTTCTGATTTTGGTTCCAATTTATCAGCCTTCCCTTTTAAAACATGTGCTGGATAACCCCAAATGTGGAGATACTTTATGCTAGGCTTACGCCCACTCCACAATTCCATGGGTGTTTTGGGAACAGATTTTGATGGAACTAAATTCAAAAGATGTATTGCTGTATTTAAGGCATAACCCCAAAAAGAAATCGGTAAAGTTGAGTAACTCATTATGGACCTAACCATTTCTAAAAGAGTCCTATTCCTTCTTTCTGCTACACCATTTTGTTGGGGAGATCCAGGTGCAGTCAATTGGGATACAGTCCCATTTTCAGTTAAGTAATCCTTGAAAACCCCAAAAAGGTATTCGCCACCACGATCGGATTGAATGGCCTTTATGTGTTTACCTAATTGATTCTTAACTTCAGCCCTAAACTCTTTGAACTTTTCAAAGGTTTCGGACTTCCGTTTCATTAGGTATACATAACCATATCTAGAGTAATCATCGGTAAAAGTGATGAAGTACTCATAACCTCCTTTTGCTTGGGTTGACATAGGACCACATACATCTGTATGAACAAATTCAAGCAACTCTTGGGCTCTTCTACCTTTTGCATTAAAAAGTCGCTTGGTTATTTTACCTTCCAAACAAGATTCACAAACTGGAAATTCATCAAAGTCCAATGGCTCTAGGAGTCCATCTTTGGTCAGTCTTTGAATTCTGTTTGGAATAATATGACCCAAACGCAAGTACCAAAGATATGCATCATTAGTAGAAGGAAACTTTCTCTTTAATGATTTTACATGAGAGTTATTATCTAATTTAGAATTATATAATTCATGCTTATCAGGAGTTAGAATATAAAGACCATCTACAATATTACTAGAACAAATAAACATTTTATCCTTCTTTATTACAACATTGTCTTTAAGGATAACACAATATCCTTGTTTACCCAAATAAGTTGCAGAAATTAAATTCCTACGAACATCAGCTACATACAGACAGTTATCTAATATTAAACCTCTTGACTCAAAACATAAACTATAAACACCAATAGCTACAACTGGAATCCTGCTCCCATCAGCCAAAGTAAGAAACAATTCCCCTTCATTAAGCCTTCTGGTCTCCTAGAACCCCTGCAAAGAATTGCATATATGATTAGTACAACCTGAATCCACACACCAGGAATCCGTGGGATTTTATACTAAATATATTTCAAGAAGGAATGAAATTTTTATACCCTTATTATCGGCAGCCTTGAACTTTGGACAATTCCTCTTCCAATGTCCTTTTTCACCACAATGGTAACATTTTCCTTTCAGCTTCTTTCCTTTGTCGGCAACACGTAAGGCAATTTGTTTACCCTCTTGCTTAGTGAAGTCCTTCTTCTTCTTCTTCTTCTTCTTCTTCTTACCCTTGCCTTTCGACTTAGGTTGAGAAGTAGAAGCTTCACCCACACTGGCTTCAACACTACCGTTACCAACTCATTCATTAATTCAGACAAAGAATAAATTTTTTTGTTCATGTTATAAATAAGTCTGAATTCCTTTAGGGCAAGTGGGAGATTGTTAGGATTAGTGCCCTTAAATCCTGTTGTAATATGCCATGTATAATATTATGTATGACATTATGTATTAAATGATGTATGACTTAATATTATGATTAATAAAGTTGTTTTGTTATTATCTAAAATAATAGAATTAGAGATTTCATCATGTTATAAGATTTTACATGCATTTAATTTTCTGCATGGTTGTTGAAACTATGATTTGATAAAAACTGATATTGATGTTATGATGTTGTTTAAATTTGAATTTAAGTATGTTAAATTGATCTTTAAGGCTATAGCATCAATAGATTTCAATTTTGATATCAAATTTTGCATATCATGTTCATATGAAAATTGTTTGTTCAAGAAAAATCGTTGAAAACCGTTTTGCAACTGTTCAGGAAAACTGAAAACACAGGTTTTTTGTGGGTAAGATTTACTCACGAAACAGTCACGAGACAGTAGCGAAAGTTTCTGTCTGATTTTTGGTGTTTTCAATTTTTTCCTTAACTCGTTTTCGCGGGAAGCGCTTAGTCGTGGGATACTCACGAGACAGTCGCGTAAGGAAAAGTGCTTAGTATAAAGTGTAAGGCTGTGTATCATTAGTTTATGCATGTTTAAAAAATAAAAACCTTTAATCTAAAAAATCTAGTGGGAGAGAGATACGAGGGTTGGATCTCACGGCCTCCATTATCGGTTCATAGTAGTGTGGGGTAAGCACTTCGTCTTGTCGTATATGCCTTGTGATCCTAAAGGAGAGTGTTTACTTCATAGTACTACAAGATTGAACTTACCCGTTTAAAGTAGTGTGGATAAGCACCTCGTCTTGGCGTATATGCCTCGTGATCCCAAATGAGGGTGTTTTGTTCTATGGTACTACAAGTTTAAACACCATAAAGGGAGATGAAATGTGGCTACACATGATTCTAGATAATGGTGTACACTAGACTAAGTATAATGTTAACCTCCTAATGGAGTTATGTCATTATTACTTAGAGGCTAAAGATAATACGGCATATTATTGGTGTTTGATAAGAGTTATCATGATGGCACTAATAATGAGAATAGTTCTCAACTAATTGATGTGTTTATAATAAACTTGCTACCAAGGAATTATAGACATGGATTAGGTTGTCGTTGCATATATTATTTTATAGTTTTATTAAGGTTTCATATTATATGTTTATATGCTAAATTGATAATGTCCAATTTACTTATAATATTCATGTTTATTATTTTAGATTTTAAATGGCATCATTTAGCCCACTTGTTACCATTCTTAATCAAAAGAAACTGACTAGATCCAACTATATTGACTGGAAATAAAAACTTGGACATAGTTCTCACAGCTGAAGAGCACAAATATGTGCTTACTCAACCATGTCCTAGCTTTCCTTCATTAGATGCTCCTCCTGAGGAAAAACAACAATATGATCGTTGGCAGAAATCTAATGAAATGGCCAAGTGCTATATCCTAGCATCCATCTCAAATGTTCTACAGCATCAAATGCAAGATGTAGAACTAGCTTCGGACATCATGCTAAGTCTGAAGGAGATTTTTGGTGAGAAAGGCCGTTCTGCAAGACAAGAAACCATGAGGCAAATTTATAATACCAAAATGGCTGAAGGTTGTTCAGTGAGAGAGCATTGTCTTACAATGATCTCTAATCTGAATACATTAGAGGTTTTAGGTGCCGATATTGATGGAGAATCCCAAGTAGATATGATACTCCAGTCACTACTGGAATCATTCAAGGAATTCAGACTTAATTATAACATGAACAAAAAGATTTATTCTTTGTCTAAAATAATGAATGAGTTGGTAGTGGTGAAAGGCATCCTTGGTACTTCTAGTGTTAAAGCTAATGTGGGTGAAACTTCTACTTCTCAACCTAAGTCGAAAGGCAAGGGTAAGAAGAAGAAGAAGAAGAAGAAGAAGAAGGACTTCACTAAGTAAGAGGGTAAACAAATTGTCTTGGTGGTTGCCGGCAAAGGAAAGAAGCTGAAAGGAAAATGTTTCCATTGTGGTGAGAAAGGACATTGGAAGAGGAATTGTTCAAAGTTCAAGGCTGCCAATAAGGGTATGAAAGTTTCATTCCTTCTTGAAATATGTTTAGTACAAAATCCCACGGATTCCTAGTGTGTGGATTCAAGTTGTACTAATCATATCTGCAATTCTTTGCAGGGGTTCCAGGAGACCAGAAGGCTTAAAGTGTTAGGATATGTGCCCTTAAATCCTATTGTATGATGCTATGTATGATATTATGTATGACATTATGTGAGAAATGATGTATGACTTAATATTGTGTTTAATAAAGTTGTTTTATTCTTATCAAAAATAATGGTAACATGAATATTCGGACATTATCAAATAGTCCATGAGATGCATAGTATGTGATTTATGTGATTTAGTCACAGAAGATATAGATCACAAGTTTTTTGTAAACTCAGAATTTTGGTTCGTAGTCGGTGATAAAATTGGGCATTTCATCTGCGAAGACTATAACATATTAACTACGATGATTTGTCTTGATCATGGAAGTGGTGACTTCTAGTTAATATGTTGATATGTTTTAAGAGTTAAGACATATTGAACTAGACCGCTGTGAGATTTATTATTCTCCTAACGACTGTCAATTGAAGAATAAATCTCACGACTTGTATTCACATGAACTCCTAATCCTGAGAGAATAATGGACCTGATCATGAAATGTAGGTTGCTTTGATATATCAGGAGTGAGATCTAAAGTAACGGGCAAAACCTCAGTATGTTGGGCAGCCACATTTAGTATTGATGGAACATATATTCTCAAGATGGAATTCATAGTCTCTTAACGGAGATATAAAGTATTCCCTTGAGATAAGTTTAATGGGTTCAGTTATTCAGAGAGTTAGGCCTAACCACTTTAGTAAGACTAAAGTATATATTTATGAAATTGGATTTTATAAATATATGGTGAATAACTCAAAAGGATTAAACCGGGTACTCAAGGATTAAGATGTAGTAATTTACAAAGTGACAGTCTATATTCATGACTTTGTATTACTACGAATATTTTATGAAGGGGTTGCATGTATAATAAAGTCTTGGGATATAATTTATTAATGTTGCTTAGAGTGCAATTATATTTATATAGTGTTATTAAATATAATTAATGGTAACTTTGGACTTGTCAAGAGTTGACAGAAAAGCCCAAGGCCCATTGGAGCTAGTGTCTTATTTGTTCCCTTTTGGTCCCACTCCAAGCCACACACTAAAGCCCAATTAAGAAGGCCCAAAAGGCTAGCCCAATTAGATAATCAGTTATGTGGAGAGAAACATACAGAATTTTATATAGAATAAAATGGTTTTGTATGTTTAATGAATAAGATAATATAAGGAAGAGAGACACTCTTTCATATTCTCTCTAGAAAACATAGAACTGATTGAGAGACCACACATCTTGGGCATCAAGTGGAATTGGAGTGAAGATTGAAAGTGTTCCCGAGTACTTCTTCATTCGGTTTTGAATTTCACCGCATCAAGGTACACTCTCTTGTTCTTATATTCTGAAACCTACATAGTACATGTTATCAATTGCGAATGAAGTAGATCCGTTTATTTTCCGCTGCGTATGTTTTGTATGCGATGCATACATGATGATTTCCTAACATAAAGAAGGGGAGTTGTTTCTTACTTTGGATGATGGGAGCAAGATTCCAGTTGTAGCTGTTGGTGTTTATAATTTATGTTTTGAGTCAAGGGTTTTAATATTAGATGACTGTCTGTATGTACCTAATGTTCGTAGGAATTTAATTTCTGCAACTTATTTAGGAAAAAAATGGATATTGTGTTATCCTTAAAGACAATGTTGTAATAAAGAAGGGTAAATTATTTATCTGTTCTGGCAATATTGTGGATGGTCTTTATATTTTAACTCCTGATAAGCATGAATTATATAATTCTGAATTAGATAATGGCTCACATGTAAAATCATTTAAGAGAAAGTTTCCTTCTACTAATGATGCATATCTTTGGCACTTGTGTTTGGGTCATATTAATCCAAACAGAATTCAAAGACTTTTCAAAGATGGTCTCTTAGAGCCATTGGACTTTGATGAATTTCCAATTTGTGAATCTTGTTTGGAAGGTAAAATGACTAAGCGACCTTTTAATGCAAAAGGTAGAAGAGCCCAAGAGTTGCTTGAATTAGTTCATACGGATGTTCGTGGTCCTATGTCAACCCAAGCAAAATGAGGTTATGAGTATTTCATCACTTTCACTGATGATTACTCAAGATATGGTTATGTGTACCTAATGAGACGATAGTCTAAAGCCTTTGAAAAGTTCAAAGAGTTTAGGATTGAAGTTGAGAATCAATTGGGTAAACGCATAAAGGCCATTCGATCTGATCTTGGTGGCGAATACCTTCTTGGGGATTTCAAGGATTACTTAACTCAAAATGGGATTGTATCCCAATTGATTACACCTGGAACTCCCCAACAAAATGGTGTAGCAGAAAGACGAAATAGGACTCTTTTAGAAATGGTTAGGTCCATGATGAGTTACTCAACTTTACCAGTTTCTTTTTGGGAATATGCACAAAAAACTGCAATGCATATTTTGAATTTAGTTCCATCAAAATCTGTTCCCAACACACCTATGGAATTGTGGAGTGGGCGCAAGCCTAGTATGAAATATCTCCACATTTGGGGATGTCCAGCACATGTGTTGAAAGGGAAGTCTGATAAGTTGGAAGCTAAAACGGAAGTATGCATGTTTTTAGGGTATTCAAAGGAAACCAAGGGTTATTTATTCTATAATAATATGGATAACAAAGTGTTTGTTAGCACCCATGCCAAATTTTTTGAAAATGATTATGTGAATAATTTTAATCCTAGAAGTAAAGTTGTCTTGGCTGAAATGAATGAACCTGTAAATGAACAACCAATAGTTGAAACTAGGGATGATGTGGTTGTATTGGATACACCACAAGATACTACTCATGAGATGTCTAGTACACAGGTGCCTCGTCGTAGTGGGAGGAATGTTAGGCCACCTATAAGATTCATAGGTCTTGGAGAGACTTATGAAGCTATCTCAGATGAGGCCTAAACTAATCCTTACGCTTATGAAGAAGCAATGAATGATATAGATGCACATCATTGGGTCCAAGTTATGAAATTTAAATTAGATTCCATATATTCCAATTAAGTTTGGGATCTTGTAAAGGCCTCTAACGGCATTAAACCTGTTGGTTGCAAATGGGTTTACAAGAGGAAGAGATGGATAGATGGAAAGGTTGAAACCTTTAAAGCAAGACTAGTGGCGAAAGGATATACTCAAAAAGAAGGTATTGATTATGAAAAAACATTTTCACCAGTAGCAATGCTTTAATCTATCAAAATTCTCTTATCCATTGCTGCTCATTATGATTATTAGATTTGACAAATGGATGTCAAGACTACATTTCTTAATGGAAATCTCGAAGAGGAAATCTATATGAAGCAACCAGAAGGTTTCATAGCAAAGAACCAAGAGCATTTGGTATGCAAGTTAAATAGGTCCATTTATGGACTTAAGCAAGCATCTAGGTCATGGAACATTAGATTTGGTCAAGCAATCAAATCATTTGGTTTTGAAAAAAATCTTGATGAACCATATGTGTACAAAAGACATCAAGATAAAGTAGTAATGTTCCTAGTGCTTTATGTTGATGATATTCTACTCATTGGAAATGATGTAGGTGTAATGTCATCTCTAAAGGTTTGGTTGTCAAGCCAATTTGATATGAAGGACTTGGGTGAGGCTAACTTTATTCTAAGGATCAAGCTTTGGCGAGATCGCAAGAATAAGATGTTAGGTTTATCACAAGCTGGATATATAGATAAGGTTCTAGAATGATTTAGCATGCAAAACTCCAAGAAAGGATTACTTCCTTTCAGACATGGAGTTCCTCTGTCTGATGACCAAGGGCCTAAGACTCAAGAGGAAGTAGATATGATGAGACAAGTTCCTTATGCTTCTGCAGTGGGAAGTCTCATGTATGCCATGCTTTGTACTAGACCAGATATCTATTTTTTAGTTGGCATGGTCAACCAATATCAATCAAATCCAGGACCACAACATTGGTAAGCTGTAAAGCATATTCTCAAGTATCTACGGAGAACGAGAAATTATATGCTTGTTTACCGTTGTGAGGATTTGATTCCCATTGGCTACATAGATTTATATTTTCAATCGGATCTAGATTTCAGAAAGTCTACGTTAGGATGTGTATTCACCTTGGGAGGTGGAGCCATAAGTTGGAGAAGTGTTAAGCAATCTTGTATTGCGGACTCCACCATGGAAGCAGAATATGTTACTGCTTGTGAAGCAACAAAAGAAGCTATATGGCTCAAGAAATTCCTTTTTAATCTTGGTGTAGTGACAATGGAGCAAGTTCTTATCACATTGTTTTGCGACAATAGTGGAGCAGTTGCATAATACAAAGATCCAAGTAATCACAAGAAAGGAAAGCACATTGAGAGAAAGTACCACATCATTTGAGACATTGTTGCTCGTGGAGATGTGGTGGTACCAAAGATTGAGAGTGCCAATAATCTTACAGATCCCTTTACAAAAGCCTTGCCTCAAAGGACCTTCGAGTCACATTTGGAGGGAATGGGAGTTAGATCAGTGCACAATAGTCTTTAGGGCAAGTGGGAGATTGTTAGGATTAGTGCCCTTAAATTCTATTGTAATATGCCATGTATAATTTTATGTATGACATTACGTATTAAATGATGTATGACTTATTATTATGGTTAATAAAGTTGATTTGTTATTATCTAAAATAATGGTAACATGAATATTCGGACATTATCAAATAGTCCATGAGATGCATAGTATGTGATTTTTGTGATTTAGTCACAGAAGATATAGATCACAAGTTCTTTATAAACTCAGAAGATATAGATCACAAGTTCTTTATAAACTCAGAATTTTGGTTTGTAGTTGGTGATGAAATTGGACATTTTATCTACGAAGACTATAACATATTAACTAAGATGATTTGTCTTGATTATGGAAGTGGTAACTTCTAATTGATATGTTGATATGTTTTAAGAGTTAATACATATTGAACAGGACCGCTGTGAGATTTATTATTCTACTAACGAGTGTCAACGGAATAATAAATATCACGACTTCTATTCACATGAACTCTTAATCCTGAGAGAATAATGGACCTGATCATGAAATGTAGGTTGCTTTGATATATCAGGAGTGAGATCTAAAGTAATGGTTAAAACCTCAGTATGTTGGGCAGCCACATTTAGTGTTGATGGAACATATATTCTCAAGATGGAATTCATCGTCTCTTAACGGAGATATAAAATATTCCCTTGAGATAAGTTTAATGGGTTCAGTTATTCATAGAGTTAGGCCTAATCACTTTAGTAAGACTAAAGTATATATTTATGAAATTAAATTTCATAAATATATGATGAATAACTTAAAAGGATTAAACCGGGTACTCAATGATTAAGATGTAGTAATTTACAAAGTGGCAGTCTATATTCATGACTTTGTATTACTACGAATATTTTACGAAGGGGTTACATGTATAATAAAGTCTTGAGATATAATTTATTAATAAGGCCTAGAGTGCAATTATATTTATATAGTGGTATTAAATATAATTAATGGTAACTTTGGACTAGAGTTGACAGAAAAGCCCAAGGCCCATTGGAGCTAATGTCTTATTTGTTCCCTTTTGATCCCACTTCAAGCCACACATTAAAGCCTAATTGGGAAGGCTCAAAAGGCTAGCCCAATTAGATAATCGGTTATGTGGAGAGAAACATACAAAATTTTATATTAGAATGAAATGGTTTGTATGTTTATATATGTAAGAAAGAGACTCCTTCATATTCTTTCTAGAACAAACACATAGAACTGATTGAGAGACCACACATCTTGGGCATCAAGTGGAATTGGAGTGAAGATCAAAAGTGTTTCCAAGTGTTTTTCTTCATTCGGTTTTGAAATTCACCATACCAAGGTACACTTTCTTGTTCATATATTCTAAAATTTACACAGCACATGTTATTAATTGTGAATGAAGTAGATCCGTTAATTTTTCCGTTGCGTATGTTTTGTATGCGATACAAACATGTTATTTTCCTTCACATAAACTAATTACACACAGCCTTGTACTTTATACATGAGAAAACATTTTGAATAAACTTCAAAAATCCCTTCAAATGCATTTTTGCGAGAATACCGCGACTAAGCACTTCCCGTCAAAAATTCAAACACAAAATTCAGACAGAAACTTTCGCGACCGTCTTGCAGGTATCTCGCGACTAAGTGCTTCCCGCGAAAACAAGTTAAGGAAAAAATTGAAAACACAAAAATCAGACAGAAACTTTCGCTACTATCTCGCGACTTTTTCGCGAGTAAAGCTTACCTGCGAAAAGTTTTTGTCTTCAAAATTATTTTTCGCGAGTAACTTCTTGGGAAGTTAACTCGCAAAAAACCCGTGTTTTCAGTTTTTCCAGAATAGTTGCAAACAGTTTTCAACGATTTTTCATGAACAAACAATTACCATATGAACATGATATGCAGAATTTGATATCAAAACTGAAATCTATTAATGCTATTGCCTTAAAGATCAATTTAACATACTTAAATTCAAATTTAAACAACATCATAACATCAATATCAGTTTTTATCAAATCATAGTTTCAACAACTGTGCAAAAAATTAAATGCATATAAAATCTTCTAACATGGTGAAACTATTATCTCTAATTCCAAAACTCACAAAAACATGTTATACAAATTCAAAATGAAGACCGGCTCTGATACCGATTGTAGGAAAATAACATGTTTGTATCGCATACAAAACATACGCAGAGGAAAAAATTAACGGATCTACTTCATTCGCAATTGATAACATATGCTGTGTAAATTTCAGAATATATGAATACGAGAGTGTACCTTGGTATGGTGAATTTCAAAATCGAATGAAGAAAAGCACTTGGAAACACTTTTGATCTTCACTCCAATTCCACTTGTTGCCCAAGATGTGTGGTCTCTCAATCAGTTCTATGTGTTTGTTCTTGAGAGAATATGAAGGAGTCTCTCTCTTACATGCATGAACATACAAATCATTTCATTCTGATATATAATTCTATATGTTTCTCTCCACATAACTGATTATCTAGTTGGGCTAGCCTTCTGGGCCTTCCCAATTGGGCTTTAGTGTGTGGCTTGGAGTGGGACCAAAAGGGAACAAATAAGACACTAGCTCCAATGGGCCTTGGACTTTTCTGTCAACACTTAACAAGTCCAATGCTACCATTAATTATATTTAATACCACTATATAAATATAATTGCACTCTAGGCCTTATAAGTAAATTATATCCTAAGACTTTATTATACATGCAACCCCTTCATAAAATATTCGAAGTAATACAAAGTCATGAATATAGACTGCCACTTTGTAAATTACTACATCTTAATCCTTGAGTACCTGATTTAATCCTTTTAAGGTTATTCATTATATATTTATGAAATCCAATTTCATAAATATATTCTTTAGTAATTTCTTACCAAAATGGTTATGCCTAACTCTCTAAATAACTGAACCCATTAACCTTATCTCAAGGGAATATTTTATATCTCCGTTAAGAGACTATGAATTCCATCTTGAGAAAATATGTTCCATCAACACTAAATGTGGCTGCCCAACATACTGAGATTTTGACCGTTACTTTAGATCTCACTCTTGATATATCAAAGTAACCTACATTTCATGATCAGGTCCATTATTCTCTCAGGATTAAAAGTTCATGTGAATAGAAGTCGTGAGATTTATTATTCAATTGACGGTTGTTAGGAGAATAATAAATCTCACTGCGGTCCAGTTCAATATGTCTTAACTCTTAAAACATATCAACACATTAACTAGAAGTCTCCACTTCCATGATCAAGACAAATTATTCTAGTTAATATGTTATAGTCTTCGCAGATGAAATGCCCAATTTCTTCACCAACTACGAACAATAATTTTGAGTTTACAAAGAACTTGTGATTTATATCTTCTGTGAGTTTCCACATAAGTCACATACTATGCATTTCATGGACTATTTGATAATGTCTAAGTATTTATGTTACCATCATTTTAGATTTGAATAAAGCAACTTTATTAAACACAATATTAAGTCACACATCATTTCTCACATAATGTCAAACATAATATCATACATAGCATCATACAATAGGATTTAAGCGTACTTATCCCAACAACTTATAGATTTCATTCCTGATATATCAAAACAACCTACACCTCACGATCATGTCCATTATTCTCTCAGGATTTAGAGTTGATGTAAAGAGAAGTCGTGAGATTTATTATTCATTTGACAGTCGTTAGGAGAATAATCAATCTCACAGCAGTCCAGTTCAATATGTCTTAACTCTTAAAACATATCAACATACTAACTAAAAGTCTCCACTTCCATGATCAAGACAAATCATCTTAGTTGATATGTTATAGTCTTCGTAGATGAAATGCCCAATTTCATCACTATCTACGAACTAAAATTCTAAGTTTACAAAGAACTTGTGATTTATATCTTCTGTGACTAAATCACATAAATCACATACTATGCATCTTATGGGCTAAGATAATGTCTAATTAGTTCATTAATAAATAGTCTCATATAATTAAAAAATTTAATCATTTATGACATGCCAATAAATTGAATTTTAGGACATAAATCCCAACAATTACGGTGCTTGTTGACTCTTAGCTAGCTTGCGGGGTTAGTGATCTGTTGTTTTTGTTGTCTATAGTTTATGCTTCGAGTTTGTGCTGGCTCTCCCCTGTTATTGTTCAGAGGTTTATTTTGCTTTTAGGTTGGCCTTCATGACTTAGAGGATGATGGTTTGCTTGTTTTAGTCGTGAGGTTTGATGTTTTAGCCTTTGTAAAGTTTCAAAGAGATGCCCCATCAATTAATTTACAGTACTTTCAGCAAAAATTTTTAAGTTTCAGCAAAATAAGAGGATCCCAAATGGACTCTTACTGTGTTCGCTCTTCAACATAATGACTGAATTATCAAAAAAAATAAAAATAAATAAATAAGTACGTCTTATGCCCCAGATCATATGGAACAATATTAATCTACTTTCATGCACTTACTACTTTTTAATTCAAATGATTATTGTTAATTGCACAACACTACTCTCTCTATTTAATATGTTCGAATATGCTGTAATTGGTGAATCGATCCCTCTATGGTGCTTGTTGATTCTTAGCTAGCTTGAGGAGTTAGTGATCTGTTGTTTTTGTTGTCTGTAGTTTATGCTTCGAGTTTGTGCTGGCTCTCCCCTGTTATTGTTTAGGGGTTTATTTTACTTTTAGGTTGGCCTTCATGACTTAGAAGATGATGGTTTGCTTGTTTTAGTCGTGAGGTTTGATGGTTTAGCCTTTGTAAAGTTTCAAAGAGATGCCCTATCAATTAATTTACAGTGCTTTCAGCAAAAAGTTTTTAATTTTAGCAAAATAAGCGGATCCCAAATGGACCCTTACTGTGTTCGCTCTTCAACATAATGACTGAATTATCAAAAATAATAATAATAATAATAATAATAATAATAATAATAATAATAATAATAATAATAATAATAATAAATAAATAAATAAATAAGTACGTCTTACGCACTAGATCATATGGAACAATATTAATCTACTTTCATGCACTTACTACATGAGGAGTTAGTAATCTGTTGTTTTTGTTGTCTGTAGTTTATGCTTTGAGTTTTTGTTGGTCCTCCCCTGTTATTGTTCAAGGGTTTATTTTGCTTTTAGGTTGGCCTTTGTGACTTAGAGGCTGATGTTTTCCTTGTTTCAGTTTTGAGGTATGATGGTTTAGACTTTGTAAAGTTTGAAAGAGATGCCCTATCAATTAATTTACAGTACTTTTAGCAAAAAGTTTTCAGTTTCAGCAAAATAAGCTGAGCACAAACTGACCCTTAATATGTTTGCTCTTCAGTATAATGACTAAATTATCAAAAATAAAATAATAATAAATAAAGTATGTCTTATGCACTTGATCATGTGGAACAATATTAATCTACTTTCCTGCAATTACTACTTTTAATTGAAACAATTATTGTTAATTGCACATCACTACTCTCTCTATTTTATATGTTCAAATATGCTGTAATTGGGGAATCTATCCCTCTACAGTTGGGAAATCTGGTTTTGTATCTCATACAAAACACATAACGGAAGCAACGAACATGGATCTATTTCATTCATGCTTGATTACATGCACTATGTAAATTTTAGAATTTAAGAATAAGATAGCGTACCTTGGTGCGGTGAAATTTAAAACAAAAGATTAGAAGTACTTGGGAACACTTTTAATCTTCACTCCAATTCCACTTTACGCCAAAAGAAGTGTGGTCTCTCAATCAGTTTTCAAGGGAGAATAATCGAGTGGCTTCACTCACACATACACACCATTTCACAATAATGTCTCTCTTTCTTACAATAAAATTCTGTTTGTTTCTCCCTTTATAACTAACTGATTATCTAATTGGGTTGGCCTATTGGGCCTTTCCAATTGGGCTTTAGTGTGTGGCTTGGAGTGGGACCAAAAGGGAACAAATAAGACTCTGGCTCCAATGGGCCTTGGGCTTTTCTGTCAACCCTTGACAAATCCAAAGTTACCATTAATTATATTCAATACCACTATAAGAATATAATTGCACTCTAGGCCTTATTAATAAATTATATCCCAAGACATTATTATACATGCAACCCTTTCATTAAAATATTCGTAGTAATACAAAGTCATAAAAGTTGACTGCCACTTCGAAAATTACTACATCTTAATCCTTGAGTACCCGGTTTAATCCTTTATGTTATTCATCATATATTTATGAAATTCAATTTCATAAATATATACTTTAGTAACTCCTTACTAAAGTGGTTGGGCCCAACACTCTGAATAACCAAACCCATTAAACTTATCTCAAGAGAATATTTTATATCTCCGTTAAGAGATTATGAATTCCAACTTGAGAATATATGTTCCATCAACATTAAATGCAGCTGCCCAACATACTAAGGTTTTGATCGTGACTTATAGATCTCACTCCTAATATATCAAAGCAATATACACCTCACGATCAAGTCCATTATTCTCTCAGGATTTAGAGTTGATGTAAATAGCAGTCGTGAGATATATTATTCATTTGACAGTCGTTAGGAGAATAATAAATCTCACAGCAGTCCTGTTCAATATGTCTTAACTCCTAAAACATATCAACATACTAACTGAAAGTCTCCACTTCCATGATCAAGACAAATCATTTTAGTTGATATGTTATAGTCTTCGCAGATGAAATGCCCTATTTCATCACCGACTACGAACTAAAATTATGAGTTTACAAAGAACTTGTGAGTTAGTAACCTGTTATTTTTGTTGTCTGTAGTTTATGCTTTGAGTTTGTGTTGGTCCTCCCCTGTTATTGTTCAGGGGTTTATTTTGCTTTTAGGTTGCCTTTCGTGACTTAGAGGCTGATGTTTTCCTTGTTTTGGTCATGTGGTTTGATGGTTTAGACTTTGTAAAGTTTCAAAGAGACGCCTTATAAATTAATTTACAGTGCTTGTAGCAAAATGTTTTTAGTTTCAGCAAAATAATTGGATCCCAAACGGACCCTTATTGTGTTTGCTCTTCAATACAATGACTGAATTATAAAAAAAAAAAAAACAAATAAAGTACTTCTTATGCACTAGATCTTGTGGAAGAATATTAATCTACATTCATGCAATTACTACATTTTAATTCAAAAAATTATTATTAATTGCACATCACTACTCTCTCTATTTTATATGTTCGAATATGTTGTAATTGGGGAATCGATCCCTCTATGGTGCTTGTTGATATTTAGCTAGCTTGAGGAGTTAGTGATCTGTTGTTTTTGTTATTAGTAGTTTATGCTTTTAGTTTGTGTTGGCTCCCCCCAGTTATTGTTCAAGGGTTTATTTTGCTTTTAGGTTGGCCACTGTGACTTAGAGGCTCATGGTTTGCTTGTATGAGTCATGACATTTGATGGTGTAAAGTTCGTAAAGTTTCAAAGAGATGCCCAATCAACTAATATATAGTACTTTTAGCGAAATGTTTTAGTTTCAGTAAAATAAGCGGATCCCAAATGGACGCTTAGTGTGTTTGGTCTTCAATATAATGACTGAATTATAAAAAAAAAAAAATAATAATAATAAACTACGTCTTATGCACTAGATCGTGTGGAACAATATTAATCTACTTTCATGCAATAACTACTTTTTAATTCAAAAGATTATAGTTTATTGCACATCACTACTCTCTCTATTTTATATGTTCGAATATGCTGTAATTGGGGAATCAATCCCCCTATGGTGCTTGTTGATTCATAGCTAGCTTGAGGAGTTAGTAATCTGTTGTTTTTTTTTTGTCAGTCGTTTATGCTTTGAGTTTGTGTTGGTCCTCCCCTGTTATTATTCAGGGGTTTATTTTGCTTTTAGGTTGCCTTTCGTGACTTAGAGGCTAATGTTTTGCTTGTTTAGGTCGTGTGGTTTGATGGTTTAGACTTTGTAAAGTTTCAAAGAGACGCCTTATAAATTAATTTAGAGTGCTTTTAGGAAAATGTTTTTAGCTTCAGCAAAATAATAGGATCCCAAACGGACCCTTATTGTGTTCGTTCTTCAATACAATGACTGAATTATAAAAAAAAAAGTCACAAATAAAGTACTTCTTGTGCACTAGATCTTGTGGAACAATATTAATCTACATTCATGCAATTACTACTTTTTAATTCAGAAGATTATTGTTAATTGCACATCACTACTCTCTCTATTTTATATGTTCGAATATGCTGTAATTGGGGAATCAATTCGTCTATGGTGCTTGTTGATATTTTGCTAGCTTGAGGAGTTAGTGATCTGTTGTTTTGGTTGTCAGTAGTTTATGCTTTGAGTTTGTGTTGGCTCCCCCCTGTTATTGTTCAGGGGTTTATTTTGCTTTTAGGTTGGCCATTGTGACTTAGAGGCTGATGGTTTTCTTGTATCAGTCATGAGGTTTGATGGTGTAGACTTCGTAAAGTTTCAAAGAGATGCCCAATCAATTAATATACAGTACTTTTAGCAAAATGTTTTAGTTTCAGCAAAATAAGCGGATCCTAAACGGACGCTTAGTGTGTTTGCTGTTCAATATAATGATTGAATTATAAAAAAATAAAAAATATATAATAATAATAAACTACGTCTTATGCACTAGATCATGCGGAAAATATTAATATACTTTCATGCAATAACTACTTTTTAATTCGAAAGATTATTGTTGATTGCACAACACTACTCTCTCTATTTTATATGTTCAACAATGCTGTAATTGGCGAATCGATCCCTCTATGGTGCTTGTTGATTCTTAGCTAGATTGAGGAGTTATAATCTGTTGTTTTTGTTGTCATTGTTTAGCGGTTTATTTTTCTTTTAGGTTAGCCTTTGTGACTTTGAGGCTGATGGTTTGCTTGTTTCAGTCGTGAGGTTTGATGGTTTGGACTTTGTAAAGTTTCAAAGAGATGCCTTATTAATATATTTATAGTTCTTTTAGCAAAAGGTTTTTAGTTTCAGCAAAATTAGTGGATCCCAAACGGACCCATAATGTGTTTGCTCTTCAATACAATGACTGAATTGTAAAAAATAAAAATAAATAATGAAATACTTCTTTTGTACTAGATCCCGTGGAACAATATCAATCTACATTCATCCAATTACTGCTTTTTAATTCAAAATATTATTGTTAATTTCACATTGCTACTCTCTCTATTTTATATGTTCAAATATGTTGTAATTGGGCAATCGATCCCTTCACGATGCTTGTTGATTCTTAGCTAGCTTGAGGGGTTAGTGATCTGTTGTTTTTGTTGTCAGTAGTTTATGCTTTGAGTCTGTGTTGGCTCTCCGCTATTATTGTTCTGGGGTTTACTTCGCTTTTAGGTCGGCCTTTGTGACTTAGAGGCTGATGGTATACTTGTTTTAGTCGTGAGGTTAGATGGTTTAGGCTTTGTAAAGTTTCAAAGAGATGCCCTATCAATTAATTTACAGTACTTTCGGCAGAAAGTTTTTAGTTTCATCAAAATAAGCAGATCCCAAACGGAACCTTAATGTGTTTGCTCTTCAATATAATGACAGAATTATTAATAAATAAATAAATAAATAAAGTACGTCTTATGCACTTGATCATGTGGAACAATACGAATCTACTTTAATTCAATTACTACTTTTTAATTCAAACGATTATTGTGAATTGCACATTACTACTCTCTCAATTTTATATGTTCGAATATGTTGTAATTGGGGAATCGTTTCCTCGACGGTGCTTGTTGATTCTTAGCTAGCTTGAGGAGTTAGTGATCTGTTTTTTTGTTTTCATTAGTTTATGCTTTGAGTTCGTGTTGGGTCACCCCAGTAACTGTTCAGGACTTTATTTTGCTTTTAGGCTGGCCTTTGTGACTTAAAGGCTGATGTTTTCCTTGTGTTAGTTGTGAGGTTTGATGGTTTAGGCTTTGTAAAGTTTCAAAGAGATGCCCTATCAATTAATTTACAGTGCTTTCTGTCAAAAGTTTTCAGTTTCAACAAAATAAGCAGATCCCAAACGGACCCTTATTGTGTTTGCTCTTCGATATTGTGACTGAATTATCAAAAAAAAAAAAATAAATAAATAAAGTACGTCTTATGCACCTAATCATGTGGAACAATATTAATTTACATTCATGCAATTACTGCTTTGTAATTCAAACGATTATTGTTAATTGCACGTCAGTACTCCCTCTATTTTATATGTCCGAATATTAAGGAATCAATCCCCCTATGATGCTTTTTGGTTCTTAGCCAGCTTAAGGAGTTAGTGATCTGTTGTTTTTGTTGTCAGTAGTTTATGTTTGAGTTCGTGTTGGGTCACCCTAGTTCCTATTCAGGAGTTTATTTTGCTTTCAGGTTGGCCTTTGTGACTTAAAGGATGATGTTTTCCATGTTTCAGTTGTGAGGTTTGGCGGTTTAGAGTTTGCAAAGTTTCAAAGAGATGCCCTAACAATTGATTTACAGTAATTTCAGCAAAAAGTTTTCAGTTTCAACAACATAAACAGATCCCAAACGGACCCTTAATGTCCTTGCACTTCAATATAATGACTGAATTATCGAAAATAAAATAACAATAAATAAAGTACATCGTATGCACCTGATCATGTGGAACAATATTAATTTACATTCATGCAATTACTACTATTTAATTTAAACGCTTATTGTTAATTCACATCACTACTCTCCCTATTTTATTTGTTCGAATATGATGTAATTGGAGAATTGATCCTTCTATGGTGCTTGTTGATTCTTAGCTAGCTTGAGGAGTTAGTGATTTGTTGTTATTGTTGTCTGTAGTTTATGCTTTGACTTTGTGTTGGCCCCTGTTGTTATTGTTTAGGGGTTCATTTTGCTTTTAGGTCGGCCTTTGTGACTTAGAGGCTGATGGTTTGCCTATTTCAGTCGTGAGGTTTGATGGCTTAGGCTTTGTAAAGTTTCACAGAGATTCCTAACCAATTAATTATTGTACTTTTAGCAAAAAGTTTTCTGTTTCATCAAAATAAGCGGATCCCAAACGGTCCCTTAATGTGTTTGCTCTTCAGTATAATGATTGAATTATCAAAAATAAAATAACAATAAATAAATTACGTCTTATGCAATTACTACTTTTCAATTCAAACGATTATTGTTAATTGCACATCACTACTCTCTCAATTTTATATGTTTGAATATGCTGTAATCGAGGAATCAATCCCTCTACGATGCTTTTAGATTCTTAGCTAGCTTAAGGAGTTTGTGATCTGTTGTTTTTGTTGTCAGTAGTTTATGCTTTGAGTTCGTGTTGGGTCACCCTAGTTCATGTTTAGGAGTTTATTTTTCTTTCAGGTTGGCCTTTATGACTTAAAGGATGATGTTTTCCATGTTTCAGTCATGAGGTTTGGTGGTTTAGACTTTGAAAAGTTTCAAAGAGATGCCCTAACAATTAATTTACAGTAATTTCGGCAAAAAGTTTTCAGTTTCAGCAACATAAACAGATCCCAAACGGACCATTAATGTCTTTGCTCTTCAATATAATGACTGAATTATCGAAAATAAAGTAACAATAAACAAATTACATTGTATGCACCTGATCATGTGGAACAATATTAATTTACATTCATGCAATTACTTCTTTTTAATTTAAACGATTATTGTTAATTACACATCACTACTCTCCCTATTTTATTTGTTCGAATATGCTGTAATTGGGGAATTGATCCTTCTATGGTGCTTGTTGATTCTTAGCTAGCTTGAGGAGTTAGTGATTTGTTGTTATTGTTGTCTGTAGTTTATGCTTTGACTTTGTGTTGGCCCCTGTTGTTATTGTTTAGGGGTTCATTTTGCTTTTAGGTCGGCCTTTGTGACTTAGAGGCTGATGGTTTGCCTATTTCAGTCGTGAGGTTTGATGGCTTAGGCTTTGTAAAGTTTCACAGAGATTCCTAACCAATTAATTATTGTACTTTTAGCAAAAAGTTTTCTGTTTCATCAAAATAAGCGGATCCCAAACGGTCCCTTAATGTGTTTGCTCTTCAGTATAATGATTGAATTATCAAAAATAAAATAACAATAAATAAATTACGTCTTATGCAATTACTACTTTTCAATTCAAACGATTATTGTTAATTGCACATCACTACTTTCTCTATTTTATATGTTTGAATATGTTGTAATTGGGGAATTGATTCCTCTACGGTGCTTGTTGATTCTTAGCTAGCTTGAGGAGTTTGTGATCTGTTGTTTTTGTAGTCGGTAGTTTATGCTTTGAGTTTGTGTTGGTTGTCTGCTATTTTTGTTCAAGGGTTTGTTTTGCTTTTAGGTTGGCCTTTGTGACTTTGAGGCTGATGGTTTGCTTGTTTTAATCGTGAGGTTTGACGGTTTAGACTTTGTAAAGTTTCAAAGAGATGCCCTATCAATTAATTTATAGTATTCTCAGCAAAACGTTTTCAGTTTCTGCAAAATAAGCGGATCCCAAATGGACCCTTAATGTGTTTGCCCTTCGATATAATGACTGAATTATCATAAAGAAAATAATAATAAATAAAGTACGTCTTTTGCACCTGATTATGTGGAACAATAGTAATCTACTTTCATGCAATTAGTACTTTTTAATTCAAATGATTATTGTCAATTGCATATCAGTACTCTCTCTATTCTATATGTTTGAATTTGCTGTAATTGGGGAATCGATCCCTCCACGGTGCTTGTTCATTCTTAGCTAGCTTGAGGAGTTAGTGATCTGTTGTTTTGTTGTCAGTAGTTTATGCTTTGACTTTGTGTTGGCTTTCTGCTGTTATTGTTCAGGGGTTTATTTTGCTTTTAGGTCAGCCTTTGTGACTTAGAGGTTGATGGTTTGCTTGTTTCTGTCGTGAGGTTTGATGGTTTAGAATATATAAAGTTTCATAGAGATTCCCAATCAATTAATTTACTGTACTTTCGGCAAGAAGTTTTCAATTTTAGCAAAATAAGCGGATCCCAAACGGATCCTTGATGTATTTGCTCTTCAATATAAAGACAGAATTATCAAAAACAAAATAGTAAAAAATAAAGTACGTCTTTTTGCACTTGATCATGTGGAACAATATGAATCTACTTTCATGCAATTACAACTTTTTAATTCAATCAATTATTGTGAATTGCACATATCTACTCTCTCTATTTTATATGTCGAAATATGCTGTAATAGGGGATTTGATCCCTCTACGGTGCTTGTTGATTCTTAGCTGGCCTAAGGAGTTAGTGATCTGTTGTTTTTGTTGTCAGTTGTTTATGCTTTGAGTTTGTGTTGGCTCTCCGCTGTTATTGTGCAGGGGTTTATTTTGCTTTTAGGTCGGCCTTTGTGACTTAGAGGCTGATGGTATACTTGTTTCAGTCGTGAGGTTTGATGGTTTAGGCTTTGTAAAGTTTCAAAGAGTTGCCCTATCAATTAATTTATAGTGCTTTTAGCAAAAAGTTTTCAGTTTCAGCAAAATAAGCGGATCCCAAACGGACCCTTACAATGTTTGCTCTTCAGTATTGTGACTAAATTATCGAAAATAAAATAATGATAAACAAAGTTATGCACCAGATCTTGTGGAACATTATTAATCTACATTCTTGCAATTACTGCTTTGTAATTCAAACGATTATTATTAATTGCACATCACTACTCCCTCTATTTTATATGTTCAAATATGCTGAAATTGAGGAATCGATCCCTCTACGGTGCTTTTTGATTCTTAGCTAGCTTAAGGAGTTAGTGATTTGTTGTTTTTGTTGTCAGTTGTTTATGCCTTGAGTTCGTGTCGGGTCACCCCAGTTACTGTTCAGGAGTTTATTTTGCTTTCAGGCTAGCCATTGTGACTTAAAGGATGATGTTTTCCTTGTTTCAGTCGTGAGGTTTGGCGATTTAGACTTTGTAAAGTTTCAAAGAGATGCCTTAACAATTAATTTATAGTAATTTCAACAAAAAGTTTTCAGTTTCAGCAACATAAACGGATCCCAAACGGACCGTCAATATCTTTGCTCTTCAATATAATGACTGAATTATCAACAATAAAATTACAACAAATGAAGTACGTTGCATGCACCTGATCATGTGGAACAATATTAATCTACATGCATGCAATTACAACATTTCTATTCAAGCGATTATTGTCAATTACACATCACTACTCTCTTTATTTTATATGTTCGAATATGCTGTAATTGGGCAATCGTTCCCTCTATGGTGCTTGTTGATTCTTAGCTAGCTCGAGGAGTTAGTGATCTGTTGTTTTTGTTGTCAGTATTTTATACTTTGAGTTTGTGTTGGCTCTCCACTATTTTTGTTCAAGGGTTTATTTTGCTTTTAGGTTGGCCTTTAGGACTTAGAGGCTGATGCTTTGCATGTTTCAGTCATGAGGTTTGATGGTTTAGACTTTGTAAAGTTTCAAAGAGATTCCCTGTCAATTAATTTACAGTACTCTCAGCAAAATATTTTCAATTTCAGAAAATAAGCGGATCCCAAACAGAACCTTAATGTGTTTTCTTTTCAGTATATTGACAGAATTATCAAAAATAAATTAATAATAAATAATGTATTTCTTATGCACCCGATCACGTGGAACAATATTAATCTACATTCATGCAATTACTACATTTCAATTCAAACGATTATTGTTAATTGCACATAACTACTCTCTTTATTTTATATGTTTGAATATGCTGTAATTGGGGAATCAATCCCAACCAATTAATTACTGTACTTTCAGCAAAAAGTTTTCTGTTTCATCAAAATAAACGGATCGCAAACAGACCCTTAATATTTTTGCTCTTTGATATAATGACTGAATTATCATAAATAAAATAATAATAAATAAAGTACGTCTTATGCACCTGATCATGTGGAACAATGGTAATCTACTTTCATGCAATTAGTACTTTTTCATTCAAATGATTATTGTTAATTGCACATCACTACTCTCTCTATTCTATATGTTTGAATATGCTGTAATTGGGGAATCGATCCATCTATGGTGCTTGTTAATTCTTAGCTAGCTTGAGGAGTTAGTGATCTGTTTTTTTTGTTTTCAGTAATTTATGCTTTGAGTTTGTGTTGGCTTTCTGCTGTTATTGTTTAGGGATTTATTTTGCTTTTAAGTCAAACTTTGTGACTTAGAGGTTGATGGTTTTCTTGTTTCTGTCGTGAGGTTTGATGGTTTAGAATTTGTAAAGTTTCAAAGAGATTCCCAATCAATTAATTTACAGTACTTTCGGCAAGAAATTTTCAGTTTTAGCAAATAACGTGGATCCCAAACGGACCCTTAATGTAGTTGCTCTTCAATATAAAGACAGAATTATCAAAAACAAAATAGTAAAAAATAAAGTACGTCTTTTGCCCTTGATCGTGTGGAACAATATGAATCTACTTTCATGCAATTACAACTTTTTAATTCAATCGATTATTGTGAATTGCATATATCTACTCTCTCTATTTTATATGTTGGAATATGCTGTAATTGGGGATTGGATCCCTTTACGGTGCTTGTTGATTCTTAGCTAGCCTAAGGAGTTAGTGATCTGTTGTTTTTGTTGTCAGTAGTTTATGCTTTGAGTTTGTGTTGGCTCTCCGCTGTTATTGTGCAGGGGTTTATTTTGCTTTTAGGTCGGCCTTTGTGACTTAGAGGCGGATGGTTTATTTGTTTCAGTCGTGAGGTTTGATGGTTTAGACATTGTAAAGTTTCAAAGAGATTCCCAATCAATTAATTTACTGTACTTTCGTCAAGAAGTTTTCAGTTTTAGCAAAATAAGCGGATCTCAAATGGACCCTTAATGTATTTGCTCTTCAATATAAAGATAGAAATATCAAAAACAAAATAGTAAAAAATAAAATACTTCTTATGCACTTAATTGTGTGGAACAATATGAATATACTTTCATGCAGTTACTACTTTTTAATTCAATCGATTATTGTGAATTGCACATCTCTACTCTCTCCATTTTATATGTCGGAATATGTTGTAATTGGGGAATCGATCCCTCTACGGTGCTTGTTGATTCTTAGCTCGCTTTAGGGGTTAGTGATCTGTTGTTTTTGTTGTTAGTAGTTTATGCTTTGAGTTTGTGTTGGCTCTCCGCTGTTATTGCAGGGGTTTATTTTGCTTTTAAGTCAGCCTTTGTGACTTAAAGGTTGATGGTTTGCTTGTTTCTGTCGTGAGGTTTGATGGTTTAGACTTTGAAAAGTTTCAAAGAGATTCCCAATAAATTAATTTACGCTACTTTCAGTAAGAAGTTTTCAGTTTTAGCCAAATAAGAGGATCCCAAACGGACCCTTTAATGTGTTTGCTCTTCAATATAAAGACAGAATTATCAACAAAAAAAAAAATAGTATTAAGATAAGTACTTCTTATGCACTTGATCATGAGGAACAATATGAATCTACTTTCATGCAATTGCTACTTTTTAATTCAATTGATTATTGGGAATTGCACATCACTTCTCTCTGTATTTTATATGTTCGAATACGCTATAATTGTGGAATCGTTCCCTCTACGGTGCTTGTTGATTCTTAGCTAGCCTGAGGAGTTAGTGATCTGTTTTTTTTTTTTTTTTTTTTGTCATTAGTTTATGCTTTGAGTTCGTGTTGGGTCACCCCAGTTACCAGTTCAGGACTTCATTGCGCTTTCAGGTTGGCCTTTTTGACTTAGAGGCTGATGTTTTCCATGTTTCAGTCGTGAGGTTTGACGGTTTAGGCTTTGTAAAGTTTCAAAGAGATGCCCTATCAATTTATTTACAGTACATTTAGCAAAAAGTTTTCAGTTTCAGCAAAATAAGCAGATCCCAAACGGACCCTTATTGTGTTTGCTCTTCAGTATTGTGACTAAATTATCAAAAATAAAATAATAATAAATAAATTACGTCTTATGCACAAGATCATGTGGAACAATATTAATCTACATTCATGCAATTACTGCTTTGTAATTCGAACGATTATTGTTAATTGCACATCACTACTCCCGATATTTTATATGTTCGAATATGCTGTAATTGGGGAATCATTCTCTACGGTGCTGGTTGATTCTTAGCTAGCTTGAGGAGTTAGTAATCTTTTTTTTTTTTTTTTTTGTCTTTAGTTTATGCTTTGTGTTCATGTTGGGTCACCCCCGTTACTGTTCAGGAGTTTATTTTGCTTTAAGGCTGGCCATTATGACTTAAAGGATGTTGTTTTCCTTGTTTCAGCCGTGAGGTTTGATGGTTTAGGCTTTGAAAAGTTTCAAAGAGATGCCCTATCAATTAATTTACAGTGCTTTCAGGAAAAAGTTTTCAGTTTCAGCAAAATAAACGGATCCCAAATGGACCCTTATTGTGTTTGCTCTTCAGTATTGGGACTGAATTATCAAAAATAGAATAATAATAAATAAAGTACGTCTTATGCACCTGGGCAGGTGGAACGATATTAATCTACTTTCATGCAATTACTACTTTTCAATTCAAACGATTATTGTTAATTGCATATCACTACTCTCTCTATTTTATTTGTTTGAATATGCTGTGATTGGGGAATTGATCCCTCTATGGTGCTTTTTGATTCTTATCTAGCTTGAGGAGTTTGTGATCTGTTGTTTTTGTAGTTAGTAGTTTACGCTTTGAGTTTGTGTTGGCTCTCCGCTATTTTTGTACAAGGGTTTATTTTGCTTTTAGGTTTGCCTTTGTGACTATGAGGCTAATGGTTTGCTTGTTTCAATCATGACGTTTGACGGTTTAGACTTTGTAAAGTTTCAAAGAGATGCCCTATCTATTAATTTACAGTACTCTCAACAAAAGTTTTTCAGTTTCTACAAACTAAGCAGATCCCAAACGGACCCTTAATGTGTTTGCTCTTCAGTATAATGATTGAATTATCAAAAATAGAATAACAATAAATAAAGTACGTCTTATGCACCTGGTCATGTGGAATGATATTAATCTACTTTCATGCAATTACTAATTTTCAATTCAAATGATTATTGTTAAATGCACATCACTACTCTCTCTATGTTATATGTTTGAATATGATGTAATTGGGGAATTGATCCCTCTACGGTGCGTGTTGATTCTTAGCTAGCTTGAGGAGTTTGTTATCTGTTGTTTTCGTAGTTAGTAGTTTATGCTTTGAGTTTGTGTTGGCTCTCCGCTATTTTTGTTCTAGGGTTTATTTTGCATTTAGGTTTGCCTTTGTGACTTTGAGGCTGATGGTTTGCTTGTTTCAGTCGTGACGTTTGACGGTTTAGACTTTGTAAAGTTTCAAAGAGATGCCCTATCAATTAATTTATACTACTCCAAGCAAAACATTTTCAGTTTCTGCAAACTAAGCGGATCCCAAACGGACCCTTAATGTGGTTGCTCTTCGATATAATGACTGAATTATCGTAAATAAAATAATAATAAATAAAGTACGTCTTATGCACCAGATCATGTGGAACACTGGTAATCTACTTTCATGCAATTAGTACTTTTTAATTCAAACGATTATTGTTAATTGCACATCACTACTCTCTCTATTCTATATGTTTGAATATGCTGTAATTGGGGAATCGATCCCTCTACGGTGCTTGTTGATTCTTAGCTAGCTTGAGGAGTTAGTGATCTATTGTATTTGTTGTCAGTAGTTTACGCTTTAGGTTTGTGTTGGCTTTCCATTGTTATTGTTCTGGGGTTTATTTTGCTTTTAGGTCAGCCTTTTGTGACTTAGAGGCTGATGGTTTGCTTGTTTCTGTCGTGAGGTTTGATGGTTTAGAATTTGTAAAGTTTCAAAGAGATTCCCAATCAATAAATTTACTATACTTTTGGCAAGAAGTTTTCAGTTTTTGCAAAATAAGCGGATCCCAAACGGACCCTTAATGTATTTGCTCTTCAATATAAAGACAGAATTATCAAAAACAAAATAGTAAAAAATAAAGTACGTCTAATGCAATTGATCGTGTGGAACAATGTCAAACAACTTTCAAGCAATTACTACTTTTTAATTCAATCGATTGTTGTGAATTGCACATCTCTACCCTCTCTATTTTATATGTTGGAATATGCTGTAATTGTGGAATCGATCCCTCTACAGTCCTTGTTGATTCCTAGCTAGCTTGAGGAGTTAGTGATCTGTTGTTTTTGTTGTCAGTAGTTTGTGCTTAAAGTTTGTGTTGGCTTTCTGCTGTGATTGTTCAGGGGTTTATTTTGCCTTTAGGTCGGCCTTTGTGACTTAGAGGCTGATGGTTTGCTTGTTTCAGTTGTGAGGTTTGATGGTTTAGACTTTGTAAAGTTTCAAAGAGATTCCCAATCAATTAATTTACTCTACTTTCAGCAAGAAGTTTTTAGTTTTTGCAAAATAAGGAGATCCCACACGGACCCTTAATGTGTTTGCTCTTCAATATAAAGACAAAATTATCCAAAAAAAAAAAGTAGTAAGTAAAGTACTTCATATGCACTTGATCATGTCGAACAATATGAATCTACTTTCATGCAATTACTACATTTTAATTCAATTGATTATTGTGAATTGCACATCATTACTCTCTGTATTTTATATGTTCGAATATGCTGTAATTGGGGAATCATTCCTTCTACGGTGCTTGTTGATTCTTAGCTAGCCTGAGGAGTTTGTGATCTGTTTTTTTTGTAGTCATTAGTTTATGCTTTGAGTTTGTGTTGGGTCACCACTGTTACTATTCAGGAGTTTATTTTGCTTTCAGGCTGGACTTTGTGACTTAGAGGCTGATGTTTTCCTTGTTTTAGTCATGAGGTTTGATGGTTTAGGCTTTGTAAAGTTTCAAAGAGATGCCCTATCAATTAATTTACAGTGCTTTCAGGAAAAAGTTTTCAATTTCAGCGAAATAAGCAGATCCCAAATGGACCCTTATTGTGTTTGCTCTTCAGTATTGGGACTGAATTATCAAAAATAAAATAACAATAAATAAAGTACGTCTTATGCACCTGATCATGTGGAACACTGGTAATCTACTTTCATGCAATTATCACTTTTCAATTCAAATGATTATTGTTAAATGCACATCACTACTCTCTCTATGTTATATGTTTGAATATGCTGTAATTGGGGAATTGATCCCTCTACGGTGCTTGTTGATTCTTAGCTAGCTTGAGGAGTTTGTTATCTATTGTTTTCGAAGTTAGTAGTTTATGCTTTGAATTTGTGTTTGCTCTCCGCTATTTTTGCTCTAGGGTTTATTTTGCATTTAGGTTTGCCTTTGTGACTTTGAGGTTGATGGTTTGCTTGTTTTAGTTGTGAGGTTTGACGGTTTAGACTTTGTAAAGTTTCAAAGAGATGCCATATCAATTAATTTATAGTACTTTCAGCAAAACGTTTTCAGTTTCTGCAAAATAAGCAGATCCCAAACGGACCCTTAATGTGTTTGCTTTTCGATATAATGACTGAATTTTCATAATTAAAATAATAATAAAAAAAGTACGTCTTATGCACCTGATCATGTGGTACAATAGTAATCTACTTTCATGCAATTAGTACTTTTTAATTCAAACGATTATTGTCAATTGAACATCACTACTCTCTCTATTCTATATGTTTGAATATGCTGTAATTGGGCAATCGATCCCTCTACTGTGCTTGATGATTCTTAGCTAGCTTGAGGAGTTAGGGATCTGTTGTTTTTGTTGTCAGTAGTTTATGCTTAGAGTTTGTGTTGGCTCTCCGCTGTTATTGTTCAAGGGTTTATTTTGCTTTTAGGTCGGCCTTTGTGACTTAGAGGCTGATGGTTTGCTTGTTTCAGTCGTGAGGTTTGATGGTTTAGACTTTGTAAAGTTTCAAAGAGATTCCCAATCAATTAATTTACAGTACTTTCAGTAAGAAGTTTTTAGTTTTAGCAAAATAAGCGGATTCCAAACGGACCCTTAATGTATTTGCTCTTCAATATAAAGACAAAATTATCAAAAACAAAATTGTAAAAAATAAAGTACCTCTTTTGCACTTGATCGTGTGGAACAATATGAATCTACTTTCAAGCAATTACTACTTTTTAATTTAATCAATTATTGTGAATTGCACATCTCTACTCTCTCTATTTTATATGTTGGAATATGCTGTAATTGGGGAATCTATCCCTCTAAGGTGCTTGTTGATTCTTAGCTAGCTTGAGGAGTTAGGGATCTGTTGTTTTTGTTGTCAGTAGTTTATGCTTAGAGTTTGTGTTGGCTCTTCGCTGTTATTGTTCTGGGGTTTATTTTGCTTTTAGTTCGGCCTTTGTGACTTAAAGGCTGATGGTTTGATTGTTTCAGTCGTGAGGTTTGATGGTTTAGACTTTGTAAAGTTTCAAAGAGATTCCCAATCAATTAATTTACTCAACTTTCAGCAAGAGGTATTCAGTTTTTGCAAAATAAGGGGATCCCAAACTGACCCTTAATGTGTTTGCTCTTCAATATAAAGACAGAATTATCCAAAAAAAAAAAAAAATAGTAATAAGTAAAGTACTTCATATGTACTTGATCAAGTGGAACAATATGAATCTACTTTCATGCAATTACTACTTTTTAATTCAGTCGATTTTTGTGAATTGCACATCACTACTCTCTGTATTTTATATGTAAGAATATAATGTAATTGGGGAATCGTTCCCTCTACGGTGCTTGTTGATTTTTAGCTAGTGTGAGGAGTTAGTGATCTGTTTTTTTTGTTGTCATTAGTTTATTTTTCTTTTAGGTCGGCCTTTGTGACTTAGAGGCTGATGGTTTGCTTGTTTCATTCATGAGGTTTGATGGTTTAGACTTTGTAAAGTTTGAAAGAGCCCTATCAATTCATTTACAGTACTTTCAACAAAAAGTTTTTTGTTTTAGCGAAATAAATCGATCCCAAACGTATACTTAAGGTGTTTACTCTTCAACATAATGGCTGAATTAGCAAAATAATAATAATAATAATAATAATAATAATAATAATAATAATAATAATAATAATAATAATAATAATAATAAGTACGTCTTATGCACCAGATCATGTCGAACAGTATAAACCTACTTTCTTGCAAGTACTACTTTTTAATTCAAACGTTTATTGTTAATTGCACATTACTACTCTCTCTGTTTTATATGATCGAATATGCTATAATTGGGATGGTTTAGACTTTGTAAAGTTTCAAAGAGATGCCCTGACAATTAATTTACAGTACTTTTAGCAAAAAGTTTTCAGTTTCAGCAACATAAACGGATCCCAAACGGACCCCTAATGTCTTTGCTCTTCAATATAATGACTGAATTATCAAAAATAAAGTAACAATAAATAAAGTATGTCATATACACCTGATCATGTGGAACAATATTAATTTACATTCATGCAATTACTACATTTCAATTCAAACGATTATTGTTAATTGCACATCACTACTCTCTTTATTTTATATGTTCGAATATGTTGTAATTGGGGAATCGTTCCCACTATGGTGCTTGTTGATTCTTAGCTAGCTTGAGGCGTTAGTAATCTGTTGTTTTTGTTGTCAATACTTTATGCTTTGAGTTTGTGTTGGCTCTCCGCTATTTTTATTCAGGGGTTTATTTTGCTTTTTGGTTGGCCTTTGCGTCTTAGAGGCTGATGGTTTGCATGTTTCAGTCGTGAGGTTTGATGGTTGATGAGAATCAACAAGCATTCAAGGATCCATTGCAAGTTCCAGTTGGGCCTATTACTAGAGCAAGATCCAAGAAGATCAAAGAAGCACTTAATGGGCTGATTCAAGGAATTTGGGCTAATTTCACATTCCAAGCTGGGCCTAAAGGAAGATGAAGGCGTAATAAATTTAATCCAAGCTATTGAGGGCTGATCTGACGTAATTGGGCGTTATTTATGGCGTGGATTTATGGCTGATTGACTTTCCTGCTTTAAATCAGTTAATAGATACTTTTCCTAATTTAGATCTTCTAATTTTGGACCAGATCTATCTTAATTTTAGGCTTTTATTATTTAGAACATTTTTTAGCTATTTTCTTATTTTGGATCTGCTATTTTCAGACCAAATCAGATTTTAATTAGGGTTTTATTATTTAGTACGTTTTTTATATATTTTTCTACATTCAGTCATGCCTTATAAATACCATGCACTCATTGTAATAG